>CM024753.1:176394499-176858644 GCA_014218235.1 Colocasia esculenta
TGTGCCCAGCTAGCTAGCCCAGAGGGGGGGGTGAATGGGTTATTAAAACTTCGATCTCTGATTAAAACCTGTTTACTGAAAAGATTGCACAACTTAATAACAAGGTTAGAGTTAGAGCAAACAAGACAACAATCACACAAAACACATCCACAAGACACAAGGATTTTTATCCTGGTTCGGAACTCCTCTCCACAGGAGACCTACGTCCAGTCCCTGAGCAATACCTCAGGATTTTACTACCAAGGGTACAATCCCCTTAAGGATCCTTACACCCAGCCTCAACTGGTCTTCCTTCAGCCTGAAGGGAACAACAACCACCCTGGATACCACCAGGTCTTCCTTCGTCCAGAAGGGAACACAATCTAATAAGAAAAGAGTGTGGAAACAGGCTTCAGACTCTAGCTTGACCAGCTACACACTGAAGCTCCTAAGCCCCGAGAGAGAGAGAGATTTAACAAGGTTTTTCTCTCCAAGGACCACACAGGCTCTTACAAAAGAGAAGATTCCTTTTGAGCACAGAGAGCTAAGAGCTTAGAACAAGGTTTGGAGTGGAGGCTTCGCTCTTCTTCAAAGTTCTAAAGATTCTGAGAGATGGATTCTTTCTTCTTCTTCTAAAATCAAGCGTGTTTCACCTCTTTCTTTCGTCTTGAGTCTTCTATTTAAACTGCTGATTCAAATTCGAACGTTGAAGTGTCCGTTGTCTCTTATCCTTGTGTACGTTAGACTGGTCACTGAGGAAGCTTCTGATCGTCAGTCTTTTATCCTTGTGTACACGCCAAAGAGATGTCATAGAACTTTGTATCTTGTGTCCAACGTTGTCCAGATGAGTCTTGTCAGATATCTGTAAGCATATCATCAATAAATAGAAGACAGCTAAGACTGCTGTCTATTGTTAGTTGAGATGGAACAGATATTGCAGTATATAGCAAAGCTCCTTTCTGTCTAAAAAAGTACGTAGACAGAGTAGCATAGAAATGGAAGATATTGTCTGCATGCATGGGAGATACGATCGGAGAGCATTTAATGCATAGCAGTCAACGGACAAGATATGACTTTGACTTTTCAACGCTATAAAAAAGCATTATACTGATGCATCAAGAAATTCGATAAAAAGAATCTTGCTGAATATGAAATCGTTATGAATTATAGCAAGTCGTTATGAACTGTAAGGAAATCGTTGTGATAACTTATGAAGTCGTTACAACAAGCAAGTCGTTGCGAGTTCTAAAGAAATCGTTACAAGAAATCGTTATGACTATCAAGTTGTAAAGAAATCGTTACACGAAATCGTTATGACTATCAAGTTGTAAGGAAATCGTTACACGAAATCGTTATGACTATCGAGTTGTAAGGAAATCGTTACACGAAATCGTTATGACAAAGCAAGGCGTTATGATCAGGTGAAGAAAAATCGTTATGACTCTAAAGAAATCGTTACGAAGTCTAAAGAAATCGTTACGGCTAGAGAGTCGTTGCGAGTTCTAAAGAAATCGTTACGAGGTCTAAAGAAATCGTTACGGCTAGAGAGTCGTTGCGAGTTCTAAAGAAATCGTTACGAGGTCTAAAGAAATCGTTACGGCTAGAGAGTCGTTGCGAGTTCTAAAGAAATCGTTACGAGGTCTAAAGAAATCGTTACGGCTAGAGAGTCGTTGCGAGTTCTAAAGAAATCGTTACGAGGTCTAAAGAAATCGTTATGGCTAGAGATTGTCGTTGTGAGTTTCCGGTCAAAGAGGAAATCGTTCTGCTTATCAAAGAAGTCGATACAAAGACTTGGATAGAAGTGATGAGACTTACCAGATTGTCTTGAACTTTCATTTTCTTTTATTTCCTGTTCTCAAGGCTCAAGTAATCCATTAGTGTTATTTTGTTAATCATCAAAATTAATATATAAATAAATGGAAATATTTATTATGGGGACAGTTTGGTCATCAATCTCCCCTTTTGATGATGACAAAATATACTAAACATCATACAAAAAATGAAATATGTTTTCAGATTTACGTTAGTTGTCTCCCCATTTTGTCATTAGCAAAAAGATAAGCTGTGAGACAAAGAAGAGAGAAAGATTTATATTAAGATGGAGAAAGATAATACAGAGGAGATAACAAGGAGGCATGCTGTGAGATACAGCCCATGCCTTGATCTCAAGATCCTCAAAAATTTGCAGAAAAACGCCAGAAGCAACTGAGAAGGAGGGTCCCATGGAAGGGATGTTCCTCTGAATGTAGAGTTGCCTTTGCTGCTCTAAGAATTCTCCATACTGAGTTTTGTCCAAAATGAATCTGTAGTAAGTACTCTTGCCAAAACTGGCCCTATGGAGAAATCTGTCCAAGGAAATTGGATAGTGAATCTTTTGATTTAACAGATCCTGCTTTAAGGCATAGAAAGCAGAATATCTAGATGCCCATACAGCATAGATCTCTGGTATGGGTGCGATGGAATTTAGATCCATAAAGGCTTCTGCAGAAAGAGCAGGCTTCCTCTGACTAACTAGATCTTGATTGATAGCTTCCAATTGCTGATAAGAGGCCGATAGAGAAGCTCCCATTCTGATGAGGTGAGTCTTTCACACTCAGAAATGAGTGGAGCTAAGGTCTGAGAAGACATGCGGCCAGAGTGATATTCTCTGAAGATGAACCGCAAAAAGGAAGGAGATCGGCCTGCTTGGTGACATCCGGCCCATCTGTCTTGCAAACATATCTAGAGCATGAGACCCAGCATCTGAATCAAACACTAAAGAGTGCAGCTTCGGCAGAAGAACTGGAAAATCAACCTTGAAGGAGACAAAGTCTACTTTAAGAGGAAGGTTGAGAGGGGTTTCTGATTCAGCACAGTAATCTGCGAATGGAACTGGCAAAACTGAACTTCTGGAATTTTGTTCAAGTAACAGAAGTCACTGTACAGCTGAAAGGCTCTGGCAATGCGAATTTCCTTCAAAATGAAGGATCCCCAAGAGTTCTTGTGCTGGAAGATAAACCACTCAGAGAAGGTGAGTGGGTGAGCTCTGAGAGAGAGGGATTCGGCCCTTGCAGTCAGGTATTTTGCATACTGAGCCTTATTTCCTTTGATAGCTGCCCACTGATCTTCAGTCTTGAACTCAGTGCCCTCAAGGATTTGGATTTGAAAGCTTGAGATATCTGAGTAAAAGGAAGAACAATGTCCAGGTGTTCGGATAGGTTGAGAAAAGGAATACCATAAATGGTAGAAAGAATGCATTTCTGGAGGTATTCTTTGTAGATAGGTCTTCTCTTAGGATCAAGGGTAAGAGAGTACCATAAAGGAGGGTATAGAGGAGCAGAAGGAGTGCTTAGAGATGAAGAGGTTTTTCTCTTTTTCAAGGCAGGACTGGGAGGGTCAGTCCTGTGAATGTGAGAGGCTGTGGAAAGAATGGTGAGGAGGGTGTTCCTTTCAAAATTGTCTGGAACATTGGTGTCAAAGATACCAAGAGGCAGAGGTTTATCTGGAGGAAAGATAACAGAATTAGGAGGAGTAGGAGGATAGAAAAAATGTTTAGGATTAAAGGAAGAGGTTGGTTGAAGAGGAGATGTTGAATTTTAATAGGTGAAGGTGAGGAGTTAATGAGGATGGAGCTGAGATGTGAGCTGGAGTAGGTGAGAAGGAGGGTTGAGATGAAGTAGAGGATGAGGAAGGTTGGGTGCGAGGCATGGGATGTTTATGGTTGGTGGAGCAGGAGGTGCAGTAGGAGGAGATGAAGGTGTGGAGAGGGTTGGAGTGGCAAGAGATGAAGTATCAGGGGCCTTGGAGACTGACACTGGCTCTTTCCCTTTGGCCTGACTCTCTCTGACTGCTGCAGAGGGGGTCCTGAAGACCCTGAGGCTGCCACTGGTCCGGGTGACCTTACAACTGATGGCCCTGATGGCCCTGACCCTTGAACTGGCCCTGTTGGCGAGAGACTTCTGCTGGAGGCCCTGGTGGCCTAGGAACTTCAGCTGGACTGCTCTGAGTAGGTGCAGGAGGGACACCACTAGACCTTGAAAGATTAGCCAGCAAATTCTTCATATCAGACATTTCTTTATTGAAATACCTCATTGCATTTCTTATTGAGATACGTCTGAGGAGGTTGTGAAACTTGATTTGAAACAATTCCTTGTATGCCAGACTGAACTGATGCCAAGATCTCTCCTTGGGCTTTTAACAAGGCCATAACATGCTTCAACTTTACTTTTCTATGGCCCTTCCTTGACCTCCTGTGAACAACTCTTTTCTGCTTACCTTGCTGAGAGACAGGCTCCTCAAGATTTATAGTTGTACTTGGGCCTTCACTAACATCAACCATGGCTGGAGCTGGAATTTCCTGAGTAGGTGCAGCTTTCTCAGAAAAAGCTTCATTCTCTGGCTTTTCAATCTCAGCATGCTCCCCCTGAATGGGAGCAGGGACTTCAATACTTTCTTGCTCCCCTGAGCAGGAGCTTCTTCCATGACCAAATCTTGTTGAGTACCTGCTTGTACCTCAACATCTGCAACCGATTCAGACTGAACTTCAGTATGGCCTGCTGCCATAACTCTTCATCAGGTCCACCTGCCTTAGAAGAGACTGAGATGGAGGGAATGGAGTCCAATACCTCTCTTAAAATAGAGGCGACTAAGGTGGTGGGCAAGGAATCTGCCACACCAGCTGCACCTCTTCCAATTGAGCTTCGGATGGCATCCCACAGCTGACTCAACTGGTTCTTGCTCTGCTTGATTGCTGCTGCTTGCTCTGCTGGATCTTGCTTGCTTACTCTACTGCTTCTGGAATATCTGCAATAACTGCTTCTCCTTCAGCCACAGAGGATTTGACCAAACTCCTTCTTGCACTGAAAAACCCTTTTCTTCAGGTTTCTGGACCTTATAGACTGGCCCATCTTTTCAGCTACCGCACCTGACAATCTACTCCAAAGTGCTTGAAAATCTTGGTCAGTAGATGAGCATACGGAAGGGAAACATTCAACTTGCTCTTTGTTTCCCATAACTGAGCATGTGCAAACATCATTCGCTCAATCATCACTGCGGCCAGGTTATCTCTTTGTTCTGGATTGCCCAGAACATTATGTCCGAATCTGCCCTAGTGCATGAGGAAAGGTAGCACTACGGGGTACTAAGATTTGGCAGACTATAAAGTGAAGCAATCTATTGAATGCGGACATCTGATTAATATCAAGCTTCCCATCCTTCAACTTAAATCCTGGACCGATAATCCCGAGACCTTTGACTTCATCATTCACAGAGTGAATGCCACTAAATCCAGAGGTCTTTACTCCAAACAGATCACGCAAAAGCTCATGGGTTATTCTGATTTGGATGCCCTTGACAGAGGAAACAAGGGACCCATCTGCTTCTGACTTCAGACAAATGTAGAAGGCTTTTACCAAGTCCGGGTAGCTTACCTCACTGAAGGTGACCACATCCATCCACTGCAATCTTCTTAGAGTATCAACTAGCCTGGCCATGCCACTCTTCTCAAGATTCTGAACATCCACTGCCTTATTTCCGCAAATCTTCGTCTTCACAAACGTAATCTTTCTTGCTCCCTTGGGGATAAATACTCAGCACTGTAGCCCCAACACTTCCGGAGATCAACGGAGCGGCCATGGGTGCAGAGAAGAAAAGATTCTGGAAGGGAGGATGATGGAAGGGACGGAAGTTCTCGAAGGAATTCTTCGCGGGAAGAGAAGAAGGCTTCGAAAGTTGCAGAGAGTCGATCCCAAAATCGTTAGGGCATCGGCTTTGGGTGAACAGATAGAGATAAAAAGGGTAAAGGTAGAAGACGAGTCGATCTCAAAGCGATTTGATAAAATAATATTACTTTATTGAAAGGAGGAGCGCCAAAGGCGGCAAAGGTAGAAAGCGACAAAAAGGTTTGACAAGTCAAACAACTTTCTACACAGAAGCGGTCAAAGCATATAGATAACTGAGTTTTGCTTAACTTTAACGGAGAGAGAACTTTCATTTAATCTGAAAAATTTATATGTCAATAAAATCACAGAAATTCTTTCACAAATTGCACATCCCTAGTTCCCTTCTAAGAGATGTAAATCTTCTTCAGGTAGGGCTTTTGTGAAGATATCTGCCAATTGACCATTTGTATCTATAAACGAAATTTCTAAATTACCACTAGCTACATGGTCTCGAATAAAATGATATCTTACCTCAATGTGCTTCGTCCTTGAGTGTTGAACTGGATTTTGGTGAGGTTGATGGCACTTGTATTATCACACAATAGAGGAATTGATTTGATGTGAATGCCGAAATCTTCAAGTTGTTGCTTTATCCAAAGAAGTTGTGTACAGCAACTTCCAGCAGCAACATATTCCGCCTCAGCTGTTGATAGAGCTACTGAATTTTGTTTCTTGGATGTCCATGATATTAAGCATCCTGCAAGAAACTGACAACATCCACTGGTGCTCTTTCTATCTACTTTGCAACCAGCATAATCAGCATCTGAATATCCTATTAGATTTATCTCACAAGATCTAGGATACCAGAGACCTAAATCATGAGTTCTAGCTAAATATCTAAATATTCTTTTTACAGAGATTAAGTGAGACTCTCTAGGGTCTGCCTGATATCTAGCACACATGCATACACTGAACAAAATGTCTGGTCTACTGGCAGTTAAGTAAAGTAATGATCCTATCATACCTCGATAATTCTTTTGATCTACCCTTTTACCTTTTTGATCACTGTCCATTCTGGTTGATGTGCTCATTGGAGTTGATAATGGCTTTGCATCTTCAAATCCAAATTTCTTCAACAGCTCTTTGGTGTACTTTGCTTGACAGATATGAGTGCCATCCTCCCTTGCTTGATTTGCAATCCAAGGAAGTAGCTTAACTCCCCCATCAAGCTCATTTCGAATTCTCCCTGCATAAGCTTTTCAAAGTACTTGCAAAGAGATTCATCAGTAGATCCAAAAATAATATCATCTACATAGATTTGTACAAGAAGTATATGTTTAACCTTAGATTTTATAAATAATGTACTATCTACTTTACCTCTAGTGAAACCATGATTTAATAAGAAAGTACTGAGCCTTTCATACCAGGCTCTAGGAGCTTGCTTTAGACCATATAAAGCCTTATGTAGTTTAAATACATGATTTGGAAATTCAGTGTCGTCAAAACCTGGAGGTTGTTCAACATAAACTTCCTCCTTGATGAAACCATTTAAAAAGGCTGATTTGACATCCATTTGAAAAAGTTTTAAATCAAGTGCAGATGCATAAGCAAGTAAAATCCTAATGGCCTCAAGTCTAGCTACAGGTGCATAAGTTTCATCGAAATCTATGCCTTCCTCTTGGGAGTAGCCTTGAGCCACCAATCTGGCTTTGTTCCTTAAGATTATTCCAGACTCATCCAGTTTATTTCTGAACACCCATTGGTGCCAATAACTGAATGATTGGATGGTCTAGGAACAAGTGACCATACTTGGTTTCTCTTGAACTGATTTAGTTCATCTTGCATGGCTAATATCCAAGATTCATCAGATAAAGCTTCATTGACTGTCTTAGGCTCTACTTGAGAAACAAATGCTAAATAGTCGCATGGAATTACATTACCTCTAGTTCTTACCCCTACAGATGGATCACCAATGATGTTTTCAGGAGGGTGATCTTTCTGATATCTCCATTCCTTTGGAAGATCTTCATGTTGGATTTCTGTTTGCTGCAGTTCTTCCAGAGTTGGATCCTCTTTGTCCTTAATTGAAGTTTTCTTTAATTTTTCGGACAAGTCATCTGCATCATCAATGTCACTAATTTCTTCCTTTTTCAAGGAAGGGTTAGATTCATCAAAAATAACATGTACTGATTGTTCAATCAATAAGGAACGTTTATTGAAAACTCTATAACCTTTAGGTTTAGAGGAGTACCCCATGAAGATGCCTTCATCTGATTTGGCATCCAACTTACCAATGTCCCTTTTTCCATTGTTATGGATGAAGCAAGGACATCCAAATATTCTGAAATGGCTAATCTTTGGCTTCTTTCTTTGTAGAGTTCATAAGCAGTCTTTTCAGAATTGGCCTGATCATCACTCTATTTATGATATAACATGCAGTGTTGATAGCTTCGGCCCAGAAATATCTTGGCAGATCATATTCTGAAACATGTTCTTGCCATATCCAAAAGAGTTCTGTTTTTCCTCTCAGCAATTCCATTCTGTTGAGGTGTCCTTGGAGCTGAGAAGTTGTGCTCAATTCCTTGATCATCACAGAACTTCGTAAACTTTTCATTCTGAAACTCACCACCATGATCTGATCGAATAGAGACAATTGAGAATTTCTGATCTTTCTGAACTTCTTACTGAAGCTGACAAAATTTTCAAATGTGTCATCTTTGTGCTCTAAAAAGGATACCCAAGTGAATCTTGAATAATCATCAACTATTACAAATCCAAAATTCTTTCCTCCCAAACTGGTAGTCCTCATTGGCCCAAATAAATCCATGTGAAGTAGTTCTAAGGGCTTTGAGGGGTTACTACAGTCTTTGATTTGAAGGAGCTCTTGGTGTGCTTTCCTCTTGCACAAGGTCTGCAAATGCTATCCAATCTGAAATTTACCTTTGGCAGTCCTTCAACTAGTTTTCTCTTTCTGAGCTTGTTCAGCCCATCCAAGCTGCAGTGGCCCAATCTTCTGTGCCACAACTCAGTTGATTTATCTTTGCTAGCTGCCAAACACACATCTTGATCCTTGAGTTCATCGAGATATAGAACATACAAATTTCTTTCTCTGTAGGCTTCAAATATGACTGCACCATCCTTTAAGATACTGCATTTTGATTCTTGAAACTGAATTTGATGGCCTTTGTCACACAACTGGCTGATGCTGATGAGATTGTGCTTTAACCCTTTGACCAGCATTACATCCTTTATGACTGATTTTCCTTTGATGTTCACAGACCCGCTTCCTATCACAGTCCCTTTTCCATTATCTCCATAGGTGACTGTACCTTCTTCAGCTTGGAGATCAACAAATATCTTCTTGTTGCCTGACATATGCCTTGAGCACCCACTATCCAAATACCATTTGGATGCTCGAGGGTTAACCTGAAATGAGAACATCAAGCTTTAGGTACCCAAATTCTTTTGGGTCCTGATTGGTTAGTATCATCAACTTTACCTTTTAATATCCATTTTTTATGTCTTGTTGGGCATGTAATTTTAATATGTCCTAACTTGTTGCAGTGACTGCAGCAGGATAACTTAGTTACTTTTTCTATGTATTTGAAATCAGCTTTGTATGCTACATCTTGTTCGGGTACAAATTTGGTGTTGGATATGTTTTAGGGTATATTATGGTTTCTTCATTGTCTGGGGGTGTATATCCTAATCCATTTTTCTTTTTACCCGATCTCCTAGCACCTTTTAATATTAAAGAGTTTTTACCATTGGTAAATTTTCTAGTGTACTTGATAGATTATCATTTTCTTTATTTAGTTTCTATTTCTATTTAAGTTCACCTAAGTCTTCTTGTTTTTCTAGATGATTTATTTTCTTATTTTTCTCTTTTAAATCTTCACATAATAATTCATTTCTTCTTTTATGTTCAGTAATTTGTTTTTCAAGTTCTTCATTTTCTGTTCTTAGGTCTGAGTTTGTATTTTCTAAGCAGATTATATTTTTCTTACTAGTTTTAAGTAATTTGCATACTTCTTTGTATTTTTCATAAAGTTCATTAAAAGCATTTTCCAAATTATCAGAATCTGAATCATTGCATGAATCAAAAGAAGAGTCAGAGGTTACCTTGTCTCGGTGTTGGCCATGAGAGCCAAGTTGGCTTCTTCACCTTCACTGCTCGAGCTTGACTCACTGTCTGAGTCACTGCTGTTCTCCCAAGCAGCTGCCATTGCTTTCTTTTGTACTTCTTAAATCTTCTGAAGTTGTCCTTCTTCTTGTGATCATTTTTTGATCATGGGACAATCTGCCTTGATATGTCCAGGCTTCTTGCATTCATAACAAATCACTTCTCCTTCTTTTGATCCTTTACTTCTGGTTTTCTGAAGTCTTTGTTTTTCTTAAAAATTTTCTTCCGGACTGATATTCTTTTTCTTTGCCAGAATCCTTTGAAGTCTTCGAGAGCATGGCTTCTTCATCATCACTGTCTTTACTACTCTCACTATTATTCAAAGATTCTTCTGAATTATCTTCACTTGCTTTGAGAGCATTTGATTGTTTCCTTCTGCTGGAGGATTCTCCTAATCTCTCCATGTTTATCTCATGAGCCATGAGAGATCCTATTAGCTTTTCAATGACATTAATTTTAAATCATTGGCTTCTTCATGGCTGTTACCTTCGGAGTCCATGAAGATGGTAAAGATCTGAGGACTTTCTAACCATATCTGGTACATCATAAACCTTTCCCAAGCCAGCTAATCCATTGTGATGTCAGTGAATCTGCTGAACATTTGAGTTATTGATTCACCTGTCTGCATCTGAAATCTTTCATATTGAGCTACTAGAATATCAATTCTTGTCTCCTTTACCTTGTCTGTCCCTTCATAGGTAATTTGAGCTTTCCCACATTTCCATTGCGGACTTGCAGGCTGAGACTCTATTGAACTCTTTCTTGCTTAGGGCACAGCATAATATGCTCTTGGCTTTGCAGTTTAAGGATATTCTTTTCCTATCATCATCTGTCCACTGAGCCTTAGCGTTTGTGACCAAAAGATCACCTTCTTCTACAATGGACCAGATTGTGTAATCATGACCTTGTAGAAAATATTCCATTCTAGTCTTCCAGTATGTGTAATCTTCTCCATCGAACAAGGGAGGCCTGTTGACTGACTGACCTTCGAAGTTACTTTGGGCTGCCATTGATCTTTGCTCTTCAGATCGTTGGATCTTCTTCTTTGTCGAAGAGACGGGCTCTGATACCACTTGTTGCCCAGCTAGCTAGCCCAGAGGGGGGGGTGAATGGGTTATTAAAACTTCGATCTCTGATTAAAACCTGTTTACTGAAAGGATTGCACAACTTAATAACAAGGTTAGAGTTAGAGCAAACAAGACAACAATCACACAAAACACATCCACAAGACACAAGGATTTTTATCCTGGTTCGGAACTCCTCTCCACAGGAGACCTACGTCCAGTCCCTGAGCAATACCTCAGGATTTTACTACCAAGGGTACAATCCCCTTAAGGATCCTTACACCAGCCTCAACTGGTCTTCCTTCAGCCTGAAGGGAACAACAACCACCCTGGATACCACCAGGTCTTCCTTCGTCCAGAAGGGAACACAATCTAATAAGAAAAGAGTGTGGAAACAGGCTTCAGACTCTAGCTTGACCAGCTACACACTGAAGCTCCTAAGCCCCGAGAGAGAGAGAGATTTAACAAGGTTTTTCTCTCCAAGGACCACACAGGCTCTTACAAAAGAGAAGATTCCTTTTGAGCACAGAGAGCTAAGAGCTTAGAACAAGGTTGGAGTGGAGGCTTCGCTCTTCTTCAAAGTTCTAAAGATTCTGAGAGATGGATTTCTTTCTTCTTCTAAAATCAAGCGTTGTTGCACACGCCTTCTTTTCCGTCTTGAGTCTTCTATTTAAACTGCTGATTCAAATTCGAACGTTGAAGTGTCGTTGTCTCTTATCCTTGTGTACGTTAGACTGGTCACTGAGGAAGCTTCTGATCGTCAGTCTTTTATCCTTGTGTACACGCCAAAGAGATGTCATAGAACTTTGTATCTTGTGTCCAACGTTGTCCAGATGAGTCTTGTCAGATATCTGTAAGCATATCATCAATAAATAGAAGACAGCTAAGACTGCTGTCTATTGTTAGTTGAGATGGAACAGATATTGCAGTATATAGCAAAGCTCCTTTCTGTCTAAAAAGTACGTAGACAGAGTAGCATAGAAATGGAAGATATTGTCTGCATGCATGGGAGATACGATCGGAGAGCATTTAATGCATAGCAGTCAACGGACAAGATATGACTTTGACTTTTCAACGCTATAAAAAAGCATTATACTGATGCATCAAGAAATTCGATAAAAAGAATCTTGCTGACTTATGAAATCGTTATGAATTATAGCAAGTCGTTATGAACTGTAAGGAAATCGATGTGATAACTTATGAAGTCGTTACAACAGGCAAGTCGTTGCGAGTTCTAAAGAAATCGTTGCAAGAAATCGTTATGACTATCAGTTATAAAGAAATCGTTACACGAAATCGTTATGACTATCAAGTTGTAAGAAATCGTTACACGAAATCGTTATGATATCGAGTGTAAGGAAATCGTTACACGAAATCGTATGCCAAGCAAAAGGCGTTATGATCAGTGAAAGAAATCGTTATGAACTCTAAAGAAATCGTTACGAAGTCTAAGAAATCGTTACGGCTAGAGAGTCGTTGCGAGTTCTAAAGAAATCGTTACGAGGTCTAAAGAAATCGTTACGGCTAGAGAGTCGTTGCGAGTTCTAAAGAAATCGTTACGAGGTCTAAAGAAATCGTTACGGCTAGAGAGTCGTTGCGAGTTCTAAAGAAATCGTTACGAGGTCTAAAGAAATCGTTACGGCTAGAGAGTCGTTGCGAGTTCTAAAGAAATCGTTACGAGGTCTAAAGAAATCGTTATGGCTTGAGAGTCGTGTGGTTTTTCCGGTCAAAGAGGAATCGTTCTGCTTATCAAAGAAGTCGATACAAAGACTTGGATAGAAGTGATGAGACTTACCAGATTGTCTTGAACTTTCATTTTTCTTTATTTCCTGTACTAAGGCTCAAGTAATCCATTAGTGTTATTTTGTTAATCATCAAAATTAATATATAAATAAATGGAAATATTTATTATGGGGACAGTTTGGTCATCATTTACTTGCTTCTGCAATGCCTACGCTTTATCACACTCTAACGAACCAACTTTGGAAGTGATATTTCTTGTTTAAGTTTTTGTTGTTCAGATTTAGAAAACTATTCAACCCCTCTAGTAGCTTGATACCGTACCAAAAGGCCAAAAGTGGTATCAGAGCGGGTCTCTGAACTTTCAAGAAGATTCAACGATCTAGAGCAAAGATCAATGGCAGCCAAGGATATGTGAAGGCTTAATCGGTGAGTTATCCAGACCTCCATTCTTGATGGAGAGGACTAATCAATACTGGGAAGATGAGAATGGAATGGTCTTGCATTCCAAGGTACAGATACTGTGATCTTTTTTTTTTTTTGTGGTGGCAGGGATCGAGGATGTGATTCTGTTATTGTTCTGTTCCAGGCAATACTGCAAACAAATTTTTTTAAGCAGTAGATTAACAGTAAATTATCTTTAAACTTACAGCTAAGAACTACTTATGTTGGGAAGTATCCAAAAGATTTGAAAATGGGTATTGTAGAGTAAAATTTAGGTGTATTTTTTTATTTTTGTAATCAGCTAAAGAAAATTATGGGATAAATGCAGATAACTATAGAAGGAACAGATAAAGTAAAACAAACTAGGATAGATATCTTCTTGTCTCACAATATGAGCAATTTAAAATGCTTCCAAATGAAATATCACTCAGATGTATAATAGATTTTTGAGCATAGTAGTTGGTCTGAGTTCTCTTGGTAAAAATCTTTCTGATGAGGAAACTATTAGAAAGATACTTAGGTCCTTAACTCTTTCATGGACACCTAAAGTAACTGCTATTGAAGAAGCTCATGACTTAACCAAACTTTCTATTGATAACTTAATAGGTTCTCTCATGGCACATAAAATTAATATGGAGCGACTATCTAAAAGCTCATTAAAGAAAAAATGTACTAATGCTCTTAAAGTTGTAGCTACTCCTTCTACTTCTTCTTCTTCTTCAAGTTCCAGAAATACAGATTCTGAAGACAGTGATGTAGATGAAGTTCTGTCCAAGCTTCAGAAAATTTTTAAGAAGAAGAAAAATGGATCGAGAAGGATTCAAAAGAAAGAAAGAAAAGAAAAAGAACCAGTCTGCTATGAATGCAGAAAACTTGGACATTTAAGACCAGATTGTCCTAGACTGAAGAAGCCTGGTCAACCAGAAAAGTCCAAAAGGCAGCACAAGAAATTCAAAAGAAAAGTCACGGCGGCTACTTGGGAAAATGATGAGGCCACAAGCTTAGAATCATCAAGCCCAGATTCCGAAAAGGAGCAGGTAAATCTAGCCCTTATGGTGGGACTAGATGAGGTACATTCTGACTCATTTTTTAATTCTTGCACAGATTCAGGGTCAGAATTAGAAGACTTAGAAGAAGTCTTTAATGAACTGTATGAAAAACATAAGGGGGTTGTAAAAGAACTAAAAAATCTGAAAAACAACTCTACTTGCTTGGAAAACATCAATTCTGATCTTAAATCCAAATTGGAGCAACTAGAAGAACAATTAAAAGAATGTAAAGATAAAAATTATCTTTTAAATGAAGATTTGAAAAGCAAGAATAATGAGAAGTTAGAGTTAGAAGAAAAATTAAAAACTCTATCTGAAACAAATATGTATTTAAAAGAATCAGTTAGAAAATTAACTAAAGGGAAAACATCTTTAGCCCTATGCTTAAAATGATCAAAATCTGAAAATAACAAACAAGGGCTTGGATACATACCTCCAGAAAAAAGAAAACAAGCCATGATTCTAGAAAAATATCCACTACCAAAATTTGTAAAAGAAACCAAGATGCCCCAGAAAAAGGCCCCTGTAAAAGAAAAAGTTTACAGAAATCACGTTCTAAAAACTCAGCACAAAGAAAATAAGAACAGCAAAACAATCTATATTCATTGTTGTTCTCATTGCAATAAACTAGGACACATTGTAAACACCTGCACAACAAGGCACTTAGTTTGGATCCCTAAAGGATATTTTCATGCACCTAACCATCAAGGACCCAAAAAGGCTTGAGTACCTACTTCTGAATAAGTTGTTTGCAGGGTAGCCTTGGAGCATCAGGAACCAAGGATGCTCAAGGAAATAATAGAGTCTCTCAAAAAGGGGGAGCGCAGAGTATGGGGGAGAAAAATTGAACTCCTCTATGGTAAGAAACTCTCTCAAAAGGAAGGAGAAATACATGGTAAGACTTTTCCTTTTTGGATTATTGACAAAAAGGGGGAGAGTAAGTATGCTCTATGAATTTTCTGCTTAAATCATGTTTTAAATTATTTTAGAAAATTCGCATAAATTTTGTCATCACCAAAAAAGGGGAGATTGTTGAACCACTCTATAGTTATCTGTGATCTTGGCATTTTGGTAATGACAAAATATATGATGCATTTAGGTGATAACAAAATATATTATCTTGGTATTGCAGAAATAACAAAATATAGGTGTTCATAAATATTTTTGTTTCATCTGTGTTGCATCAATCCCATTTACAGATGATAAGTCTCATTGAATATCATGTTTCATCTGTGTCGCATCAATCTCATAGCAAAATGCTGAGTCTCACATTGATGCAATATGGTTCACTAAAATGATAAAATCGATGTCTAATATATATACATCGATTTCAATTCAAGTGCCAAATTAATAAGCGCTACAAAAATTTGTTTTTTAATTGATTTTATAACGCGCTATAACGATTCGTTTAGTAGTTACAACGATTTCTTAAGTGGCCATAACGATTTGTTAAGAAATTGATCTCAGAACGATTCGCTAAGTGGCCATAACGATTTGTTAAGAAATCGATCTCACAATGATTTGTTAATATTTCACATCGATTTCTTCAGGTAATCATAACGACTTGCTTGTATAACGATTTCATAAGTGATCACATCGATTTTTTTTAAAGAACAACGATTTGCTGGCTCATAACGATTCGATAAGTGACCACATCGACTCCTTAAGATTTCACATCGATTTCTTCAGTAATCACAACGATTTCTTTAGAGAGAACAACGACTTGTTCTCCACATCAATTTGTTCATAAATGTACAACAATTTACTTATAAATGAACAACGATTGTATAAGTCACATTCACATCGATTTCTCTTAGGTTTTAAAGTGTTTCATGGCGCCTAATGAAAAGTCAAATATCTTCTGATAGAATAAAGCTGCTTGCTTGTCTGAAAAAGATATGACCTTCTATTTTCAACATGTTAGCAGAAACACAGTAGCATGCATTGTTATCTTGTAAACACTCTTTTATGCTAACACTTTCTTTCATGCTCACAGACCTCGAAAGACCACAAAGAGTGATCAAAACAAGAGATGAGCAACGGCTAGAACTCCAACGGATCTCTTCAACGGATCCATTCAAAAGCTGCTCTTATAAAAGATGAAGCATAAGCTGAAGAAGAGGATAGAGAGCCTTCCTGAATATCTTTGAAGGAGTGTACATCCAAGTAAGGAACCTCAATGCCACATACACTCAAAAGAAAGAGAGAAAGAGCCTGAGCCAAGAAGAAGAAGCGATCAAAAGCATCTCAAGCATTCAAGCCTTCAAGCTTCCTTTCTTCCTTCTCTCTTCATTCTCCCTGTGCTCATTGTAATCTTGGGGGAGAGTTTTTGCTGAGAGTTTCTTCTGGGTAGATGCCATTCTTGTAGAACTCTCAGCACTGTTCTTTCTTTTATAAGAAAGACATCTTGTCCAACTGTAGGACTGTACACAGTAGATAACCCAGCTATAGGAGTTTGTGTCTAGCTGAACCAAACTGGGGTTTGTACCAGTTGTTAACCTAGCTAGGGGTTAGTGTTTAGCAGAACCGCACTGGGGTTTGTACCAGGAGGTTGGCTTCTTTACCTGTAAGAGAAGTGGGTTGCCTTCTTGCTCGAGAAAGAGAAGAAGACCAACTGGGGTGCTGGGTGTTGTATTGTCCTTGAGGGGGACTGTACCCTTGGTTAGTAAAATCCCAAGAGGTTGCTTGGGGACTGGATGTAGGACTTCCATGTGGGAAGGGCCGAACCAGGATAAATCCCTTGTGTTATTTGTGTGATTGTTTACTTGCTTCCGCACTGCTACTCTTTATCACACTAAACTAACTAAACTTTAAAGTGATAATTTTCTGTGTTTAAGTTTATGTTTCAG
This sequence comes from Colocasia esculenta, assembly GCA_014218235.1. Classification (NCBI taxonomy): domain Eukaryota; kingdom Viridiplantae; phylum Streptophyta; class Magnoliopsida; order Alismatales; family Araceae; genus Colocasia; species Colocasia esculenta. Next base: position 176,411,447 of record CM024753.1, read on the forward strand.
ATTTCAGAAAACCTATTCACCCCCCTCTAGGTTAGCTTGCTGCCGTACCAAAAGGGCCAACACTTGGCTCGTTACCGAGCAGGGAAAACACCACCACATTTTGGCGTCGTCTGTGGGAACGACGACTACCATGGACCGCGGACGATCCTCGCGCTAGATTCATGGTGGCCAGACGACACGATCCCTCTAGTCCCAGGAGGATCGCACGGCCAAGCCCCACTCATAAAATTCAATACTATCCCTGCCGGGACAACCACCAATGGACCTGTGGTTGAAACTCCAGTTTTGGCCCAGGAAGTAGTGGAACTCGAAGGACAGCTTCAACAACTGATGGGGGTCTGCTAGGGCCTTCAGGCCCAATTGGCTAGATAGCCAGCCCCAACAATCCCTTAGGGGCCAGAGCAGCAGGCGGAATCGTCACGACGACAACTGCTAGCCCCGTCGATACCAACGTCCGAAGTGCCGCGGGGAGCCAGCCCATCACTCGCAGCGTGCTCCGTCGACCCGCCAAATGCCCGAACACCAGGGAGAATCGCCCCGAGGGCCCGCCGCGGTCCCACAATCTCTGAGGTCCATCGTCGGTGTAAACTCTCATGGCTCCCGCCTAGTAGGCTCTGCACACTCTGACCCAGAGCTGGCAAGGTGACTAAGACATGTCATTGACTTGGAGCGACGGATGGAGGACTGTGCCCATCAGATGGACACGATGGTCCACAGAGCCGAGGGCAAAACTCTAGCGGACGAGGACCTGGATTTCCGCTCCTCAGTCACCACGGAGATCTTGGAAGCACGAGTCTCACCGAAGCTGCCGTTGCCTTCCATCTCTCCCTATGACGGCACGACCAACCCGGTGGACCACATCCACAAGTTTGAATCGTAGATGGTGTTCCACAGAGCATCGGACGCAGCCAAGTGCCGAGGCTTTCTGGCCATGTTGAAGGAAATTGCGAGGGCATGGTTCGAAACCCTCACAATGGGCTCCATCGTCTCCTTCCACCAGTTGAAGAAGTCCTTTCGGAACAACTTCCTGGGCAGAAGATCCTAGCCTCACACAGTGGCCTCGCTATTGGCTATGCAGCAAAGGAAGGGCGAGGCCCTCTGGGACTATGTTAAAAGGTTTCTGAGTGAAGCATTGTGCATCCCACGTTTGGACGTTCCCCTCGCCACTAGTGCCCTCATTCAGGGCACAAGCGACGGGTTCCTCCAACGGACGTTGGGGGTGCAACAGCCGACGACCCTGGAGGAACTCCTGTCAACCGCCTAGCGCCACATGGCATGTGAAGAGAACCTGGCGGCCAGCCGGGCCGACCAGGCCGAGAAGAAGCGTCCTTTCGACAACAGTTCTGACTGAGAGCGGAAGAAAGGCCGACGCAATGGGGATTCCCCATGCCGAGCACACTCGTTCACCGAATATACCCCCCTCGTGGTAGTGCCTGAGCAGATTCTAGCCGAGATCCAGGATAAGCAATATGTTCAGTGGCCTCCTCGGATGCGCTCTGATCCCCATAAGCACAACCAGGACAAGTACTGTCGCTTCCACCGCGACCACGACCATGACACCTCCGAATGTCGCCAACTCAAGGATGAGATCGAATCCTTGATCAAACGCAGCTACCTCGGACGATACGTGTGCCGAAATGAAGACCGCCCGAGGTGCCAAGAGTGGACCCCCGAACAGCCCATCAACAATGAACCAAATGGGTAGGAGATCAACGTGATCACGGGAGGCCCAGGCGCGGGCAGAGAAAGCATCCATAGTCGACGCAACTATGCCTAGAGGGTGCATCAGGTGGAGTGGTCTCCTACGCCACGACCTACTCCATATCCATTAGACTCGAAATGCACATAGTTCGAGGAGGCTATCTGTAACGGCCTTAGATATTTATGCCCAATAATGCTCCATATCCAAGTCCGCCTCCTGTGAACAGACTGAAGTCTCGCAAGGGATAACGCGCACAGGTGTCCAGTAAGAATATGAAAGACAACAACAACTGTATAAGACACAATAAAGTACATGTGCTCATACCTGTATACAACAATGTACAACTGTCCCAATACATTATTACATGTCCAAGAGAAAAGAGTACAACTACCTGGGGCATACCCTGAGGGAGCACAAGCTCACACAACCAAAACTAACTCTACTGCTGGTGGTACAAGTCTGCCACAAAGTCTTTCCAAGCCACACAAATGGCTAATACCAAAAAAGAGCTGTAAGGGAGTGAGCCTCAACAAGTCACTGGCTCAGTAGGGACCTCCCAGAAACAACACCCGAAAACTGAAGAGACCTCAATCGAGGGACCTCCTAGAAACAACACCCGAAAACTGAAGAGACCTCAACCCCAGAGGGTCTCATTGGCAACACCGATAGCCAAACCATAATATGCTCACAATAATCATGATTAACAGTAATTAAAACATAATTACATCAGCTAACACAGATCTCGGAAGGTAAGAGGAACAACAGGACTAGCACAGCACTACTAGTCTGCCCAACAACTGAAATGTCTAAGCCACACGCCTCACAGTCAAACCGCTACAACAACTAGTCGCCTAAGCTATAAGCCTCACAGGCAAACCACTGCCTAGGCTACAAGCTTCACAGACACCCTACCCATGTAGGGCAACAAAACTGGCATCAGCAAGCCAATCCACCACACACAGAAACCATAATCGGAAGCTTACCCAAAGAAGGGTAAAACACAACGTGCAGAAGGTCACACCACACGACCTCCACGAAACACAAGCTCACCTCAACACCTAAAGAGGCTGGTACCCGACGTACCACAACACAAAGCTACCAACGAAGGGTATAGGTACCTACTACCAAGAGGTACCACCACGGAACTACAACCACAACGGTGCTACCACTAAGGCACACCCCAACGGGTAAAACCTCAGCCAGCGAGTCACTACACACAAGCCACAACCAGTGGCAAAACACGAGTCGGAAGGGAACAACGCCACCACACAGGAACAAACACTGGTTCATGATGCCAGTATCCAACCCGGACAACACAGTACAAGAACCACCTCTCAGTCTTGTAGCCACGAACTACTCAGTCCAGCTACCGCTCCACAAACACACAAAGTAAGCCAACCAACGGTGGAGACCAACCAATACCACACCTACAGACCACACAGCTGCAGGCCCATGCCTAGGACCTTTAGGGACTCCGGCCCGAGCTCCCTAAAGTTAGGCACTAGAAATACAGGACTAGCTGGGGACCAGTGACGTCTACTGGTGTTCGTCCCCCAACCACGAGCGCGCTATAAGCGACTGTAAACCCACAAACACAAGTCGCTGCCCCTTGTCATCTTTCCCTTAGCCGAACGTACAACTGAAACACAGAAATGAGGGTGTCTAAGAAGACGACATAGACCTCAATGGTACACACAGTACCAAGACACGCCCCGAGCACAACGTGCCTGGCTCACACAGAACCTGGGGTACCCGACTGAAGAGGCATTCTGGAATAGGCGCCGGACCACCAAACTCGGCAAATGCACAAACCACGATATGTACTTATACAACCTTTATTATAAACCATAATTCATCAATATCATAGTTAGCTTGTCACCGGTCACCAAGTGACCTCCAAGCCAAGCTACACCGATATATACACATGAACGACACTGACATTTAATAACCTTGCCTGTCATTGGTCATCTCATGTGTAACGACCCCGATAACCCGACCCTCGGCCCAAGCCGAGGACCCGATTTTCGCGATCGCTGCCCACGGATTCGGAGACCCAGAAAGGCTATAAACACAAGTCTAATAGAATATGTAAAGGAAATAAACATCAACTTCTAACTAGGAGCACACACGGGGAAGCAGGAAGAAGAGCTAGACCGCTGCGTATCGCTCTAGGTACAGTCCCAACACACATAACTAGTATAAGTAAAGACAGGGGAAGAACAAATCCCTTAGGGGCATACCCCGAGGGTGACGTACAACTGAGAGGAGGAACCACTACTAGCTACGGGGATGACGACTACCACCCCGTCTCCTCCGCCCGACGTGCACCCTGCCACTGCTGAGAAGTCTCAATTGGAAAAGGAAGGGATGAGCTTCACAACAGAAGCTCAGTAGGGACTACCAATCTCCTACAGGCTCTAATAGGTAGAAGAATATATATATAAACAATTAAATAACACCAGTTATTTCTACCCTACAAAGGAAAGTGTGGAAGCAAAGCTACTAACTAACAATGATACAGAGAACACCACGGTCGGAAACTCCGTAGAACGTGTACGACGTGACCACCACATGGCTAGCTACGCAGACAGGGAGAACCCTGCCTGGACAAGAGACACTAGCTATGGAAAACACTACCACTAGTCAACCGGTCAGGTGCGTCCACTGATGTCTTATCCTCGACCCAGGTCCCAACCCTCCACTCTCGTCAGAGTGGGGGAAGAAACACAAAGTACACAACAGTAACAGTCGTAGTTTGGCCGGACTACGGTCCCGCGCCTGGCCTCTCTAGGCGGTTCCGGGGCCGCAAAGAGCGAGGCAGTGAGAAGAAGGACTGGCTGGCGTGCACCAGGTAGAACTCCGTGTAGGGTGTGCGGAATTACCCACAACATTAATCTAGAAGGGGGGTTGAATAAATTACTACCAATTAAAAACAACTTAACCTTCTTTTCAATATTACGACCGACTTAATGAAAGCTTAAACAGATATGGATCAATTTCATGCTTCGATGTGTGTGTAGAGTGTGCTTGGGAAATTAGCAGTATGATGCGTGTGTGAACTAACAATTGTGCCTAGCATACATCTATCATCAAATCATGCAAACCATAGGACACGATGATTTAAGGTGGTTCGGACTACACAACTCGTGTATCCTACGTCCACCGTCCACACACACACACCGAAAACTACTTATCAAGCAAATTCGACCCAACTACAACACACACACAATGTCTGAGGTGAACACGCTCTCAGAACAACCACACACATGTGGGATGAGCACAAGGAACGCTCAAACCAACACCACACACATAGATGATGGAAAGTAAAGTAAGAGAAGAGTTCAGAGTTGCAGAATCAAATCCAAAGTTGAACTCTTCAGTGTGCATGTCCAGAAGAACTCCAAGCTTCACGTCGATGAAGATCAGATGGTGATGAAGAAGCTTGTCTTGAGGACGAATCCGCTTCAACTCCTCGTACGAGACAAAACTCTCTTTGAATGGTCTGGAGTCTTGAAGAAGAGCAGCAATGAAAGCCTTCTTCTTGATCTTTGCTTAGGGTTTTGGTGTGAAGGCTTCTTACTTCGAAAATAGGTCCATATGATCTATATATAGTGGTGTTCAAGTCTTGAGAATCGTATCAGAGGAGAACACCCTAATATAGATCACATGCCTGTCACATGTCTTGAATTAAACTGCAGCTGTCGACAGATGCCTTGTGGCTGTTGACATGTACTGCTGCAAACTGTACTTCCAGAACCATGTTCGTTATTGGAACCCTGGGTTGTCGACATGTGACCTGGTGCTATCGACAAGCATACCTGATCTGTCGACAGATGAGCTTTGTCTGTCGACAGCTACTACTTTTTCTTGTCTTCCAGTAGCTTGTTTGTTGCTGTCTTCATTGGTTGTCAACACATGGCTTCTGGCCTGTCGACATATGAGTACTTTAGGTGTATTCCCAGTTCTTTTGCAGTTTGGTTTTGTTGCTTGTCTTGTGCTTTCATTCACACCTACATGAAAGACATTCCAAGTAAGACATCATGAATGCATAGATGGTCATAGAGTCATTTTCATTTGATCATATCTTCTCATGTCTTGATCGTCTTCACAAATGTTTACAACATCAATTATGTCAATCATCATAAAGATTTAAGCATTCAAACACATTCAACCATCAAGTCAATCATCATACACATTGTAACCCAACACTCCGGCCGTCCTCGGTGTCCTAGACCAACTAAGAGAGCTCTGCAAACGACTCAATGCCGCTGTCCTAACCACCATTTTCCCCTCAACTCCAGAGTTCGTGACTCGAGTATGCTCGTCGCCCTAAACTGTGACGGCCCTCATTATACCGGTACGGTTATACCAACCCACGTCGGTATAGCGAGAGTCCTCACAATGGGACATTTACCCAAACGATACAAACAGCTGAGATACACGCGAATATACGAATAGAGTAGCGGAAGTAAAAGACAACTGTCTTCATTCATTCATCATCCACATTAAACATACATGAGATTTGCAATTTACATTAAGAGCTAAAAGTTCACATAATTAAATTGCTGAAATTTAAGTACACAATGTCCACACTTATACAATTTTCTCATGATAGTTCTAGTACAATGTCGCTTTTACATACTATGAAAGCACAAAAGGGGTACACTGCTCCAACAATCTAAACTCCGCGCTCGGAGTCCGTCTCTATCGTCTCCTCCATGAGAGTCTCGTCACCATCTATACCTGTACGCCGAAGCAAGGAGTGAGTCTTAAAGACTCAGCAAACAACACTACTCATAACATACACGTATAAGTCATAGCGGTTTCTACATGCACATTCACAAATTTCAACATATGGCATGTTAGTCATTTGAAAGTTGCAACCTATTATGAAAGTTCTACAATTTAATACATGGATCATGCTTTCAGATTTCTAAAAATAACTTACCTATCACATGCTCTCTATTCCATTTACTTGTGAAATTTTGCCTGTAAGGAACCAAGACATGAGAGCTACAAACATGAACACTGTGCACATATGAAGGGAAAACACAACTAGCATGGATATTACATGTTCCTAAGCACATACATAGACATTTTCACATGCTTTAAGTTGCTGGTTTCACATGGTTTAATGGCTGTAAACCTACACATGAGAGCTACAATATTGTTTAAAACGTACTATGTGAACAACCAATCATGCTATTTTGTACACGTACTCATCAATTATCCCTAACATGGATTCTAGACATTTTCGCACATATAAACATGATGATAACAACATGAAATTACTGATTTCACATGGTTTCAGATTTGTCTCACATGGATTTCAATGTCATATTCTCACATTTTTTAGTTTCACATTTCCTTTACACAAGTTTCCAATTCACATGGTTGCACTTTACACATACACATTTCACATTGTTCACTTACACATTAACACATGAACACATACACATTACACATTACACATTTTAGGTGCCGTGACACATAGTCCAAACCACCAAAGAAGGACATATACACATCACATTACACATAGACGCCATCTAGGCATTACAATGGCGACTCTTGGACTGCGCAGACCGGGAGAACAAGTCTCCACCCTAACCAGTGGTACTTGTCCACCTCCAGGATTTCCCCATAATGCCCTTAGGGTCACTTACACATTGAACCTTCTCAGGGGGACTTTTCCCTGATACGGTTCCACTGCCCTCTGTGGAAGCAATGTCACACTTGGCACATTTACACATTTACACATTTTTACCGATTTTACACATAGTTTGACACATGTCACTCTCAATTCATTTACTTTCTCACTCACATGCACATTCTCTGTTTTCCTATCATGACACTACAGATTTCAGACATTAACAAGCAGGTAATTCCATTAATCTAGTTGGATTAAACAAGAATCAACTCATTTTACAATGACATGCATCAATTTCACATTTTTCATGAAAATTTCATAAGGCATCGTGCTCTGGTCCAAATGACCTGAAATTTTAATCAATAACTAATTTCGGGTTCAAGGTCATACCTTCAATTTTTCAGATTTTTCTGAGTTAAAATGAATTTACAGAAAATCAAACATTCATTTTTCATGCCATTCGTAATTCAAGTCAATATGGAATCATATACAAGTCACAATTCTAGCAAGCTACTGTCTGAACCCCACATGTATAGAGCTACAGAATTTATTCCTCAATTTACGAGGCAATGCCCGGTTTACCGAGGATTTATCATAACCTATGCACAATTCCTATTTTCCAAATAACACTTTTAATAATTTACACAAGCATGGCAAAATCTCAATTTCAGAATAGGGCTGATCCATTCATGTATGATCCTCACAAACTTGAGCATACAGGCTAGTCCTAAATCATGCAACAGTAGATTGACAAGATTAACAACTAATCATGCTTTGTAATTTCATGGAACAAAATAACTTCTATCATTCACCACCATGCACACTCATCCATCCACACACCACATTCATCACATTAACAATATACATAGAATATAAATGGTTTACAGTATATCCTCATCGTGAAACATATCGAAGATAGTGTATAGAAGGGCAGAACAGGTCACTGTTCTGTCCAGATGAACTTGGCAGCAGTCTCTGGCCACTAATTCAGTGTCAGCGGCATGGTCGATGGACGCTAAGCATGATCTCAGCGTCCAGGGATCTTGCCGTTAATGCAGGTCTGTGCAGAACACAGACCTGAGCTCTCAAGTTGGGGTGAATTTGGGGGTCTAGGACACGAGGGAAAATTCATAAAAATTGTAGAAACGACCTAGACACATACGGGGACGTTATGGTTAGGTTACTTGCCTCTAGGAAATTGCTTCAATGGGTCTAAATGCTCGGAGAAACTCTCCTTGGGCAGTCCCAAGAAGTTGCAGACAGTCCTCCAAGATCTCCTTCCTCAGGGCTCTTGGATGAAGATGGCTCCAAGGTACGGCCGGGGAAGTCTTCTCCTTCACTCCAGCTAGCTTCTTGTCGAGGAAGATGGCCGGATTCAGCTTCAGAGGGTCAGATCTTTGGGTGCAAAGTGGGGGTTTTCTCACAGCTTCCTCAGTTCAGAACTAGGGTTTTCTCCTCTGGTTTCTCTCTTGCAAAAGGGTGAAGAGAGGGTTGGGGAAGGCAGATCCGGGTTCAACATATGGGAGAGGCTTCTCTCCCACTCACAAGATGACAAGATGGCTCTCAGAGCCGTTGGGGACAACTCCCTAATGGGTGAGCTTCCTTGTTTCCGGAATTTCCGGCTCTGCTGCGCATGCAGGCCAGAGAAATCGGCGTCCATATCGTTAGACGTCAGGATTAGTGTTGGCGTCCATGTCTGGACGCTGACACCACCTCAACGGCTAGGGGTTGACGCCAATCTGGCCTTCGGCCAGAACTCTAAAACATGTAGAAAACTATGCATGCCATGCATGTATACATGCAATATGTATATGGTAGTGTATTCATACTATCACCATTCAATACATGCATTATTTACATCTAGTATAAACATATGCATACGTAATTGTACTAATTAATACGTACGTAAGTATGTATATACATACACAAGCACAAACATACATACACAAATACAAATAATGCGACGAAAATTTGAGGGCCTTACATAAACACTCCCTCTAAGGCGCACGAGGATGGGGGTCCTAGGCAATGGTAACAACCTCTCTCGTGGGACAAGCCCTCAGGTGCCGAGCACCGGGCGAACGACTAGTGTAGGACCGTACTAGGGAACTAGCACTGGTGCCACGGGTACAGTAAGAAGCGGAACGGTGAAGACTCTATAGAAAATGGAACTTCGCAAGACCTTACCTGTCTCTGCTGTAGTCGCGACGCATCGGGCTGCCGCAACCATGTCGCGACGCCCGGGGCTGTTGTGACAGTGTTGCAACGGCTCAACCTTTCGTGACCAGATTGCGACACAAATAGAGCGTTGTGATGATGTCGCGGCGGCCTAGACGGTCGCGACATCATCGGGACCTCTATACAGGTCGTGTTCTCAGCCGAGGGGCATCCCGGTACAGTCCTCCTAAGGACCGCCCCAAAATCGATATAATCACATCCACACGGGGGGAGGGCAGCATGGGAAACATAAAAGAAAGCTCATAAACCATACAAACCACCCTCAATCCCCACAAAACGTGGAATACAACGAATCTACGCTCGATAGGATCCTCACTCACACGAGCACGATTCTCACGCCCCCACAACCCCAAATCACGGAGAAACTACAATCTCAAGGGGGAAGGGAGCATGCTAGGGTGAGAGGAGTCGAGGGTCCCTACCTACAAGAGTAGAGCCGACCCGTTGGGGCCTTCACGTCGGAATGGCCACCTCCTCCTCGCTCCAAGCTCCACGATCACGCCGCCTGCACGAACAGAGAGTCACCTCCACCACGAGCACCTCAAGGATGATGAGAAAGCACCGGAGAGGAGAGAGCTCAGAGGAGGAAGAAGAAGGAGGAAGGAGAGGAAGGAAAGGGGGAGAGGGAGAAATGGGGCGCCGGCCTCGGTTTTAAACCAATGGGCCCCAAGACGCGACGGGTCGGCCCGGCGCGACAACGAGCATGTCCCGACGCCCCTAAGCGTCGCGACCATGTCGTGATGGCCACCCACGGCATGACACCAAAAGTGGTCAAACCCCGAAGACCGGAAAACAAGAATGCAACGGTTGACCAGGTCGCGTCAACGCTGTACGCACCTGACACCCGACAAGGTCGTTCTGTCAGACAGGACAGTGGTCAAGTCGGTCAGAAAAGCAGTCGCGACGCTACCAGACGCTGTGACAAGAATGCGACGCCCACCCCCGTCGCGACTAGAATGCAACGGCCAAGTGTGTCGCGTCCCAAAGCCTGTCGCGACGAGCTCCCCTGGCGCGACCTTGTCACGATTAGGGTGCCTACCGCGGCCCTGAGGACGGGGCCAAGGGCCCAAGAGAGCCTGGTCTTACATCCCACCCTCCTTAAGAAATTTTGTCCTAGAAATTAGAGAGAAACTCAGTTTCAATAGGAAGTAACGCAAAAGGGAAAACAACATATCGGTCAATCAAACAAATACAGGAACTGCTCTCGCATCTCATCCTTGCGTTCCCAAGTGGTCTCGCCACCAACGCGGTTCTCCCAAACAACCTTGACCAGCGGAATCTGCTTCCTGCACAACTACTGTACTCTGCGGTCCACAACTCTGACCTGGTGCTCTGGCGCTACCTCAAGCTGCGAGTAGTTCAACACGTGCGATGGATCTGTGACGTACCTCCTGAGCTGAGAAACATAAAAAACACTATGCACGCCTGCCAACTTTGCCAGAAGACTCAACCTGTAAGCTACCTCGCTGATCCTCTCTATGATAGGGAAAGGCCCAATATACCTGGGACTGAGCTTTCCCTTCTTGCCAAATCTCACAACACCCTTGGTTGCCGAAACTCACAAGAACACAAGGTCACCTACACTGAACTGCAACGGCCTCCTGCAGATATCTGCATAGCTCTTTTGCCTACTCTGTGCTGCCTGAAGTCTCTGCCTGACTAAGCTGACTGTGTCTGCACACTGCTGCACCATCTCTGGTCCCAAAAGCTACCTCTCACCAACCTCGAACCAGTGAAGTGGTGTCCTACACGGCCGACCACACAAAGCCTCGTATGGTGCCATTCCAATGCTCGAGTGATAACTATTGTTATATGAAAACTCTACCATCGGAAGGTGCGACTCCCAGGTGCCACTCCAGTCCAAACACCACGCTCTCAGCATATCCTCCAAAGTTTGAATAGTCCTCTCTGACTAACCATCTGAGTGCGGGTGATATGCTGAACTCAGCCTCAACTCTGTACCAAGAGCTCTCTACAAACTGCGCCAAAACCCATAAGTGAACCTTAGATCTCTGTCGAAAATAATCGAAGCTGGGGTCCACATATAGTCTGGAAAGCCTGTCCACTGACCAAGACATCCTGACTGGAAGAAAGTGCGCTGACTTGGTCAATCAATCTACAATCACCCAGATACCATCATGCCTCTATGGAGTACGGGGTAAACCAACCACAAAGTCCATGGTGATGTCGTCCCACTTCCACTCGGGAATGGGTAACGACTGCTGCTCACCACCAGGACCCTGATGCTCAGCCTTCACCTGTTGATAGGTAAGGCATCGAGCGACAAACTTTGCCACGCCCCTCTTCATCCCTGGCCACCAGAAGAACATCCTCAGGTTGTGATACATCTTGTGGAACCAAGACGAACAGCATACCTCGACCGGTGTGACTCTGACAACAGCGCCTGGCACGCATCACCGAGAACATACAATCTGCCTCTGAATCTGACCTCACGGTCCTCGTCCAGTTCAACATCTAGCATCTATAAAATATCTGCCAACTCTGAGTCTGCCTGCTGTGCCTACAACACCTGATGATACACTGACGGGTGAACTGAAAAATGGGTTATCACTGCATGGTCCCTACGCCTCCAGGGGTAGAAAACTCCCTGGGACAAGTCCTCAAATAGCCTCCACTCTCTGACCATCAACGAACTCAGGTGAACATGCCTGCTCAAAGCATCTGCCATGACGTTAGCCCTTCCTGGTTGATAGGAGAGGGTAAGGTCATAATCCTTCAAATACTCAATCCATCTGCGCTGCCTTAAGTTCAAATCCTTCTGAGTGAAGATATACTACAAACTCTGATGGTCGGTGAAGATCTCAAATGCCTCGCCGTACAAATAGTGCCTCCACAACTTCAGAGTGAACACTATTGCCGCCAACTCCAAGTCGTGGGTAGGGTAGTTCTCCTCATGCTTCCAAGAAGCATAGGCGACGACCCCACCATGCTGCATCAGCACCGCACCCAAACCTGACCTAGACGTGTCAGTGTAGACCAAGAAACCTCCGCTACCTGAAGGCAAGACCAACACTAGTGCTGAAGTCAATCTCGTCTTCAGCTCCTGGAAACTTCGCTCGCAGTCCTCAGTCCAAACAAATTTGGTCTCAAGTTTGGTCAATCTGGTCAACGACTCTGCGATCTTGGAAAAATCCTGGATGAACCTCCTGTAATACCCTGCCAAACCCAGAAAGCTGCGAACCTCTGACACTAAAGTGGGCTGCTCCCAAGATAACACTACCTCAATCTTGGCAGGGTCCACTGCCACACCAGAACCTGAGATCACGTGCCCAAGAAAGTGCACCTCCCTCAGCCAAAATTCGCACTTGTCGAACTTGGCATAAAGTTGGTGACTCCACAATGTCTCTAGCATGATCCTCAGATGCTCCTCGTGCTCCTCCTCAGAAGCCGAGTAGACCAAAATGTCATCTACAAAGATGACCACAAACCTGTCCAGGTACTCACTGAACACCCTGTGCATCAAATCCATAAAAGCTGCTGGTGCGTTTGTGAGCCCAAACAACATCACAACGAACTCAAAGTGACTGTACTTAGAATGGAAAGTTGTCATGCTAATATCTGACTCTCCGATCCTCAACTAGTAGTAGCCTGATCTCAAGTCAATCTTCGAGAACACCTTGGTTGACTGCAACTGATCAAAAAAGTCATCTATCCTCTCCAACGGATACTTGTTCTTCACTGTTACCTGGTTCAGCTGCCTATAATCAATGCTCAACCTTAGACTGCCATCCTTCTTCCTCACGAACAGCACTGAAGCTCCCCACGGTGAATGACTCAGACGAATGAAACCCAACTCAAGCAACTCCTACAACTGGCGCTTCAACTCGCGCAACTCAGTTGGAGCCATCCTATAAGGTGCCTTAGACAAAGGCATCGTACCAGGCAAAAGCTCAATGGAGAACTCTACCTCTCGCTCAGGTGGTAACCCGGGTAGATCCTCCGGAAAATATCAGAAAACTCACAAACAATTGGCACATCAAAAACTGATGAGCCGCTAGGCTCCAAGGAACAAACATAAGCAAGATATGCCACACAACCATCGCAGATCAAACGATGAGCTCTACAGAAGAAAATAAAAGGTCGACGGGTAGACCGGATACCTCAGAAGTAGAGAACATGCACTCCAGGTATCTCAAACCGAACGGTCTTCCACTGACAATCCACCACAACTGAGTGATCCTCCAACCAGTCCATGCCTAGGATGATGTCAAAGTCACGAAGCTGCAACGCGTACAACCTGGCCGGCAACTGGTGTCCCTGGACCTCAACTGTGACGCCTTCCAGGTAACCGAAAGAATGCATATAATCACTAGACGGAAGATCGACCATCACATCACACTGCCTCTCAGGGGTATGACAAACTAGAGACTCGTAAAACTCCTCGGAAGTAAAACAAAGGGAAGCACTGGGATCAACTAAAACATGGGCAGCTCTACCAAGGATGGGCAAGGTACCTATAACAAGGTTCGACGCCTCAGCCTGCTCCCTAGTAAGAGCCATCACACGACCACGTCCATGCCCACGTTGAGGCGCCTGCTAGGGCTGCTGCTGCTGCGGCGGTTGTTGGTGCTACGGAAACTGCTGTAGCTGCTGGTATGGCTGGAACTGCTGAGGCTACAAATGATACTGCCCCTGCTGCTGTTGCTAGGGTGCCTACTGCTGGGGAGGGAACTAGTACTACGGTAGCTGCTGTGTGTACTGCACTGGCTGCAGCGGCTGCTAGACTTGCCCCATCGGGCAATCCCTCCTGAAGTGGCCCAACAAATCACAAGTGTAACAGACTGCCTCCTGCCTGCCCTGATCAGCTCCCTGCTGGACTGGCTGCTCCTCAAACCTCGACTGACACTTCTGCTGCTTGCCCCGACCACCTCCACGAGTGGTCATCTGCTTGAACCTCGAGCACAAACCGGAACTGCCCAAGCTGCCTGAGCCCGAAGAAGAAGAAGTCGCGCTGCCACGGCTACTTGCGGGGCACTGGTACGATCAGGACCTTGAAGAAGCTCCTCCCTGCTGCTACTGTTGTTGCTGTTGGGGCTGCCAGGTCTCTCTCTCCAAGGCGGTGGCCTTAGCCATGACCTCTCCCAAAGTGGCACACATATGAGCAGTCACGCCCCACCTCAAATCTGGCCTCAGTCTTACAATGAACCTCTCTGCACAAGCCTACTCACTGCTGGCAACATGAGAAACATGCCTCAACAACCGGACAAACCTCTGATGGTACTGAGTAACTGTGAGATCGCCCTGAACCAACTCATGGAACTGATCTCGTCTCTCACGTCGAGTATAATCAGGGAAATACTCGCCATGAAAGACCCCTAAAAACTGCTGCCATGTGATCTGATCCAAACACTACCCCGAAAAGTGAGTCTGCCGCTGAACTCTCCACCACTCATGGGCTGGCCCCTTGAGTTGATACACTGCTAGTCTGACCTAGTCCTCTTCGGCGCACTCCATAATCTCGAACGTACGCTCCAACTCGTGAGTCCAACTCTCTGCCTTCTCTGGATCATACTCGCCGAAGAACATCAGTGGCCGGAGATGCAAGAATCTCTCCAAGAGGGCGGTCCTGTCCTCAGTGACTACCGTCCTACTCCGACCGGCCTGGGTACTCCCGGTACCCGACGCCCGCTGAACTACTGGCTGCTCCACCTCTGGATCTACCTGCTACTCCGGTACTGCTGGAGGGGGTACTGGAGGCTGACCTCCCGTCGCTACTTGCCCAGGCTGCCATGCTCCCTGGTACAGGGTTCTGAAGAACTGCTCAGCTAGGGGGAACCAATCTGCATACTACTGTGGCTAAGGCTGGTACTTCTGTTGCTGATATCCACCTGCTGCTGCTGCTACTCCATGGGGTTGTGCCATAATCTCCTCTGCTGATACCTCCTCCTGAACCTGACCCGGCGATAGTATATCCGACTCATCTTGCTGCTCTATCAGCTCTCTGGCCTGCCTACGCTTGTGCGGAGCCATATCCTGCACGGCACACCGCCAAGAAGGTTAACGACACCAACTTGGGCGGCTAGCAGTGTACTTGTACTACTGTTGGGACTTTCTGTTGCAGTTTAAATCCGCTATAAGTCCTGTCAGACTCTCACTCTGATACCAACTATAATGATCCCAAGAACCTGACCCTTGGCTTAGGGCTGTAGAATTATCTGATGAAGCTTTTGCAAGTGCATTTCCAGAATTTATTCTCTTCTTTAAATTTCAAGGATGGTTGAAGTTTATTTCAGAATTCAGAACCTTTTATCCTTGTTTAGTCCAAGAGTTCTATCTGAACATGGTGGATGATCCAGAGGGTTTCAGGTCTAAGGTCAAGGGTGTCTCTATTCTTTTCACTCCTGAATTAGCTTCTAAACTATTTCACTTTCCAAATGATGGTGAGGATTGGAGTGAATTTGAGTTCAATCTTCATGAAGCCTACACTCTTCTTACTGGTCTTCCACATGATTCAAAGGATTCTAGACAAACTTGTTTAACGACTCTCTGTTTGTCCTTGTATTTTGGTGATAACAAAACTTATGATGACATCAAAATATATCTTTGTGATAACAAAATTTATGAGTAATTAAATTGAATATCATGTTTCATCTGTGTCGCATCAATCTCATAACAAATTGAGAAGTCTCATATCGATTTGTTCTCATAACGATTTCTTAAGTGAGAACAACGATTTGCTCTCATATCGATTTGGTTCTCACAACGATTTCATAAGTGAGAACAACGATTTGCTCTCATATCGATTTGGTTCTCATAACGATTTCATAAGTGAGAACAACGATTTGCTCTCATATCAATTTGGTCCTCATAACGATTTCATAAGTGAGAACAACGATTTGTTCTCATAACAATTTGGTTGCACATCGATTTGCTTGCCATTTGATAAGTGAAACAATGACTTGATCATCATATCGATTTGCTTTCACTTAAATAACGATGTGTTCATCATAACGATTTGATAAGTAACTTAAACAACGATTCACTTCAATTTAAACATAGATTCCTTATAATCCTCTGAAGTGTTTTTGGCGCCTAAATGAGAAGTCAAATATCCTCTGACAAAAAGGCTGCATGCGTATCTCAGAGCTTTATCAGAAAAAGATATCACCTATCAGTTTTTAGCATGTTAACAGAAACACAGTAGTATGCTCTGTTATCTTGTAAACACTCTTTTATGCTAACACTCTCTTCTATGCTTACAGACCTCGAAGACCACCAGAGTCTGATTAAGACAAATGAAGAGAAGATCAGCAATGACTAGAAGAGCTCCAACGGATCTCTTCAATGGATCTATTTAAAAACCTATCATATAAAAGATGAATCAAGGCTGAAGAAAAAGGGCAGAGCCTTCCTGAAAATCTTTGAAGGAGTGTACAACCAGTGAGGAACCTGAACTCTAAATACAGTCAAATAAAGAGAGAAAGAGTTTGAGCCAAGAAGAAGCAAGCAAAAGCATTTAAGCCCTGAAGCTTTCTTTTCTCTCTTCATTCTCTCTCTGAGCTCATTGTAAATCTGGGGGAGAGTCCTTGACTGTGAGCTAATTCTTAGTGTCTATCTTGTAATAGCTCTCGGTCTGATCTTTCTTTTCTAAGAAAGATTTTTGTCCAGTTGTAGGACTGTATACAGTGTAGAATCTAGCTAGGGGTTTGTGTCTAGCAGAACCACACTGGGGTTTGTACCAGTAGGTTTGCTTTTGAGCCTGTAAAAGAAGTGGGCTGCCTTCTTGCCCGGGAAAGAGAAGAAGACCAGCTGAGGTGCTGGGTGTTGTAGTGTCCTTGAGGAGGACTGTACCCTTGGTTAGTAAAATCCCAAGAGGTTGCTTGGGGACTGGACGTAGGACTTCTATGTGGGAAGGGCCGAACTAGGATAAATCTCTTGTGTCATTTGTGTGATTGTTTATTTACTTCCGCACTGCTACTCTTTATCACACTAAACTAACCAAACTTTCAAGTGATAATTTTCTGTGTTTAAGCTTATGTTTCTGATTTCAGAAAAACCTATTCACCCCCCCTCTAGGTTAGCTTTCTTATCAAAAGGGCCAACAAGTGGTATCAGAGCGGGTCTCTGAACATTCAAAGAAGATCTAATGATCTTAGAGCAAAGATCCATGGTAGCTCAAGGATTTGCTGAAGGACAATCAGTCACCAGACCTCCATTCTTCGATGGAGAGGCTTACCAATATTGGAAGATGAGGATGGAATGCTTCATTCGAGGCACAGACTTTGATCTGTGGCAGGTAATTGAGGTAGGTGATTTCGTTATTATTCCTGCTGAAGGCACCACTGCCATTACAACAGCTGATAAGATTAAATTATCTTTAAACTTTAAGGCTAAAAACTATCTATGTTGCACTTTATCTAAAAGAGAATTCAGTAGAGTATCTGCATGTAAATCTGCTAAAGAAATATGGGATAAACTGCAGATAACTTATGAAGGAACAGATAAAGTGAAACAAACTAGGATAGACATTCTTGTCTCACAATATGAGTAGTTTAAAATGCTTCCTAATGAAAATATTACTCAAATATATAATAGATTTTCAAGCATAGTAGTAGGTCTGAGCTCCCTTGGCAAAAATCTCTCTGATGAGGAAACTGTGAGAAAAATACTTAGGTCTTTAACTATTTCATGGACCCCTAAGGTCACAGCTATTGAAGAAGCCCATGATCTAACCAAGTTTTCTATTGATAAGCTAATTGGTTCCGTCATGGCACATGAAATTAATATGGAGCGACTATTTGAGAGCTCATCAAAGAAAAAATGTACTAATGCTCTTAAAGTTGCAGCTGCTCCTTCCACTTCTTCTTCTTCTAGCTAAAAAATTACAGGATCTGAAGACAGTGATGTTGATGAAGTACTATCCAAACTTAAGAAGATTTTAAAGAAGAAGAAAAATGGGTCAAGAAGGATCCAAAGGAAAGAGAAAAAGGAAAAAGAACCAGTCTGCTATGAATGCAGAAAACCCGAACATCTGAGACCAGACTGTCTAAGACTCAAAAAGACTGGTCAAACCGAAAAGTCCAAGAAGCAGCACAAGAAGTTCAAAAGAAAAGCCATGGCAGCTGCTTGGAAAAATGAAGAGGCCACAAGCTCAGACTCATCAAGCTCAAGTTCAGAGAAAGAGCAAGTAAATCTAGCCCTCATGGTAGGACTATATGAGGTACATTATGACCCATTTTTTGATTCATGCAATGATTCAGGGTCAGAGTCTGAAGACTTGGAAGAAGTCTTTAATGAACTTTATGATAAACACAAGGTTGTTGTAAAAGAATTGAAAAATATCAAGAACAACCTTACTTGTTTAGAAAACACTAATTCTGATCTTAAATCAGAATTGGAACAATTAGAAGAACAATTAAAAGAATGTAAAGATAATAATTATCTTTTAAATGAAGATATGAAAATCAAGAATAATGAGAAGTCAGAGTTAGAAGAAAAATTAAAAACTCTAACTGAAGAAAATCTGTATTTAAAAGAGTCAGTTAGAAAATTAACTAAAGGAAAAACATCTTTAGCCCTATGCTTAAACAGATCAAAATATGGAAATAACAAACAAGGGCTTGGTTACATACCTCCTGAAAAAGGAAAACATGTCATAATTCTTGAAAAATATCCATTACAAAAATTTGTAAAAGAAACCAAGATGCCTCAGAAAAGGACCTCTGAAATGAACAAGCCTTATCAAAAGAAAAAGGTTTCTAAAAATTGTGTTCTAAACAAACATTTCAAAGCCAATAAGAACTGCAAGATAGATTACATTCATTGTTGTTCTCATTGCAATAAATTAGGACACACTGTAAACACCTGCACAACAAGGCACCTAGTATGGATCCCGAAAGGATATTTTCATGCATCTAACCATCAAGGACCCAAAAAGATTTGGGTACCTATTTCTGAATAAGTTATTTGTAGGGTAGCCTTGGAGCATCAGGATTAAGGATGCTCAAGGCAAGGGTGACTACCAACTCTTCATCCAACTCTCATCTGAAGAGGGAGTAGTCACAAATGTTGTTTTTATTTCTATTGATACTAACAATGTTTGCATGTTTTTTTCTTAAAGATAAATGCAGGCAATGATTCTGAAGACTTGACAAACAACATGTCAAAGGTCAAGAGCAACAAGATCTGACTTGCCACACATTAAGGGGGAGTCTCATGCTCAGGGGGAGCACAGATTAAGGGGGAGTTATTCCTTATCAACTATCATTGTTGAACCCATCAATGGTAAGAAATTCTCTCAAAGGGGGAGAAAATGCATGGTAAGATCCTTCCTTTTTGGTTAGTGACAAAAAGGGGGAGAGTATGTATGTTCTATGAATTTTCTGCATTTTCTATGCTTAAGTATTTTTGCCAGAAAATTCTCATAAATTTTGTCATCACCAAAAAGGGGGAGATTGTTGAACCACTCTCTGTTTGTCCTTGTATTTTGGTGATAACAAAACTTATGATAATATCAAAATATATCTTTGTGATAACAAAATTTATGAGTAATTAAATTGAATATCATGTTTCATTTGCGTCGCATCAATCTCATAACAAATTGAGAAATCTCATATTGATTTGTTCTCATAACGATTTCATAAGTGAGAACAACGATTTGCTCTCATATCGATTTGGTTCTCATAACGATTTCATAAGTGAGAACAACGATTTGCTCTCATATCGATTTGGTTCTCATAACGATTTCATAAGTGAGAACAACAATTTGCTCTCATATCAATTTGGTTCTCATAACGATTTCATAAGTGAGAACAACGATTTTTTCTCATAATGATTTGGTTGCACATCGATTTGCTTGCCATTTGATAAGTGAAACAATGACTTGATCATCATATCGATTTGCTTTCACTTAAATAACGATGTGTTCATCATAACGGTTTGATAAGTAACTTAAACAACGATTCACTTCAATTTAAACATAGATTCCTTATAATCCTCTGAAGTGTTTTTGGCGCCTAAATGAGAAGTCAAATATCCTCTGACAAAAAGGCTGCATGCGTATCTCAGAGCTTTGTCAGAAAAAGATATGACCTATCAGTTTTTAGCATGTTAACAGAAACACAGTTGTATGCTCTGTTATCTTGTAAACACTCTTTTATGCTAACACTCTCTTCTATGCTTACAGACCTCGAAGACCACCAGAGTCTGATTAAGACAAATGAAGAGAAGATCAGCAACGACTAGAAGAGCTCCAACGGATCTCTTCAACGGATCTATTTAAAAGCCTCTCATATAAAAGATGAAGCAAGGCTGAAGAAAAATGGCAGAGCCTTCCTGAAAATCTTTGAAGGAGTGTACAACCAGTGAGGAACCTGAACTCCAAATACACTCAAAGAAAGAGAGAAAGAGCCTGAGCCAAGAAGAAGCAAGCAAAAGCATTCAAGCCATGAAGCTTTCTTTTCTCTCTTCATTCTCTCTCTGAGCTCATTGTAAATCTGGGGGAGAGTCCTTGACTGTGAGCTAATTCTTAGTGTCCATCTTGTAATAGCTCTCGGTCTGATCTTTCTTTTCTTAGAAAGATTTCTGTCCAACTGTAGGACTGTATACAGTGTAGAACCTAGCTAGGGGTTTGTGTCTAGCAGAACCGCACTGGGGTTTGTACCAGTAGGTTTGCTTCTGAGCCTGTAAAAGAAGTGGGCTGCCTTCTTGCCCCAGAAAGAGAAGAAGACTAGCTGGGGTGCTGGGTGTTGTAGTGTCCTTGAGGGGGACTATGGCGGATCGCCTCGGTCAAGCCCGTTAAATCGATAACATACTTGATCCGAGTCCGCCTCTCGCGAACTGGCCGAAGCCTCGCAAGGGATACCAAACCACAGTCCGTGTAAACATAAAGGAACACACCACACTTTTATATATATTTCACAAGTTTACATAGCCAAATTTTCACAAAAAAACTAAAAAGAAGTACAAGAGCCTGGGGCATACCCCGAGGTACAACTGAAGGAAGTAAACAACTACAAAACTACACTGCTGAAGCTACTCTGCTGGAGGTGCTGACCCTGCACCGCTACGACGCGGCCCGGAACTGGACGTCGGACGAGAGACGTCCTCCTCGCTCTCACCTGTGGGGGTAGGGGTGAGCTTCTCTAGTCACTGGCTCAGTAGGGAACTCCCCCAAAACCGAGCGAAACAAACACCACGAGTACGAATAGTAAACAGCACCAACAATTTATATAACAGCTAAGCAGGTAAGTAAAGCTGTAAAAGTACTCACCGTCTGCCGGCTACGAGAAACAATAGTAATAATTAAACGGCAAACCAGTACAGGTGTACAAGCTAAAGTAGAGACAGCCAACACGAGCCACGTAAACTGGTTCGCGACACCAGAAACTGACTCGGACAACTAACACAGGTCTACCTCTCAGTCTCGCAGCCACGGACGAAAGGTCCAGCTGCCGCTCCACGTAAAAAGGTCAAGCAACTGTGGAGACCAACTAAACACCACAACCTGCAGACCACACGGTCACAGGCCCATGCCTGGCACCTCCAGAGACCCTGGCCTGGGCTCGCTAGAGTGAGGCAGTGGAAAAGGACTAGCTGGGGACCAGTGTCGACTACTGGTGTCCGTACCCCCAACTACGAGCGCGCTACAAGTGACTAAAAACAAACAAAAGTGTCACTGTCCCACTGTCGTCTTTCCCTCAGCCGGACGTACAACTCTAGCACAAGAGTGAGGGTGTCCAGGTCAGACGACACAGACCTCGACGGTACAGCACAAGTACCGAGACAACGCCCCGAGCTAACAGCCTGGCTCACAAAGAACCTGGGGCACCCAACTGGAGAGGTAACCACGGTAGGCGTCGTACTACTCGCCACGTACACAGAACCACGTGCACGTCACACACAAACCACGTGAAACCTCACGTAAACCACAAGTAACCACTGGTCCACTACACGTGAACCCAACTGACTCGCGTGCACAACGCGCAGTCACCGAAGTAAACAACTAACAGCATACCTTGTATGCTAAACACGTAAACCAAGTGCACTCAGTGCACCTCATGCGTCAACACACATGCATTATCGATAATTATTGTACTTAGTCATTTCTGCTCCAAGAGAAGTAGGCGGCCACATCGATTGCCGCTTACTAGGAGTCAACGGCAAGGGTCCTGGCCGTTAACCTCCTGGCTGAGGATCTTGGCGGCAAGCGATGTTGACGCCAAGTTCTCCGGCCATAAACCCTGCAGAAACCCTAATCCGGCCCTGCGGGTTTTCTAACTGTTCTAACTACTGAAAAACATGCAAATGCGATTCCTTTAGCATGCTAGAACCCAATACAACCGTTATAACATGATTCGTACAGTAAACTACTCAAACCACCCATTATCCCGCTTGGTGCAACTCTATCCAAACATGGATTATCATGCTGGTTCAAGTGATTATGATGTGTTTTAATGTTCCTACGGAGCTAAACGGGTTCGTCCCTACCTCAGAACGCGTTAGAATCTCTCACGATCTCCTGGTTCACGTCGAGCCCTCCGCGAGCTCCCACGCGAATTGCACCACGACGCGACGTTTTCTCGCGTAATTCGGCGACGCCGCGCGTTCTACGATCGTCCAACTACTCCTCGGCACCTGTTGGAAGCTTCAGAAACACCAGGGCGCGAGGCTGGGGCAAGAGGGAGAGAGAGTGAGCTGGGAAAGCTACCCTCGGGTGAGCCTTTAACCTGCAGAACTGTCAGGTTGGCGTCAACCCCCATGCCGCTAACAAGCACCGCCAGTCTAAACGTCCACCACTACTGCCGCCAAGTTCAAGAAGTCAACGTCCATGAACCTGGACGCCAATAGTCAACGGCCACACCCTGGCCGCCAACTTAGACAGAACAACAGCAGGTCCTATTCTATTTCCGGACCAACCCTGCGCTGCACCTGCTCAAGCCACGCATGCACATTACACATACCACACAACTGACTCACACTGGCCTCACAACGGCCGCCACAACCACAACACACACGATCCGCATGGATCCGAAAAGCACGCGACGTTACAGGGACTGTACCCTTGGTTAGTAAAATCCCAAGAGGTTGCTTGGGGACTGGACGTAGGACTTCCATGTGGGAAGGGCTGAACCAGGATAAATCTCTTGTGTCATTTGTGTGATTGTTTATTTACTTCCGCACTGCTACTCTTTATCACACTAAACTAACCAAACTTTCAAGTGATAATTTTCTGTGTTTAAGCTTGTGTTTCAGATTTCAGAAAAACCTATTCACCCCCCCTCTAGGTTAGCTTGCTCCCGTATCAAAAGGGCCAACAAAACTCATGTCACAAGGTTCAACACCAACACCTTCCCTCCAGTTCTTCATTTGGTACATCACATCCTTGCCACCATTATCACACCACAGGGTGGTGGTAGGAATAGACAGACCGACATTCAAAGATTTGTGATGTACAACATGAAGAAAAATGTGAAAGTCAATCTGAACTTGATAATGACTCAAATCATGTCTGAGACAATAAGGAAAGATCTTCACAGATCCTTGCCCTATGCTGCACATCTCACAGCTGTATTCAAACATTTTGGAGTTTCTCTGGTAAATGAAAAGATTCAGAAAGTCCCTCAAAATAATATATACTGTTTGCATCACCTGCTAAAGTTCATGAGTTTTAGAGTTGAGGGAGACCAAGTGCTAAGAGGGCCAGTTGTAGAGCCAGAGCCACCAATTGAACATGTACAAGAAGAAATTGCTCCAGAAGTTGCTGCACCTTAAATGGATCCAGTGGACCAGCCACATGTTGAGTTTAAGATTCCTTTTGTGCCATCAGCTGCACCTACACCTCATGCATCTCCACCTCCTTCACATATGCTTGTCCCTTAAACCTTTTTCACCCAACATCATAGCTCAACCTCCACTTCTTCAGGTGGATCTTCTGTTCAACCTGAACTCTATAAGTTTCTCCAAGTTCAGTTTGATAACCTCAATTCATCATTGCGAGAAATGTCTGATAGATTTGAGCTTCGAATTCAAAGGTTATAAAATTCAGTTAATGCACAGTTTGTAAGACACCAAGAAGCAGCTGAGCATGCCCCTAGGAGGTTCAACATATTGATTGGGACATTGGGTGATGCTTGCACCCAACTACAAGATCTTCAGCTCAAGACTCAAGGAGTTCTAGCTTCAATATTGGAAAACACTCTACAAGGACTTCAAACCAGCAAAGAAACTGTGATTCAAGTGTCTAAGAGTCATTTGTCCTTTGCTCATATTGTTGAAGACATGGATAGAGTAAAGACACTCATTGCTCATATTGATCAAGAGATAGTAGATCTCAGGACAGATTTTAGTAATTCGGGCAACATGGCACATTTCTTAGTTCATCTTCCGCCTCTCAACATGCAACTCACAGTCTTGGTGTCTTCCAAGAGAATATGTATGAGAATCATCAAAGGATGGAAGATCTTTTGCACACAAGACTTTCAACTATGCAAACTCAGATGAGGACAAATCTAAGTGCTCTAGAAGCAAGGATGAAGACCATAGAGAACATCTTACTCCCACTTCCTCCTCCACCTCCTTCTGCATGATTTCTTTTTTGTTTTGATGATGTCAAAGGGGGAGAAGGATTTACATTTTGATGTGTTCATCTAAACTTTTTGGGCTATACACATTTTGATGTGGTTGCTAAACTTTTTGGTTGATGGATGTTTTAATTGTTGGATGCTTGTATGTCTGATTTTTCTTTGAAAATGACAAATGAATGACATGTTCGTTTGTAAAGGGATGAAAACTTTTGGATGTCATTGATGAAAATTGTGGATGTCATTGTTATGCTTATCATATGCCATGAAATTGTGAATGGATTCTTTTAAAATCACATCTCTGAGAAAATCAAGTTAAATTGATGAATCATAATTGCCATCATAAAAAAGGGGGAGATTGTTGGATCTCTTATTTTGATGATGCTTAAATGTGATTCATTAATATATTGAAATCATGTTTGAATTTATATTTCACAATGTTTCTTTCATGTGTAGCTCAAAGAAAAGGACAAACATGCCCAGTGGTGTCGACACAGCCCACCTGTGTGTCGACACTAGTTCACTGTCCCAGAAGAATGATTCTGCAGTCATCCCAGTCGTGTCAACATTGCCCATCTGTGTGTCGACACTAGTACACTATCCCAGAAGATTGGGTTGAGGCCGATGCTTGGTGTGTCGACACACCTATGTGTAGTGTCGACACACTTTGAACTTTTTGCTAAATCTAAAAGGCAAAGACACGTGGACACTTTTGGTAAAGGCCTTTTTGGGCGGGAACTTTTATGCCCCCAGATCCCAAGATATTTTGTGGACCCTTGGGACTATAAATGCCCCTTATCCACTTGGCCTTGGGTGCATCATCGCAACACCTATCTTCTTTTTCAGACTCCAGAGTATTCCAGCCGACTTCTGAAGAAAACTTCATCCTGGTGAATTGCTCCCAGATCTGAAGGAACAAAAAGTCTTGAGCACCTTGGATGATCCATTTGAAGAAGAATTTCGAGCCATCAGAGTCTTCTTCCTGGAGCTGAAGTAGAAGAGCTGGTCTCCATTCTTGAAGCAGAAACAAGGACCTTCGAACCAGTCCTCTTCAACTTGGGTTTCAATTATTCTGTCTGGTTCTTCATTTCAAACTTACTCTATTGAAGTGTGTGTTGTGAAATTGGTGCAATCCTTGTGCCCAATTTCGTGTGTGTGTGATTGGATATGAGATTTCTAATTCTCAAAGTGTGTGTGGTGTGTTGTGACTTTTCTGAACTGTCAAGATAAGTCACAATTGTGTGCGCGTGTGGATGGTGGATGTAGGATACACTGTTGTGTAATCCGAACCACCCTAAATCTCTTTGTCATTGTGGTTTGCTTGTCTCTTGCGTTAGATACTTGATAGGCTCGCTAGAATTTCATCATCCAACTTGTCTAATTCACTCAGAATTGTCATTAATATTTAGATTTCACTCTCAATCCAATCTATCTAAGATCCTGATCAAGTGTTTTTCAAAATATAGTAAAATCTTTTCAACCCCCCCCTCTAGATTTCTCCATTGCAGTTTTTCCGCAACATTTCATTTGGTATCAGAGCGGGTTCTCATTGCACTTTAAGTGTTTGATCTAATGATCAAGAGTCTGCTGCTATGGAAAACACCAAGGGGTTTATTGCTGAGGGTCATTCTGTTTCTAGGCCTCCTTTTTCGATGGATCTGATTATGCTTATTGGAAAAACATGATGCAAGTGTTCCTAAGAGCACATGATTATGAGCTCTGGAAGATTGTCGACAAAGGACCTGATGAATTACCTGAAGATGAAAGTATATAGACCAAGGACCAGATCAAGAAGTCCACACTTAGCTAGAGTGCCATGAACATGATGCAGTGTGCCATCCATCCTAAGGAGTACTCAAGAGTATCTTCTTGTAAATCTGCTAAGGAGATGTGGGACAAGCTACAGCTCATTTATGAGGGAACTTCTGAGGTAAGAGAGACCAAGGCAAGTATCTTAGTCTCAGAATATGAAATGTTCAGAATGAAGAGTGATGAGACTATTTCTGAGATGTTTGCTAGATTCATGCTTTTAGTAAATGGTCTTAGAGGTCTAGGAAAGGATTATTCTAATAGTGATCTTGTTAGGAAAGTCCTTAGATCACTTCCATCAGCCTGGCACACAAAAGCCACTGTAATTGAGGATTCAAAAAATTTGTCAACCATGCAACTAGATGAGCTAATAGGTTCACTCATGACATATGAAATAAATCTGAAAAGAAATGCATCTATGACTACCTCTAAGAACCCTATTGCTTTAAAAGCTTCATCTAGTTCAAAAATTGTTGCTGATCAATCTGATGAAAATGATGAGTCTTCTGATGAGGAGAATGATGAAGAATTGGCCTTACTGACAAGGCAATTCAAAAGGTTTCTGAGAAAGAAAGGGAAAAGTAAACTCAAACCCTTCATTAAAAAGGATGTCTTGAAGAAAAATGATTTCAACAAAAAGATGGAAACCAACAAAAAGACTGATATTATTTGTTATGAGTGCAGGAAACCAGGACACATGAGAGGGGAGTGTCCTGATTTGAAGAAAAAATTGAAGAACCAAATGTTCAAGAAGATAAGGGCAATGCTGGCCACATGGTCTGATGAAGATGAGAAAGAATAGGAAGAAGATGAATCTGATGAGGAAGAAGTGACATGTCTCATGGCTAGACATGAAGAAAACACTGAGGTAAGTTGTTCTTTTGAAGACTTTACAATTGATGATTGGGAAGAAGCATATGCTGTTTTGTTTGAAAAGTTATGTGAACTAAAATCTGAAAATAAAACTCTAAAAAAAAAGATAAATAGCATATTGCCTAATCCTCAAGAGTCTGAACAAATAAATCTTTTGAATGATGAAATTGTGAACAAGAGTGTTTGAATGAACAAAATGATGTCATCAAAGAAAGATGTCAATCCACTGAAAAAGAAAAACAAATCTTGTTAGATGAAAATGAAAAACTCAAAAAGGAAAAGGAAGTAATTCAAGAGGAAGTGAAAGATGTCCAGAAAGAACTGAATGACAAAAAGGAAACCTTGTCAAAATTTGTTAAAGGCAAACAAAACCTAGATGTTATTTTAGGAGTTCAGATGAATCCTATCAAGTATGGACTAGGTTATCAATCTGAAAATAATAAGAAATTTGGACAAACCTTGATAACCTCATTTGTTCAAGGAAGCACTTCCTATGGTAAGTCTGAAAAGAACATCAAAGAAAAATCACAAGCAAACTTAAAAACAAAAATTCAAAGTAAGGTCAAAAACTCTAGAACACAATTCAAACATGAAAGAATTCAAGCAAAAAATCAACAAGATTTAAAATCCAGTGTTAGACCAACTTTAAATCCAAAGAACAATGAAAACCTTTCAGTTGGTTCCAAGCCCTACATCAAAAAGAATAAAGGTTTCACACCACAAATGATCATGATGTGCACAAACTGTAAAAAATCTGGTCACACTGATGATAAATGCAGATCAAAAGCAAAGAAGATAAAGCAAATCTGGATTCCAAAACATCTTGTTCCTGAGTTGAAACAACTGATGGCACCCAAAGCAATTTGGGTACCAAAATTCTCTTTCTAAATCTTTTTTACAGGAATGTCTTACAGCCCACAAGAAAGATAAGTGGTACCTTGATAGTAGCTATTCAAGACATATGATTGGAGATAAAGAAAAATTTTCCACATTGATTGAAAAAGATGGTGGACAAGTGATTTTTGGAGGTAAGAACAAATGACAAATCATTGGAACAGAAAAAATTGGTAAGAATCCTTCAAGCTCCATTGAGAATGTCTTGCTTGTTGAAGGCCTTGATCATAATCTTTTGAGCATTAGTCAACTTTGTGACAAAGGCCTTAAAGTAATTTTTAATTCTGAATCATGTGAAATTGTTGAAAGAGATTCTGGTAAAATAAAATTTCTTGGTCAAAGAATTAATAATATTTACTTAGTTGATTTGAATGATCATCATCATGAAAATCTTTGTCTTGTTGCCAACCAGCATGATCTATTTCAATTGTGGCATTGAAGGTTAGGTCATGCTAGTGAAAATGTTTTGCATAAATTGTTAAGATATGCTCTTGTGAATGGTTTACCAAAAATGAAGAAAAAGAAAAATGCAATTGTATGTGCTGCTTGTGCCCAAGGTAAACAAACTAGGAAATCATTCAAATCTGTTTCACCCTTGATCACTTCCAAACCCTTTGAATTATTACACATGGACTTATTTGGTCCTATTAGGACACTCAGTCTTAGTGGACATAGATTTGGGTTTGTAATAGTGGATAATTTCTCTAGATTTACCTGGGTGTATTTTCTGTCTCATAAGAGTGACACTTTAGAAAATTTCAAAGAATTTGTTGATAAAATTGAATATGTAAAAACAAATAAAATCCACTCCATTCTTACTGATCATGGAGGAGAATTTGACAATAATTTATTTTTTGATTTTTGCAGGAATAAAGGAATTGATCACAAGTTTGCTTCTCCAAGGACCCCTGAATAGAATGGAATTGTTGAAAGGAAGAATAGGACATTAGTAGAGATGGCAAGAACTTTGTTGATTGAAAGTCAGCTTCGAAGGAAATTTTGGGCAGAAGCTGTCAACACTTCATGTTATGTCCTCAACAGGGTAATGGTAAGACCAGTCCTTAAGAAAACTTCTAATGAACTCCTAAAAGGTAAGGAACCTCACATTGCATATTTTAGAGTCTTTGGATGTAAAGTTTTCATTCATAACAATGACAAGCATGATCTAGATAAATTGGAAAAGAAAAGTGATGTAGGCATGTTTCTAGGATATTCTGAAAATTCAAGGTCATATAGAGTTTTTAATAATGAATCAAAAATTGTGGAGGAAACTCCTCATGTCATATTTGATGAAAATATTGAAAAATCTACTGACCATGATTTGTGCAGGAATCAAGAAGAAGATGTTGACATTCTTATAAAAGAATTAGATCAATCTGTGGAGAATGAAGAAGTTGCTGAACCTGAAGCCGAGTCGACACCACAGGACATTGAGTCGACACCAAGCAGGTAAGTGCAGCAACAAGAGGTAATTTCAAATACTTTAAAGACCATCCGCTTGAGAATGGTGTTGGGAATGTTCATGACAGAGGCCATACAAGATCTCATTTTAGAAATATCATTGAACAAGATTATATGGCTTTTATATCTCAAGTAGAACCCAAAAACATTGAAGAAGCATTAAAAGATAATTCTTGGATAGAAGCAATGCATGATGAATTTAATCAATTCAAAAGAAATAATGTTTGGAGTTTAGTTCCCAAAAATTCTAAAAACTCAATAATTGGAACTAGATGGGTGTTTAAGAATAAATTGAATGAAGAAGGAAAAGTTGTGAGAAATAAAGCTAGACTGGTTGCTAAAGGATATAATCAAGAATTTGGAGTTGATTTTGAGGAGTTCTTTGCACCAGTGGCTAGATTAGAAGCAGTGAGAATTCTATTGGCATATGCATGTTCCAAAAATTTCAAATTGTTTCAAATGAATGTGAAAACTGTCTTTTTGAATGGTGTCATAAAAGAAGAAGTGTTTATTGCTCAACCTCCTAGATTTGAAGATCATGATAAATCTAAACATGTGTATAAACTGCATAAAGCTCTTTATGGTTTGAAACAGGCTCCAAGAGCATGGTATGACAGATTGAGCAGTTTTTTGGTTAGTAAGAATTTTTCAAGAGGTAAAGTGGATCAAACTCTTTTTACAAAACCAGTCCACAATCATATCATTGTAGTTCAAGTATATGTGGATGATATCATCTTTGGTTCCACCAATCCTTCACTGTGTGAAGAATTTTCCAATCATATGCACAGTGAATTTGAAATGAGTCTTATGGGAGAATTACAATTCTTTCTTGGTTTGCAGATCAAACAACTTGAGGACAGATTCTTTATAAATCAAGCCAAATATGTTAAAGAATTGCTCAAAAGATTTCACTTTGAACAAGCCAAACCAGCATCAACTCCCATGAGTACAAGCATCAAATTGGGCAAAGATGAAAAAGGTAAATTGGTTGATGCAAAGCAATACAGAGGTATAATTGGATCTCTTTTGTATCTTACTACAAGTAGGCCAGATATTCACTTTAGTGTATGTTGGGTTCATATTCTGGAAACTAAGTGAATTCACACTCTAAGTGATAAATGAAAGTCAAACAATGTTTTTAATGATGAATGAGTTGAATTGAGGTTTCATACATGTCAATTAACATGATACAATATTTGGTTATCTATGTCTTCATTATACCTAACAATACATGTTTTATCATGTAGGTACAAATGCATATAACCAAGCCTTCTCAAATCATGAGAAAATGATCACAATCACAGTGTATACATGTACCTGTCGACAGACCCCAAGGCATATGTCGACAGATGCCACAGTTGTGATCAGACAGAACAGTGCTGAGAGCACCTGTCGACAGATGCTCAGAGACCTGTCTACAGATGTCACAGACAGAAATGCCAGAGTTCTGTGTTTTGGCAAAACTGACTCTGCCTGTCGACAGATGGATATCGCCTGTCGACAGATGCCACAAACCAGAGCAACCTGAAGTCTGTCTATTGCAAATCTGTTGCAATCTGTCGACAGACACTCAACACCTGTCGACAGACGCAGAGGATCTTTAAATACGGAAACCTTCCTTCATATCCAAGATTGTGTTTTCAAGTCCTACGACTCTCCACATGAAAACACAACTATATAAGCATCCTTTGGAGTGAATCTCACATAGAAGCAGCCACAACCAAAAACCCTAAAGCCAAGTCCAAGAGAAAGGAGTTGCTGCTGCTCTGCTTCAAGTCTGCAGTGCAGAGACCGAAAGATCTGTTGATCCTGCAGTACTGAAGATAGATCGTCGTGGATTCAACCTTCTCCATCAATCCAAAGCAGTCAAGTGAAGTTTGAACTCCATCCAGGCGTTCTCAGAAGAGTTCCACATCAGGATTTACTCCTACACTCTGAACTCTTCCTGTTTCATAATTCTCATCAACCGTGTGTGTGTTTGTGTGATTCAAGCGTCTCTTGTGCTTGAGATCACGTGTGTGTGTTGTTCTGATCGTGGGTGCACATCAGAAAACACGTGTGTGTGTGAGTTGTAGTCACCGAACTCGCTCATAAGCAGTTTACTCTGTGTGTGTGTGTGTGCCGTGGACATAGGATACACTGTTGTGTACTCCGAAGCACGTAAATCTGCGTGTCTCGTGGTTTGATCGTTTCTACGATAGATGTTTGATAGACACGTTGCATATTCACACGCTAGATAGGTTTCTACATCATCTACACATAGTTTAGATCTTGATACTGTCTCAATAATCTGTGCTTTAAGAAAAAGAATGTGGTAATAGTTTTTAAGAGACAGTAATCTATTCAACCCCCCTTCTAGATTACCATATTGGGAATTCCGCAACCCTTCAATTGGTATCAGAGCCGTGGTTTCTCCAATTTATTGCTTTATCTATTTGATCTTACGATCAGGAGATTCACAGTCAAATGGAATCTACCAAGGGGTATATGGCCGAGGGACACTCTGTGACCAGGCCACCCTTCTTTGATGGCACTGACTATCCATATTGGAAAAACCGCATGCAGGTGTTTCTACGAGCACAAAACTATGAATTGTGGAAGATAGTCAGAACAGGACCATATGGATTGCCTCAAGACGAAGATACATGGACCAAGGATCAGATTGCAAAAGGGACACTCAACTGGAGCGCCCTCAACATGATGCAGTGCGCAGTCCACCCAAAGGAGTACTCGAGAGTCTCCACATACACCTCAGCTAAGGAGATGTGGGACAAGCTCGAGTTGATATATGAAGGTACGTTTGAGGTGAGAGAATCCAAGGTAAGTATGTTAGTCTCAGAATATGAAATGTTTAAGATGAACCGTGATGAGACAATTTCTGACATGTTTGCTAGATTCATGGTACTTATAAATGGATTGAAAGGTCTTAAGAAGGAATACTCAGAAAGTGATTTGGTGAGGAAGATACTTCGGTCTCTTCATCCTCTGGAACACCAAAGTCACTGTCATCGAGGATTCCAAGAATCTTTCAACAATGAAAGTGGATGATTGATTGGATCTCTCATGACTTATGAACTAAATGTAAAAAGAAAAGAAACTGAAGAGAATCCAAGGAAGTCAATTGCCTTGAAGGCTTCCAACAGAGTATCTTCAGATTCCAAAAAGAGTGCCAAAAGGAAGGTTCTGAGTCTGAAACCTCTACTGATAGTGAGAATGACGAAATGGCCATGCTCACTAGACAGTTCAAGAAGTTCCTAAAATTCAAGAGAAGAGGTTCAGGAAACTCCAAACCTTTCCAAAAAGGCACCAACAGGTTTGACTCGTCCAATAAAAAATCTGATGTTGTGTGCTATGAGTGCAAGAAGCAGGGAACATGAGAGGAGAGTGCCCTGAGCTCAAGAAGAAACTGAAAAAGGACAAGCTCGTCTTCAAGAAAGCCAAAGCAATGCTGGCTACATGGAGCGATGAAGACGATGACGATGAAAGTCAAGCTGCCTCAGGAGATGACGAGATTCACTGTCTCATGGCAAGGAGTGATGACTCCTCTGAGGTAAAATCTTCCTTTGAATCATTCTCTACTACTGAATGGGAAGAAGCTTACACTGTCCTTTTTGAAAAATTCTGTCAATTGAAATCAGAAAATAAAGCACTCAAGAAGAAAGTTAATTCCCTTGTTCATGAAATCGACAATAATGATGAAATTGAATCTTTGAATAAGGTAATGACATGATGAAATAGATGAACAAACACACAGTGAAGAGATGGATAGCATGAAAATTAAGCTTCAAGAAGTTCAAAAAGAGAAAGATGATCTAATGAACTCTCTTGAAACTCTAAACAGTGAGCATGCTAATCTCAAAGAAAAATTGGAAAAAGCTGACAAGGAGTTAGAAGGCAAATCAAAGGATCTATCTAGTTTTGTAAAGAGCAAACAAAATTAGATGCAATCTTAGGATCCAATGTGTTCGTTGCTAGACATGGGATTGGGTTTCAAAATCCCAAGCCAAAGGAAACAGGAAAAAATATGCTGACTGATTTCACTGATCCTATCCCAAGTTCTAGCAATCAAAATCCCCCAAGGAAAAGGAAAAATCAAACAAAGGGCAAAAACCAGGAACCTAAGGCTACCAAATTTGTTCCAACTAAGCTTAAGGAGTTTGCTACAAACCCCAAACAGGGATGTCCCAAGGCAAAACAGCAAGTTCCTAAGGCTAAGTTCACTAGGCAACAAAAGGGTAAGATGCCTATGCATGCAACTAAGAATCCAAAATCCACTGTTGTTCATAAGCCATCATCATGTAAGATCTGTAAAAAGATTGGGCACAATGAAAAACAATGCTGGAACAATCCACTAAAACAGAAACTTAAACAAATCTGGATTCCAAAGCATTTACGTTTGGCATGAATGATAAAATGGCACCCAAAGTAATTTGGGTACCAAAACCTCTTGTCTGATCCACATGTGCAGGAATGCCTAGCAGCTCACAATCAAAACAAATGGTACCTGGATAGTGGCTGCTCGAGGCATATGACGGGCGATAAAGAAAATTTAGTTTGCTCGTGGAAAAAGACGGAGGTCACGTTGTCTTTGGAGGTAACAACAAAGGCCAGATCATCGGCTCAGGTAAGGTTGGTAAGTTTGCCTCAACTCAATAGATAATGTACTATTAGTGATGGTCTTCATCACAATTGCTTAGCATAAGTCAATTGTGTGATAAGGGCCATAAAATTATTTTTGAATCAGATTCATGTCAAATCCTTGATAAGGAAACAGGAAGTCTCAAATTTTCTGGAAAAAAGAATGAATAACATCTATATGGTTGATTTAGATGATCCAGAAAATATGATTTATGTCTTGTAGCAAATAAACAGGATGAGCTTACATTGTGGCATCGTAGGCTTGGACATGCGAGTTACAATGTTTTGCACAAGATAATGAGGCTCAAACTGTAAGTGGATTCCTGAAATTCCATTCAACACAAAATGAAAATTTCTGTGATGCATGTGCACAGGGAAAACAGACCCGAAAAATCTTCAAATCGAAAAGCACCGGTAAGTACTTCCAAAGCATATGAACTGTGCACATGGACCTATTGGGACCTACTAGAACATGATCTCACTGGCAAACGGTATGGTTTGTCATTGTAGATGACTTTTCTAGGTTCACTTGGGTGAAATTTCTGGTCATAAGAATGATGCACTTAATGTTTTTGAAGAATTCATCAAAAAATTGAGCATGGAACGTGCCACAAGAATGCTCCATACACATGATCACGGGAGGAGAATTTGACAACCACTCCTTCACTGATTCTGCAGGAACCAAGGAATAGAACACTTGTTCTCCTCCCCAAGAACTCCAGAACAAAAACGGGGTTGTGGAGAGGAAAAATAGACCTTGGTGGAGATGGCTCGTACGCTTTTGATCGAAAATCAACTTTCCAGAACCTTTTGGGCAGAAGCAGTAAACACGTCATGCTACATTCTCAATCGAGCCATGGTAAGACCGGTATTCAAGAAAACTCCCTATGAGCTTCTGAAAGGTAAGAAACCATCCTCTTGGATACTTCAGAGTTTTGGTTCAAAGGTGTTCATACATAACAATGATAAAATTGATCTGGACAAATTTGAAGCCAAAAGCGACAAAGGTATTTTTCTTGGATACTCAGAACACTCTAGAGCTTATAGAGTGTTTAATCTTAAAACCAGAAAAGTGGAAGAAACTCCACATGTGTATTTGATGAATCTCAAACCAAATCAACAGTCCTAACCTTACAGGTTTCAAGATGACACTGAAGATACAACACATGAAGAATGCAAAGAAAACCAAAATAAATTTCTAAGTCAGTTCCAAAAAAAAGATGGCTATCTACGTAGGTACAATGATGAAGTGACGGACTTTGTCAGAAATGAAGATGAAGTACCTGCCCAAGATCACACAAGATGCACAGAGGATGACCACAACATGAAAAGCCCTCCAGCCCCCTCCTCCAGAACAGACTTGAAGTGCAAGATCAACCGGTCTTAACAATCACAAATGTGAGGTACTCTAAAGCTCATCCACTTGAGAATGTCTAGGTAACATAAATGATTCAGTTCAAACTAGGTCTCAAGTTCATCAAATAGTTGAACAGGATCATTTAGCCTTTGTCTCTCAAGTGGAGCCTAAAAAATGTTGAAGAAGCCTAAACGAAAAATTCTTGGATTGATGCATGCATGAAGAGCTAGGTCAATTTCAAAGAAACAATGTCTGGAGGTTTAGTTCCTAGAACCCCGAAATTTCTGTAATTGGAAACAAGATGGGTCTTTAGAAATAAACTAAATGAAGAGGGAAAAGGTGGTGAGAAAACAAGGCTAGACTGGTTGCAAAGGGTTATAATCAGGAATTTGGTGTGGATTTTGAAGAATCTTTTGCACTGTAGCTAGACTAGAAGCAGTCAGAATCTTGTTAGCTTATGCATGCTCAAACAAGTTCAAATTATATCAATGGATGTTTTAAACTGCTTTCTTAAATGGCTAATAAAAGAGGAAGTTTATGTCTCTCAACCACCTGGCTTTGAACTTCATGACAAACCAAACCATGATACAAATTGACAAGGCTCTCTATGGTTTGAAACAGGCACCCCGAGCTTGGTACGACAGGCTAAGCCAATTCTGGTAAGCAAAAACTACTCACGAGGTAAAGTAGACCAAACCTCTTTACAAAGAAAGTTCACACACACATCTTGGTTCAAGTGTATGTGGACGACATAATCTTTGGCTTACTAACCCATCACTGTGTGAAGAATTCTCACATCATTGCACAGTGAATTTGAGATGAGTTTAATGGGGGAGCTTCAATTTTTCTGGTTGCAGGTCAAGCAAATGGAAGATGGTTCTTCATAAACAAGAGAAAAATATGTCAAAAGAGCTGCTCAAGAGATTTCAGTTGAAACTGCAAAACCTGCCTCAACACCGATGAGCACAAGCATTAAGCTAGAAAGTGATGAGAAAGAAACCGGTTAGATGCTAAAACATTCCGAGGTATGATTGCTCACTCCTCTATCTTACTGCAAGTGACCGACATACAATTCAGGTGTTTGCCTCGGTGCTAGATATCAATCTAGTCCAAAGGAAAGCCACCAAATTGCAGTTAAGAGAATATTCAGGTATCCTCAGGCACACATGACATGGGTCTTTGGTATCCCAGTAGGAGTAGCTTTAACTTAATCTCATTTCTGATGCTGACTATGCTGGATGTAAAATTGACAGGAAGAGCACTAGTGGCTATTGTCAGATGCTTGGTGGTGCTGGTTTAGGTGGGCATACAAGAAGCAACATTCGGTTGCACTCTCACAGGCAGAGGCAGAATATGTTGCTGCAGGGAGTTGTGCAACACAAGTGTTGGGATCAAAAGTCAGTTGTGTGACTACGACATTGACCTTGATGCACACCAATCCTATGTGACAACACTAGTGCATCAATCTATCCAAAATCCCATTCAACACTCTAGGACAAAACACATAGAAAATCTCATCACTTCTTGAGAGATGAGGTACAAAAGAAATTTGGAAATAGCTTATACCAACAGAACAACAACTAGCTGATATCTTTACAAAACCATTGGCAGAGGATAGGTTCACATCTCTTAGAAGAGAATTAGGCTTATGTAAAATTCAGTGACACATATCCCAAGTCCTTGATGGATGTTCCTTGTAAGCAACAACTATGGGGTATATCAAATGGTGATTTGTGGAAAAACAAGTTCGGCTTGTTTGGAAACCTTCATTATGCGTGAGAAAAATTTCTCCGCCAAGTACCGTAGTTGGAGCCCATGAAGGGACATTCATGTTGGATAAAGGGGTAAGTCTCATTTCATTAGCCAAATTAATCCACATTAAAAAAAAATCATAAATTGGTAATACCAAAAACAGTCTCAATTCCATGAATGATCTGCTGAATACTTATGTGCATATCTTGCTTGAATTGGCTTGCATTGATCAAACTTTGTGTCTTTTCATGAGCACCATTATGGGGGAGCTAGTTCAAAAGTTGGGTGCTATTGTGAAGGAAATCATTTCTTATTGCTGTTCATTAACTCCTTCACATGGGATGATCTTTTCATATTCCCTTCTTTCTCGATACTGGCTTTCAACAAGGATCTGTCGACAGCTCATTCCCTTCCTGTCGACAGATAGGCATCCACAGACCACAGGTTCTGAACTCTGTGTGCATCTGTCGACAGTCGACCATGCATCTGTCGACAGATTTTCTCCTCCCCGAACAGCCAACACTCTGTCTGTGTGTAGCTGTCGACAGACACACCCTGGCTTGTCGACAGAGATCACAGTACTCAAACTAGCTGAACACCCATTTCTCTGTCTGAGTGTACCTGTCGACAGGCTCCACTTAGCTGTCGACAGACACCTTTCTACCTGGAATTCCAAGCCTATTCAATCCAAACCTCCTTGAGCTGGTTTCTTTAAAATGTCTAAGGTGTTTATATGATGTTAATTACATATCTGATCACATCATGTGCATAAGATATTAAAGCAATTTTTCAACAATCTTGTGATTTTTACATAATACTCAAGTTAAGTCTAGGTTCCATCATTCTGAAACATTTCACCATTTTCAAAAACTTAACACCTAACTCTTCTTCATTTACATATAGGCAAACATGATTCTTTTGTCAAGGTATCATGATCATTGAGCTTAATGTTTACAATTGATAGATAATCAATCACTATTAATCTTGGGTTATTAACACAATACTTGGAGAAAAGCTACCTATTTCTAAACAATTCATTCCATTAAACTAAAACTACAAAATTGGAAAAAGCAGAGCAATGATGAGTCTTGCTAAGTAACCGGGGAGTGGGCATCACAAATGTTTGCCCTCGCGTCAAAAGGCTAATTCGTCAACTCTGTACAACGGTATGATGGACACTTTCACTGAGTAACTGGGGGTATGGGCACGAATAATGTCTACCCTCATGTTCAAAGGCGAGAAGTTATCTTAATTACCACTTTTCCCATTGCATAAATGAATGGCAAATAAAGACAATAATGCAATAGTGTGAAGCCTCCACTGAGTGATAATTCCCATGAGTAATTGATGTTTTTGAATGTCTTGGCATTTAGATATTTCCTCCTTGATCATTTGCACCTCCACTGAGGATTGTGTTTTGTCCTATACTCTAACTAATAAAAGGAAGAGTAAAAGTGTTTCTTTTTGGATATCCGTAAGTGTTTTCTTCATGCTTCAACTTCAGGCTAATTCTGTATTATGTGTGAACCATTAAGATAGTTGAAGTGGCTTTACATCTACATGTATGATAGGTCTATATATGTATTCTTCATCTATTCACCTTATGTAATCAGTAAAAAACCACTGCTCAAGAGGTCCACTTCAAATTCCACACAAAAAACCAACAAGGTCATATTCTGCAATAATCTGTCGACAGATACAAATCTGTCTGTCGACAGACGCGGCTGTCCTATTTGGAAGCTCAACGGACACGCCGTTTGGGGTAGATTTGGTGGGCCATTGCCTTTTAAACTTCCCCCTCCTCCTTTATATAGGCATCTCGGCCCTTTCCACATCCACACCACCCCAGCCATCCCTTCCCTCTCCCACATACATCCTCTCTTCTGGACGGGAAACCCTACCTCCATCTCTCTTCCTCTTCCCACTGTCTCCAGAACTTCTTCCCCTTCCTCCATCCGTGCCTCATCTTTCCATGGCACCCAAGGCGAAGAAGTTGGCCTCACGTCGTCGTCCCGCCTCCTCCTCGCCCGGCGAAGGATCCAGGGCTCACGATGAACGTCGGACCAAACATCAGGATGATCGCCTTCCAGAGTTGATCGTACCTCCCGTCTCAATCTCAAACGGTTCACGGTACATTCACAAAGTTTGTTCCTCCACGTTATGTGGATTTCCACTCGTTGGCCGATCTCTTTCCCAACCTCCAACCCTGTTGATACCCAGGGTTGGACAGTTTTTCTCTACGCTCATACGGCATACTCTCCCACTGCCGTAACTGAGTTCTTCAACAACCTAGCTTCCTCTGATGAGGCGTTCTACACCTCTGTGAAGGGCACTACCTTTAAAATCACTGCTAACCTCTTTAGCACTGCCCTCCAGATTTCGAACAACGGGGCGGATATTCTTGATCATCCAGACGCCTCTGTCTACTATCCTCTTCTTACTCTTCAACCCTATGATACAACCAAGGAGATTGCTAAGCTCAATGCCAACAC
Organism: Colocasia esculenta; assembly: GCA_014218235.1. Taxonomy (NCBI): domain Eukaryota; kingdom Viridiplantae; phylum Streptophyta; class Magnoliopsida; order Alismatales; family Araceae; genus Colocasia; species Colocasia esculenta. Next base: position 176,451,852 of record CM024753.1, read on the forward strand.
TTTCCCTCCCCTCAACCGCATGATTCACCAAATCTTCACCACTTGCATTGCGCCGAAGCATGGCAGTCGTGAACTCGTCACAAATGTTCACAAATCACTGTTTACCTTCTTCCTTAATTGTGAACCCATCAATCTTCCTCTCCTGATGCTTCTCTTAATCACCAAGTGCTTTTACCAACCCAAGAGATCCATGCCCTTCGCTTGCCAAATTACATCTCTTTTAAAGTTTATTGGCATTCCCATTCCAGACAGTGAGTGTGTCTCACTCAACTCCCGCAACAGTTTTGATACCACTGCCGCCTCACGCATGGGATACAAGTTAGTGGATGGGGTTGTCACCCGGGAACTCAAGGGCAAGGCACCTGCTGATGTCGAGGATGAAGACTTCATCGGTGATGACGAGCACGCTGCTGATGAAGACGATGCTGAAGATGATGCTGAAGAAAATGATGAAGACTCCCAGTCAGAGCCACTAGATGCTCCGGGAGATGCTGGTGTTGATGTACCTGCTCCGCCTTCCATTCGGGATTTGATAGCACAGCTACAAGTGCAGATGGCACATGGCTTTGAGAGACTGCATGAAAGAATGGATACAATTGATACACGCATTGACAGACTTGCCACTGAGCGTCATGCCCCTTCTCAAGCTTCTGAAGATGATGATGCTTAGATAGATTTAATGTCTAGGAGTGGGTCATGTCCTGTATTTTCAATTCAGTCTGAGCAATGTCGTTTCTCTCTTATGTTATTTCATGTACTCTCTTCTTCACTTAATGTTATTTCAGTCACTTTTGTCATGTGAATGCTTCAATTTCCAATGAATGAAAACACATGTTCTGTGCACATCTCCAAATGTCACTGTTATCTTTACTTTTGATGTTGTCAAAAGGGGGAGAAGAAACCTCAATTGCATGAGCATAAATTGAAAAATTTGTCATCATCAAAAAGGGGGAGAATGTTGGGTTCATATTCTGGAAACTAAGTGAATTCACACTCTAAGTGATAAATGAAAGTCAAACAATGTTTTTAATGATGAATGAGTTGAATTGAGGTTTCATACATGTCAATTAACATGATACAATATTTGGTTATCTATGTCTTCATTATACCTAACAATACATGTTTTATCATGTAGGTACAAATGCATATAACCAAGCCTTCTCAAATTATGAGAAAATGATCACAATCACAGTGTATACATGTACCTGTCGACAGACCCAAGGCATATGTCGACAGATGCCACAGTTGTGATCAGACAGAATAGTGCTGAGAGCACCTGTCGACAGATGCTCAGAGACCTGTCGACAGATGTCACAGACAGAAATGCCAGAGTTCTGTGTTTTGGCAAAACTGACTCTGCCTGTCGACAGATGGATATCGCCTGTCGACAGATGCCACAGACCAGAGCAACCTGAAGTCTGTCTATTGCAAATCTGTTGCAATCTGTCGACAGACACTCAGCACCTGTCGACAGACGCAGAGGATCTTCAAATACGGAAACCTTCCTTCATATCCAAGATTGTGTTTTCAAGTCCTACGACTCTCCACATGAAAACACAACTATATAAGCATCCTTTTAGAGTGAATCTCACATAGAAGCAGCCACAACCAAAAACCCTAAAGCCAAGTCCAAGAGAAAGGAGTTGCTGCTGCTCTGCTTCAAGTCTGCAGTGCAGAGACCGAAAGATCTGTTGATCCTGCACTACTGAAGATAGATCGTCATGGATTCAACCTTCTCCATCAATCCAAAGCAGTCAAGTTGAAGTTTGAACCCATCCAGGTTCTCAGAAGAGTTCCACATCAGGATTTACTCCTACACTCTGAACTCTTTGTTTCATAATTCTCATCAACCGTGTGTGTGTTTGTGTGATTCAAGCGTCTCTTGTGCTTGAGATCACGTGTGTGTGTTGTTCTGATCGTGGGTGCACATCAGAAAACACGTGTGTGTGTGAGTTGTAGTCACCGAACTCGCTCATAAGCAGTTTACTCTGTGTGTGTGTGTGCCGTGGACGTAGGATACACTGTTGTGTACTCCGAACCACGTAAATCTACGTGTCTCGTGGTTTGATCGTTTCTACGATAGATGTTTGATAGACACGTTGCATATTCACACGCTAGATAGGTTTCTACATCATCTACACATAGTTTATATCTTGATACTGTCTCAATAATCTGTGCTTTAAGAAAAAGAACGTGGTAATAGTTTTTAAGAGACAGTAATCTATTCAACCCCCCTTCTAGATTACCATATTGGGAATTCCGCAACCCTTCAGTGTATGCCTTTGTGCTAGATTTCAGTCTAGTCTAAAGGAAAGTCACTTGCTTGCAGTTAAGAGGATTTTTAGATATCTCTGTGGAACTTGTGATTTGGGTTTATGGTATCCAGTTGGATGTCATGCTAATTTGATTTCATACTCTGATGCTGATTATGCTGGATATAAGCTTGATAGAAAGAGTACTAGTGGATATTGTCAATTCTTAGGAAATTGCATGATAACATGGGCATCCAAAAAGCAACATTCAGTTGCACTTTCTACTACAGAAGTAGAATATGTTGCTGCAGGGAGTTGTGCAGCTCAAGTGTTGTGGATTAAAAGTCAATTGCTTGACTATCATATTGATATTGGATGTTCATCTATCATGTGTGACAATACTAGTGCAATCAATCTTTCCAAAAACCCAATTCAACACTCTAGAACAAACACATTGAGATTAGACATCATTTTCTAAGGGATGAAGTTGCAAACAAGAATATTGAACTAGAATTCATCCCCACTAAAAAGCAAATTGCAGATATTTTCACAAAACCATTGGCTGAAGATAGATTCACATCTTTAAGAAGGGAACTTGGAATATGCAACATGAAATAAAAAAATGAAAAACAACTGATTTCTTATGCAAAGATTATTTGGTATATTAAATGGTGATTTGTGGAAGGACAAGTTATGCTTGTCTGAAAACTTTCCTTATGTGTTGAGAAAAATCCTCCGCCAAGTACCAATAATCTATCTTGTGTAAGAATCATTAATTTCAAAATAAAAAAAAATGCTGTTGATGTGCTTGAAACATGATTGATCATGTATGTTTGTTTGATGAAAGTGAATGCTGAAATTTGGTATGAACTATTTGAATACTGCATGCCTTATTGATGCACATGTTGAGGGGGAGCATTTCTGCTTAAGAAGCAAAGGTAAGCGGAGAATTGAGTTCAAGTAAATCAGGATTGTACATAAAGCCTTTTGAGAACAGACTGCTGAAGTTGATCAAGAAAATGATGAGGTGATGTGAGTTTCTGTGAAATTTCTGAGCTGTGAATAAATCTCTCACTGAATTCTATCAAACACATGTTCATCCTTGTAGTCCTCAATTCCTCGATTCATTTGATCATCCTAACAATTCATTTATTGAAGAAGGATTTTCTTCATTTTTCATAAAAAATAGATGAGATCAATAATTCAGGGGGAGTTAAAGACTTCATCGCTATTTTTCTCTCATTAAACAAAAAATTAATTCAATGTGTTGATTAATATCTAATACATGAAATGCTCATTAACTCTTCTGAAGAAAATAAGGATTGACCTGTTAATTGTTATGATATATTCCTTCAGTCAACACTCTTTTATATTTTGAACATCTAAAGTAATCTAATTTCTTTATTTGAATTAGGTTCAATTGTGTATTGACTTTACACATTACTTTTAAATCTGATAAAGGGTAAAGTTGTGTCAAATTTTTTATGTTCATTTACAAAAAATTCTTCTGACAGAGCAATAGCATTTACACTGAGAAACTGCACATCTTCACAAAAAGTGATGAGCCATGTATGTCATGAGGTGTTTTGTTATCTCTATTCTAAGGGGTTAAATAATAAAAATGCTAAAAAAACCAATGTTAACTGAGTAACTGGAAATATTGGCGTCTGATAAACGTATATTTCTATGTAAAAAGGTTTTCATTCACCCCTTGAAGCAGGATAATTACTAAATCTTTAGTAACCAGGGATTCTGGTGTGTAAAAAGCATGTATACTTGAGTGAAAATGATTTACTATATTTGAATGCTCATTGCTTCAATGTTAAAGAAAAGTCAATCAATCAAAATGAACAACTTAAACCTAAAATCAGATCTTTCAAGAGTGTAACTTCAATACAAATTACCTTAATTCTGAAGAAATCACATTACCTTGGCTTAGTAAAAGTGTAAAAGGTTACAATTGACTGAATAGAATATCTTATTTCAATTAAAATTGTCTTCCTAGTGCTTCAAATTTTTAATAATCAAATCATGTCAGATATTCTTCAACCCAGTGAGCCTATGTTGGATAGAAAATTGGGAATGAATTCTTTAACATATTAAAAATCCCTGAATAATTGATTTCAGATATTACTTGTCATATCAAAGATTTTCCTTCTCATACTTCTAAAAAATTTAACAATTCTTGTCAAGTCAGGTCGACACACTCTCTTGCCGTGTCGACACCAGAGTCTGTCAGGTCGACACACTCCTTCTCTTGTGTCGACACAACTGGGTTTGACCGCTAGACCTTGTTAGGGTTAAATGAACCGACGGTTCATAATCCCCTTCTTGTGGTGTCAAAAGCCTTTTTATATGCCCTAAAACCCAGGTCGACCCTACCACTTGCTCTTTCCACCCCATTTGAAATCCTCCCTCCTTCCAACTCCCAAGGAACCGATCCCCTGTGTTCCCGTCTCCTCTTCTCCAACCATCCACCCTTCTTCTCTTCTCATCCTTCCCTCCATCATGGCTCCCAAGCAGACTCCCAGGAGAGGGGCAAAGACCAGGGCGGCTGCAAAGGGCATAGTCATTAAAGAGCCTCAACCTAAGAGAAGAAGCAAGTTTCAGCATGATCCATCAAAAAGAAAGGGTGAGGTTACTCCTTCAGGAACTCCATCTAAGCGGGGAAGGCTGTCTCCTCTGAGTAAAGGCAAGTCTCCCATGCCCTCTCGATAGCCTAAGAGGAAACTTCTCCCAGATTCAAGTGATTCCGATGAAGAAGACTCATCCTCATAGTCTTCTGATTCATCTGGGACGAAAGCAGTCACCCCATCTCAGACTACAACCGAGGGGAGATCTATTCTCAAGCCTAGGACTGCAGAATTATCTGATGAAGCTTTTGCAAGTGCATTTCCAAAATTTATACTCTTCTTTAAATTTCAAGGATGGTTGAAGTTTATTTCAAAATTCAGAACCTTTTATCCTCGTTTAGTCCAAGAGTTCTATCTGAACATGGTGGATGATCCAGAGGGTTTCAGGTCTGAGGTCAAGGGTGTCTCTATTCTTTTCACTCCTGAATTAGATTCTAAACTATTTCACTTTCCAAATGATGGTGAGGATTGGAGTGAATTTGAGTTCAATCTTCATGAAGCCTACACTCTTCTTACTGGTCTTCCACATGATTCAAAGGATTCTAGACAAACTCATGTCACAAGGTTCAACACCAACACCTTCCCTCCAGTTCTTCGTTTGGTACATCACATCCTTACCACCATTATCACACCACAGGGTGGTGGTAGGAATAGACTGACCGACATTCAAAGATTTGTGATGTACAGCATGAAGAAAGATGTGAAAGTCAATCTGAACTTGATAATGACTCAAATCATGTCTGAAACAATAAGGAAAGATCTTCACAGATCCTTGCACTATGCTGCACATCTCACAGTTGTATTCAAACATTTTGGAGTTTCTCTGGTGAATGAAAAGATTCAGAAAATCCCTCAGAATAATATATACTGTTTGCATCACCTGCAAAAGTTCATGAGATTTAGAGTTGAGGGAGACCAAGTGCTAAGAGGGCCAGTTGTAGAGCCAAAGCCACCAATTGAACATGTACAAGAAGAAATTGCTCTAGAAGCTGCTGCACCTCAAATGGATCCAGTGGACAAGCCACATGTTGAGGTTGAGATTCCTTTTGTGCCATCAGCTGCACCTACACCTCATGCATCTCCACCTCCTTCACATATGCTTATCCCTTCAACCTTTTTCACTCAACATCATAGCTCAGCCTCCACTTCTTCTGGTGGATCTTCTGTTCCACCTGAACTCTATAAGTTTCTCCAAGTTTAGTTTGATAACCTCAATTCATCAATGAGAGAAATGTCTGATAGATTTGAGCTTCGAATTCAAAGGTTGGAAAATTCAGTTAATGCACAGTTTGTAAGACAACAAGAAGTAGCTGAGCATGCCACTAGGAGGTTCAACAGATTGATTGGGACATTGGGTGATGCTTGCACCCAACTACAAGATCTTCAGCTCAAGACTCAAGGAGTTCTAGCTTCAATCTTGGAAAACACTCTACAACGACTTTAAACTAGCAAAGAAACTGTGATTCAAGTGTCTAAGAGTCGTTTGTCCTTTTCTCATATTGTTGAAGACATGGATAGAGTAAAGACACTCATTGCTCATATTGATCAGGAGATAGCAGATCTCAAGACAGATTTCAGTAATTTCGGGCAACATGGCACATTTCCTAGTTCATCTTCTGCCTCTCAACATGCAACTCACAGTCTTGGTGTCTTCCAAGAGAATATGTATGAGAATCATCAAAGGATGGAAGATCTTTTGCACACAAGACTTTCAACTATGCAAACTCAAATGAGGACAAATCTAAGTGCTCTAAAAGCAAGGATGAAGACCATAGAGAACATTTTACTCCCACTTCCTCCTCTACCTCCTTTTGCATGATTTCTTTTTTGTTTTGATGATGTCCAAGGGGGAGAAGGATTTACATTTTGATGTGTTCATCTAAACTTTTTGGGCTATACACATTTTGATGTGGTTGCTAAACTTTTTGGTTGATGGATGTTTTAATTGTTGGATGCTTGTATGTCTGATTTTTCTTTGAAAATGACAAATGAATGACATGTTCGTTTGTAAAGGGATGAAAACTTTTGGATGTCATTGATGAAAATTGTGGATGTCATTGTTATGCTTATTATATGCCATGAAATTGTGAATGGATTCTTTTAAAATCACATCTCTGAGAAAATCAAGTTAAATTGATGAATCATAGTTGCCATCATAAAAAAGAGGGAGATTGTTAGATCTCTTATTTTGATGATGCCTAAATATGATTCATTAATATATTGAAATCATTTTTGAATTTATATTTCACAATGTTTCTTTCATGTGTAGCTCAAAGAAAAGGACAAACATGCCCAGTGGTGTCGACACAGCCCACCTGTGTGTCAACACTAGTTCACTGTCCTAGAAGAATGATTCTGCAGTCATCCCAGTCGTGTCAACATTGCTCATCTGTGTGTCGACACTAGTACACTATCCCAGAAGATTGGGTTGAGGCCGATGCTTGGTGTGTCGACACACCTATGTGTAGTGTCGACACACTTTGAACTTTTTGCTAAATCTAAAAGGCAAAGACACGTGGACACTTTTGGTAAAGGCCTTTTTGGGCGGGAACTTTTATGCCCCCAGATCCCAAGATATTTTGTGGACCCTTGGGACTATAAATGCCCCTTATCCACTTGGCCTTGGGTGCATCATCGCAACACCTATCTTCTTTTTCAGACTCCAGAGTATTCCAGCCGACTTCTGAAGAAAACTTCATCCTGGAGAATTGCTCCCAGATCTGAAGGAACAAAAAGTCTTGAGCACCTTGGATGATCCATTTGAAGAAGAATTTCGAGCCATCAGAGTCTTTTTCCTGGAGCTGAAGCAAAAGAGCTGGTCTCCATTCTTGAAGCAGAAACAGGGACCTTAGAACCAATCCTCTTCAACTTGGGTTTCAATTGTTCTGTCTGGTTCTTCATTTCAAACTTACTCTATTGAAGTGTGTGTTGTGAAATTGGTGCAATCTTTGTGCCCAATTTCGTGTGTGTGTGATTGGATCTAAGATTTCTAATTCTCAGAGTGTGTGTGGTGTGTTGTGACTTTTCTGAACTGGCAAGATAAGTCACAATTGTGTGTGTGTGTGTGGATGGTGGATGTAGGATGCACTGTTGTGTAATCCGAACCACCCTAAATCTCTTTGTCATTGTGGTTTGCTTGTCTCTTGCGTTAGATACTTGATAGGCTCGCTAGAATTTCATCATCCAACTTGTCTAATTCGCTCAGAATTGTCATTAATATTTAGATTTCACTCTCAATCCAATCTATCTAAGATCCTGATCAAGTGTTTCTCAAAATATAGTGAAATCTATTCAACCCCCCCCCCTTCTAGATTTCTCCATTGCAGTTTTTCTGCAACATTTCAACGCGGAAGCAGGAAGAAGAGCGAGACCACTGCGTATCGCTCAAGGTACAGTCCCAACACACACAACTAGTACAAGTAAAGATAGGGGAAGAACAAGTCCCTTAGGGGCATACCCCGAGGGTGACATGCAACTGAGAGGGGGAACCACTGCTAGCTACGGGGACGACGACTACCGCCTTGTCTCCTCTACCCGACGCGTGTCCTGCCGCTGCTGAGAAGTCTCACCTGGAAAAGGAAGGGATGAGCTTCACAACATAAGCTCAGTAGGGACTACCAATCTCCTACTGGCTCTAATAGGCAGAAGAATATATATATATAATTAAATAATGGTAGTTATATCTTCTACACTACAAAGGAAAGTGCGAAAGCAAAGCTACTAACTAACAACAATATGGAGAACACCACGGTCGGAAACTCCGTAGAACCTGTATGACGTGACTACCACACGGCTGGCTACGCAGACAGGGAGAACCCTGCCTGGACAAGAGACACTAGCTACGGAAAACACTACCACTAGTCAACCGGTCAAGTGCGTCCACTGACGTCTTATCCTCGACCCAGGTCCCAACCCTACACTCTCGTCAGAGTGGGGGCAGGAACACAAAGTACACAACAGTAATCGCCGTAGTCTGGCCAGACTACTGTCCCATGCCTGGCCTCTCTAGGCAGTTCTGGAGCTGCAAAGAGCGAGGCAGTGAGAAGAAGGAGTGGCTGGCCTGCACCGGGTAGAACTCCGATCGTCCTCGGTGTCCCAGACCAACCAAGAGAGCTCTACAAATGACTCGACGCTGCTGTCCTAACCACCGTTTTCCCCTCAACTCCAGAGTCTGTGACTCGAGTACGCTCGTCACCCCGAACACTCCCTCTAAGGTGCACGAGGATGGGGATCCTAGACAACGGTAACAACCTCTATCATGGGACAAGCCCTCAGGTGCCGAGAACCGAACGAACGACTAGTGTAGGACCGTACTAGGGAAGTAGCACTAGTTCCACGGGTATAGTAGGAAGCGGAAACGGCGAAGACTCCACAGAAAACGAAACTCCGCAAGACCTTACCTATCTCTGCTATAGTCGCGATGCATCGGGCCGCCGTGACCTCTATACAGGTCGCGTTCTCAGTCGAGGGGCATCCTGGTACAGTCCTCCCAAGGACCACCCCAAAACCAGTACAATCACATCCACACGGGGGGAGGGGAGTATGGGAAACATAAAAGAAAGCTCATAAACCATACAAACCACCCTCAATCCCCACAAAATGTGGAATACAACAAATCTACGCTCGATGGGATCCTCACTCACACAAGCATGATTCTCACGTCCCCACAACTCCAAATCACGGAGAAACTACAATCTCAAGGGGGAAGGGAGCATGCTAGGGCGAGAGGAGTCGAGGGTCCCTACCTCCAAGAGTAGAGCCGACCTGTTGGGGCCTTCACGTCGGAATGGCCACCTCCTCCTCGCCCCAAGCTCCACGATCACGCCGCCTGCACGAACAGGGCGTCACCTCCACCATGAGCACCTCAAGGACGACGAGAAACCACCGGAGAGGAGAGAACTCGGAGGAGGAAGAAGAAGGAGGAAGGAGAGGAAGGAAAGGGGGAGAGGGGGGAATGGGGCGCCAGCCTTGGTTTTAAACTGATGGGCCCCAAGACGTGACAGGTCGGCTCAGCGCGACAATGAGCATGTCGCGACGGCCACCCACAGCGTGACACTAAAAGCGGTCAAACCTCGAAGACCGAGAAACAAGAACGCGACGGTTGACTAGGTCGCGTCAACACTGTACGCACCTGACACCCGACAAGGCCATTCTGACAGACAGGACAGCAGTCAAGTCAGTCAGAAAAGCAGTCGCGACACCACCAAACTCCGCGACAAGAATGCGACGCCCACCCTCGTCACAACCAGAACGCGATGGCCAGGTGTGTCGCGTCCTAAAGCCTATCGCGACGGGCTCCCCTGGCGTGACCTTGTCGTGACTAGGGTGCTTGCCGCAACCCTGAGGATGGGGCCAAGGGCCCAAGAGAGCCGGGTCTTACATCATGACCTCCATAGCATCGTTAAACATAATGAACAATAACCACTTAACTTAATATAACCATAATCAACATAAACCACTAACTAACTATACACTAACTCTTGACCCTATACATGCTTTACTATCATTAATCATCTTAAGTAACATTTAAAAGATAGCAAAAAACCAAGGCTAGGTTCATACTGGAACCTCACTGCCCAGCCACCACAAGCTAACCACAGAAGCTAAAACACGACGGACACAGATGTCGCCTTTCAAATCACGACGACCTGTCTAGACGCAATTCAAAACCTTAATGCGACAGGGCCCAGTGTTGCAATAGAACCGTGACAGCCCGATACGTCACCTTAAAGTCAAACCGATGTAAATCGCGACAGACATTCTCTTCGCGTTTACACCAATCGATACATGTTAACTACAATCGATAAACACACCAATCGGTACCAAGCATAAACACGAATGACCTAATGGTCGCGTGTAAGCTAGTTGGTACAACACACCAAACAAAACTCGAAACATGACGATGCATGGCGTCGCGTTCATACCATGAATGCGACAGTTCACCACGTCACATTTCAAACGCGACAGTGAGCTCAGCTCTCAGGCCAAACCCACCTTCACCACCAGAAACCCACACATATCTAATACAAATGCCAAACTAAAGCAATAAACATGATAATCATAGCATGGCAAACCACCCATACATGCTTTCCACCCTTTAAACCATTCATAATCAAGTAAACAAGAGGAAAGTCTCCCTACCAGCTAAAAGAAGCCCAAAGAATGCGAAGAACATCGCAACGCCAACGCACCCATGCTCCGGGCACCTTCCTCGCGTGGACCCCGCACCGGACAAGCCACCAGAAAGCTGGAAACACTGTAGGAGCTCCACAACAGCTCCCCCCTCGCCTGGACAGAGCTCCTCTACTTGTCTGGGCGAAACAGAGCAATTAAACCACGGTTCAAAATCGCGACGTATTCAGACATCGTGTTTAAGAGTTAAACACGACTACCCTAGCCGTCGCCAATTGGAACCCAAAGCGCCGCTAAACACAAAGGCGGTTCTGTGAATCGCGATGGGAGAAACTGTCACGTTTAAATCGCGACGTCTTGCTCCGTCGCGTTCACAACCAGTGAACCAATGGGCTGTTTGGGCTAGAACCTTTGGCCCACAACGCCCACACAATGCACGAAAACCACAAACAAGGCCCAATGACCACCTCTTGGTTAAGAGCACCTCGCACACAACCCGTTAAACTAGATTCAAACGATCGTGCTTTTACATTACTATCACCTAAAAGGAATGTCGTCCTCGACATTCAGAAGAAACCATGACAAGCCAGACTATCACTTAAAAAGAATTTAAACCATATACTGAACAAGTAGGATACACTTTTTCTGCACTTGTCTTTCAAACCATCTTGCGCTGACTGACTCAATCTGCTCATTTTCGTGCATGTTCTACTTTTCCTTTCTCTTTAATTCATTTGATAGCTGCTCTGCCCGATTATTGCAATCTGCTTTTTCTCTAGCTTTTAACTATAGGCGATTCTACCTTGCTGTTGGCGCTTTATCTTTTTGGACTCAACCTGTGTCCACATTTCCCTAGTTGTGTTTGCAATATTTCTTTCTAGGTCACTTCTCTTGCTTGAAACTCTTTATCATAAACTGTCACTAATAAGTGCTCTGCCACATAAAACCATCTTTAAATTATCAAATTTCCTGGTGCCTTTCCATTATCTGCTTATCATTGCAAACTGTTATTCTGCCTCATCTTTATTCATATTCTCAACTGCCAGTTTCTCAAAGAAAATCAAATTACCATAACTGAATTCCCTGCCTCTTTATACCATTCTGCTCATACTGCCTTAACTCATATCTGACTAAAAACCTCTCCCTCTTTGCCCAACTGTGTAAAAATCTCAAAATTTTCGTTAATCAAGCAAACCTTGGATAACCTGTGAATATTAAATCTTTCGCGACTCCATTGCGCTACTCTGATTACACCTGATACTTGGCAAAATATTCCATAAACTCTACTCCCATTATTGCTTCCAATTACTTTCCACTTTCACTATTACTCTAACTCCAGCTAGACCTCATTCTAACTTTACTTCTCAATTCATCTTGCTCAATCAATTAATACTGGAAGAAAATACTGAAATTTCTGATCTACTTTTTTCAATATTTCAATTCTGGTTGTGCCACATACTTAAATTCTGAATTCTGCCATACCACTACTGACATATCTTGCTCTTCATATACCTTCCATGCTTTAAATAACATTCTCTGGATGATTTAACAAATCTATTGCATAACCCTTCAAAATATCTGTTCTCACTGCTATGACACTGCACTCTCTCATCGGGGAAATAAAATTGCTCAACTAACTCTACACATATTCCACCTTCAACTTTACCGAACTTTCTCTCAATCAGGTGCCACCTAACCCTAAACTTTTCACTGTTTAACTGATCACACTTTTCTTTTATGTACTCAACAATTCCAATTGCCATACATTTATTGCTCTTTCTATTTTATTCTGCCATACTCTAATCTGCTTACTATTCTTTAACTGATCTGCCTTTATTCTTACATCAACTCTAAAATACCTTTACATAAAAATACCTCTATTCAATCTAAATCACTTTATATGCACTGACATGCAAACTCTTGCTGAACACTTTCTGAACCATCTAATTATATCCATTTCATATTCTGCTATACTCTTTCTTTCTCTGGTCAATAACCTGCCAACTACATTAAACATAATATCATCTCTGCAAAACTTTTCTTTTAATTATTCTGCTATATGGGTAAATCCACTGTACCATTTACACTGTAACTCTTCTTGATATATAATCATCTTCCATTGAAATACTGCTAAAGCTAAAACCTGAAACCGATCTCTTTAAATACAATAACTTACTTTGCCTGATTCCTTTATTCCACATAGCTGCTTTACAATATCAACATTCACTTTTCCATCTATTTTGCAATAACTGCTAAACATCACTAATCTTATCTTCAACACTGCATTCTTTAATAAATCATTCTGTGGAATCTTCACAAACTGCCACTTGCCAAGTGAATATCTTTCTTGTGAAATTCTAAGAAAAATCTAACTATATACTGATCTTCCTTTACTCTTTCTTTACCAAACTGGTCACCTCGGCACATACTTACATGGATCTCTATATCAAATTTCCCATTATCATCATTACTCATAACAACATTATTCTCAAGCTCTTTACTACAACTGTCTCTAATCACAAAGCACACTTAATCTGATTGCCACAAATCACTGCTCCTCTGTTTACCAGTACCTCATCTGAAACTAATTTGCCTCACTCATTTATTCCAAACCTTTCATATCACTAATCACATTATCGTCCAAGCTACTTCTTAACATTTACTAACACAAATCTTAAACACAACAATTATCTCTGTTACTTTCTCAATCACAATCCTTAGCACATACTATACCTCATTATAACACTATTTCCTCTGCCATTCTATCACACCATTACCTTATACCGGTCTCTGCCAACTCTGTACCTCACTAAAACACCTTTACTGAATTCCATATATGAATTCACTAATCCCATCAATTTCTGCAACTGAGAACCTTTAAACAACTACACTTTAACTGCAAATTGGCACAATGGTATAATCACTCAACTTATACCACTAGCCTCACCATTTCTCTGCCATTACTAACAACTGCCAATTTAGCAAACATAAGCACACAATTCACATGCTAGAAACTTACGTAAAAACCACTTTAAACCTCACAAAAACTACAGACTTACTACCAGCAGTGGACATTAAACCATGTCTTAGGACATTGTAACCGCAATGTCTTTCCATATTCTAACTGAACCATGCTCTAATACCAACTGTAACGGCCCTGGATATTTATGCCCAATAAGGCTCCATATCCAAGTCCACCTCCCGCGAACAGACCGAAGTCTCGCAAGGGATATGTTGGGTTGAGTGTGAATATAATTCATTTATCCTCACATTTTGATGATGACAAGTTGTAATTTTAATGCATAACCATTGGAACATGTAAAATACATCACCTGAAATTACAATATTCAAAAAGCATGTTTCCAAGCACATTTATCATTGATATTCATGATAATATATTTATCTAATGATTTATGTGTTTATTTTCTCAGGAACAAACATTTTCTGCAAATGTAGTGTCGACACAACCATCCCTGGTGTCGACACAATGGTTTAGAATAAAAGCAGAAATGTGAAGAAAAGTCCATCTCAGGTCGACACGAGTCTAGAGCAGGTCGACACTAGAGACAGATTCCAGAGAAATATGTGAACAGATTGCCATCTCAGGTCGACACCAAATCAGGCAGTGTCGACACTAGACAGCCTTCCCAGAAGGCCAGTTTTGCTGTCTGGGACAGCAGGTCGACACCACCTCATCTCAGGTCGACACTAGAGACCTCTTCCAGGGAACTGTTTTGCTAGTCTGGGACAGTGTATCGACACACCTCAAGGGCAGGTCGACACACTCCAGAATCTCTGTGACTTAAGATTCCTCCTGGACACGTGGCACCCTAGGGAGATGTCAGATCAACATTGGATCATGTGCCCACATACCCCAAGGGTATCTTTTAGATATTTAGGGTATAAATACCCTCCTTAAGGGCACTCATCCCAAGAGAATCTCTTTAGAGCCTCCAGAAACTTGCAAGCGGCGGCAAGAGAGTCTCACCTCCCTGTTTTGCTCTCTCTTGTGCTTCCACACCTCAATTCACCCTTCTCCAAGCACAAGGATCGAAGTTTGATCAACATGAAGCACTAGGATCAACTTCAAAGGAGCAGATCAAGTAGAAGCCAGCATTTGCGAAGCTCTCAAGGAAGATCCCACCATCAAAGTTGCAGAGCATCGACCAAGGGACTTCAAGTGATCAAGATTCTTCCAATTCGGCCTCTACAAGGGAGTTTTCTTGAAGAACAAGAATTGTCAACCTCGAGTCTAAAGTCTTTCTTGTTTCTTCCTGGCTATTCCAGAGATTGTGCATAATCTATTGCATCAATTCTCTTGAATTGGCCTTAATAGATCAGATCATTGCTAGAGGATCTGCATCTAGTTGTTTGTGTTCTAGCAAGTGGTTGTGAGCCTGTGTGCTTAGGTTTTTGAGTCGTCGTACTCAAGTGTGTGGTTGAGCAGTCTTGCTCAGAGTCTAGAGTAGTCTTGCTCTAGGTAGTGTGTGAGTTGTCTAACTCATTTGTGGAGTTGTCAGGCTCCAGTGTGGGTTGTGTAACCCAGGTTGTTTAGTGGATCCTCACTGTGTGTGAGGGGTGGATGTAGGAGTCACATGGTGTGATCTCCGAACCACCTAAAAATCTCTGTGCATTGGTCTATTTGTGGTTTGATTTTTCTCTTCGTTAGATGAATGCATAGGATCGTTTGAATCCATATAATCAACTTGTTTACTCACTCAAATTGCTTAACTCACTTAATTCTCTCCAGGTCTGTGAAATTTGCTTTCAATCTAACTCTGATTCAAAGGACTTTCAAAATTGGTTTTAGCTTCCGCATTAGTTGGCATAGATCTATTCAACCCCCCCTTCTAGATCTTGTCCACATCTTTTATCGATCCTTCAATTGGTATCAGAGCGGGTTTACACTTGATCTGATCTGATCTGAGTAGTTTCTGAGTGTTCAGTGTTGCTTGTTTGCTTGATTGTGTGTTTTCTGAGTGTTTCCTTCCTTGCACCTCTGTTTAATTAAATGGATTCCAGAGGATTCATAGCTGAGGGTCATTCCATAAATAGGCCACCATTCTTTAATGGAACGGACTATTCTTATTGGAAAAATAGAATGCAAGTTTTTCTAAGAGCCCAAAATTATGAAATCTGGAAAGTAGTGGAAGTAGGTCCCTATGAAAACCAGGGAGAAGAAGAAACCTGGACTAGGGAACAAATAAGAAGAGCTACATTGAATTATAGTGCCATGAACATGATTCAATGTGCTGTTCACCCCAAAGAGTACTCAAGAATCTCTATGTGCAAATCTGCCAAAGAGATGTGGGATAAACTTGAGGTACTCTATGAGGGGACATCTCAAGTTAAAGAAACCAAGGCTAACATACTTGTCTCTGAATATGAGTTGTTCATGATGAAATCTAACGAGGCAATCTCTGAAATGTTTGCCAGGTTTATGATCATAGTCAATGGACTGAAGGCCTTAGGTAAGGACTATACAGATGCTGACTTGGTAAGAAAAATCCTGTGTTCTCTCTCTTCAATATGGCACACCAAGGCCACTGTCATTGAAGATTCTAAAGACTTGTCCAAAATTTCTTTGGATGAGTTGATAGGATCCTTAATGACATATGAAATTAATTTAAAGAGAAATGAGGAACACATAATCAAAACCAAGCCAGTAGCTTTAAAGGCCTCATCTAGTAACAAGGACAAAAGTCAGGATAAAACCAGTTCTGATGAGTCTGAGTCAAATGAGGATGAAATTGCCCTCATGACCAGGCAATTCAGAAAATTCTTAAAATATAGAAAAGGAAAATTTTCTGGTAAAAAGAAATACTCTTCAGGTAAAAGAAACAAATCCTTTTCTAATGCAAACTCTAACAAGAATAAAAAATCTGACGATATTGTCATTTGCTACAGGTGCAACAAACTAGGACACATGAAGGGAGAATGTCCTGAGAACAAGAAGGAGAAGCACAAGAAAATTCACAAATTCAAGAAGTCGAAGGCCATGGTAGCCACTTGGTCTGATGAGGACACAAGTGAAAATGAAGAAGAAGAAAAATCCTCAAGCTCTAGAAGTGAGGAGATTTGCTTCATGGCAAACAGCTCAGATGGAAAGGTAAGCACTTCTTTTGAAGATTTTTCTGTTGAAGATTGGCAGGATGCTTATGCTGAATTAGTTGAAAACTATACTGAAATGGGAAAAGAAAATAAGCATCTCAAAAAGAAAATTGAAAATATTTATCATAACCAATCTTCAAACAAAAGAATTTGTGAACTAGAAAATGAAGTGATAGAATTGAATGAAGAAAAAGAAAATCTTCTGAATCTGATTGATGAACTTAAGCTAGCCTCTCAAAAGGCCACCAATGAATTCAAAGACTTATCTGAAAAGCTGGAAAAAGAAAATCAAGATAAACAACAAAAGATTGAAGAAATCAAAATTTTGGAAAACCAGCTAAGACAAAAAGATGAAGTCATTGAAACATTCACAAATGGCAAAGATAATTTGGAGGCCTTGTTGGGAACAAATATGAAATCAATCTCTCATGGACTAGGGTTTGATAAGCAAAAATCTAAGAAAGACAAATCCGGTGAAAAGAAGGATAAAGCACCACTAATCAAATTTGTTAAGGACCCTAGTCTTGAAAACACAGAAGTCAAACAAAAATCAAGCAAAACACAAAAAGGGTCAAAAACTCAGAACAAAGATAAGACAACCAGGTCGACACAATCTCCTGACAGGTCGACACCAGTCCACAAGAAGAAGGCTTCTGTGGCTGTAGTGTCGACACCAGTCGAAGAGAGGTCGACCTGCTCAACATCAACCAAGAAAAACACAAAATAAAAAATTCAAATAAAAATCTGAAAAATAAGAAAAAGTCAAAGGAAGTCATTAAGGAAGAGCCTTGGACCTCCAAGACAGCATATCAAGCTGATAAGACCAATTCTTGGAGCCAATGGTATAACAACCCATGTTGGTATCATCCTCAATTTTTCTATCCAAACTTTCTGATGTACCAACAAAATCCTTGGATTCCACCTCCACATCTAAATTCTCATGCTCAAATGAAAAACACCCCTCCTACCAAAAACAAAAATTGGTGTTTTCATCCCAAAAGAAAAGAAGAAAGTGAAAAAGATAGAGAACACCAAAGTAATAAAACAAAAGTAAAAAACAAGTCAAATTTGGATGAGAAAAGATTTGTTAACATTGTCCAAACTTTCTGATGGTCCCAACTCTGTTTGGGTACCAAAATCTTCTCTCCACTAATTGATGTTGCAGGAAGGTCGTGCACCCAATTCAAATGTGTGGTTCCTTGACAGTGGGTGTTCACGACATATGACTGGAGATAGAGCCAAATTTTCTTTCCTGCTAGAAAAGGAGGGTGGTTCAGTGACATTTGGAGGTAAAAATAAAGGAAAGATCATTGGATCTGGAAAGGTTGGTCAAACTTCCTCAAACTCTGTTGATAGTGTTTTATTAGTTGATGGTCTTGATTACAACTTGCTCAGTATCAGCCAACTATGTGACAAAGGTCACAAAGTTGTGTTTGAATCTGATTTTTGCAAAATAATTGATTCATCAACTGATAAAATCAAATTTTTTGGAAAAAGGGAGAACAATGTTTATATGATTGACCTTAATAAAAACTTTTCTGAAAATCTTTGCTTTGTTGCAAATAAAGATGAAATTGCATGGACTTGGCACAAAAGACTTGGCCATGCAAGTTTCAGAACCTTGAATAAATTGTTAAGGCTGAATCTGGTTAAGGGTCTTCCTGAATCCTTTTCAAATGTTGAAAATCAAGTTTGTGGGATCTGTGCCCAAGGTAAACAAACAAGGAAATCTTTTAAGAACTTCAATGAGGTACTCACATCTAGGCCACTAGAACTACTTCATATGGACCTTTTTGGCCCAACAAGAATTCTAAGTCTAAGTGGCAAGAGATATGGGTTTGTAATCATTGATGATTTTACTAGATTTACTTGGGTCATTTTCTTGTCCCACAAAAGTGATACTTGCCTTGAATTCAAGAAATTCTGTACCACTGCCCTAACAAATTATTCATATAAAATCAAAAATATTTTGACTGATCATGGGGGAGAATTTGAAAACCAATCCTTTTCTGATTTATGTGCTGAACTTCAAATTTTCCACAAGTTTTCTTCACCAAGAACTCTAGAACAAAATGGAGTTGTGGAAAGAAAGAACAGAACTCTTGTGGAAATGGCTAGATCCATGCTTCTTGAGAGTAATTTGCCCAAATCCCTCTGGGCTGAAGCTGTAAACACAGTAAATCAAATTCTCAATAGAGCATTGGTCAGACCAAAAATCAAGAAAACCCCCTATGAATTACTGAAAAACAAGAAGCCAACTGTTTCTTATTTCAAAATCTTTGGGTGCAAATGTTATGTACACAACAATAATAAAGAAAATATTGACAAGTTTGATGCTAAGAGTCAGGAAGCCATCTTCCTTGGCTATTCAGAAGTGTCAAGAGCTTTCAGAGTATACATTCTCAAAAACAAAACTGTTGAAGAGTCTCCTCATGTTATATTTGATGAAAATTCCTTTTCAACTAACACTTCTAAATCTTGCAGGGAAAAACACGACAGTGAAGAGGATGACTTCATTGTGGACTCTTCACCAACTGTTGAGGAGCTTGAAGACACTGGTGAGATCTTGAATACCAATTCATCATCTTCAAGTGGATCAGGTAACATTGCTCCAGATTTAAGTACCCCTCAACAGGCAATTTCTGAACATCGAATTTTGAGAGATCACCCATTAGATAATATTGTTGGCAATTTGAATGATAGAGTTAGGACTAGATCATCTTTTATGCTTGCTATTGAAGAAGACCTACTAGCTCTAATTTCCCAAATTGAACCAAAGTCAATTGATGAAGCTTTATCAAGTTCTGATTGGATTAATGCCATGCATGATGAACTTCATCAATTTGAAAGAAATCAAGTATGAGAATTAGTACCTAGACCTAGTGACCAAACAATCATTGGCACTAGATGCGTCTTCAGAAATAAACTGAATGAATCTGGTCAA
Source organism: Colocasia esculenta (assembly GCA_014218235.1). Taxonomy (NCBI): domain Eukaryota; kingdom Viridiplantae; phylum Streptophyta; class Magnoliopsida; order Alismatales; family Araceae; genus Colocasia; species Colocasia esculenta. Next base: position 176,471,924 of record CM024753.1, read on the forward strand.
GTCATAAGAAATAAAGCTAGGCTAGTTGCAAAGGGGTACAATCAAGAGTTTGGAATTGATTTTGAAGAATCATATGCCCCTGTAGCTAGACTAGAAGCAGTTAGAATTTTCCTTACTTTTGCATCCTTCATGAAATTCAAAGTTTATCAAATGGATGTTAAAAGTGCATTCTTAAATGGATATATCAAGGAAAATGTTTTTGTTGAACAACCTCCTGGATTTGAAAATGAAAAACATCCTAACCATGTTTTCAAGCTTCATAAGGCTCTATATGGTCTTAAACAAGCTCCAAGAGCTTGGTATGACTGTTTGAGCTCCTTTTTACTTGAAAAAGGATACTCTAGAGGACCTGTTGATCAAACCTTGTTCACAAAAATAGTCAATAATCAAATAATTGTTGTCCAAATTTATGTTGATGACATAATATTTGGATCAACCAATAAAGGCCTGTGTAATGAATTCTCCAATCAAATGAAAAATGAATTTGAAATGAGTTTAATGGGAGATCTAAAATTTTTCTTGGGATTGCAGGTTAACCAAACTCATGAGGGGATCTTCATCAGTCAAACCAAGTATGTCAAAGAACTTCTGAAAAGGTTTGACTTTCAGAACCTCAAGCACTCCAACACACCAATTGCTATAAATGCTAAACTAGAAGAAGACTCAAATGGTAAGTCAGTAGACCCAAAGACCTACAGAGGTATGATTGGTTCTCTACTTTATCTTACAACTTCTAGACCTGATATTCAATTCAGTGTGTGTTTGTGTGCTAGATTTCAATCAAATCCTAAAGAAAGTCACATGCTAGCTGTTAAAAGAATTTTCAAATATCTTGTTGGAACATGTGATTTACGAATTTGGTATCCTGCTAATTGCAAGTTAGATTTGATTGCCTATTGTGATGCTGATTATGCTGGTTGTAAATTAGATAGAAAAAGCACAAGTGGCTTGTGTTTGTACCTAGGTGGGTGCCTAATCTCTTGGGCTTCTAAGAAGCAACATTTAGTTGCTCTGTGAACTGCAGAGGCTGAGTATGTTGCTGGTGGTAGGTGTGGAACCCAAATTCTTTGGGTGAAACATCAACTTCTTGATTACAACCAAGAGTTAGGTTGTGTTCCCATCCTTTGTGATAACACAAGTGCAATAAATCTATCTAAAAATCCCATTCAGCATTCCAGAACTAAGCATATTGAAATTAGACATCATTTCTTGAGAGATGAGATAACAAAGAAATCTTTTGAACTCCATTTCATAGAAACTGAAAAGCAAATTGCTGACATTTTCACAAAACCCCTTCCTGACAGTAGATTCTCATCCTTAAGGAGAGAACTTGGTCTTTGTAAATGTCCATTGGGATTGGGTTGAGTGTTAGGCATTTCCTGAGGGGGAGTTCATTGCATCATCATACTCCTTTGCTTCCTTGATTCATCATATCTCTCTCCACTTCACCTCTAATTCCTTTGGTCAATAAACACTTCACCTCACATTGTGTTGAACTTCTTGGTATATCAAATAGTGATTTGAAGAAGGACAAGTTCTGCTTGTCTGGACACTTTCACTATGCGAGAGTATATGTCTCCGCCAAGTACCAAGAAATGAATATGCAATTGTTGAGGGGGAGCTTTTGTTGCTCAAAGAGAATTATTTCTGATTTCAAAAACTTGCATATCTCTATTCTGATGAAAAATGGTTGAAATCCTCATCTCAGGGGGAGCTAAAGAATTCACAAGTTATATCCTTTGCAAAATTCAAAACTTCTTCTTGCATTACATCAATTTCCTTGCATGATGTCCTCATTCAGGTGTCTAGAGTCTCAAAATGATCCCTTGAGTGATCTACTACATTCATTTGTCAACTCTCACCTATATTCTTCAAAACTACAGAAATTCAGATTTCTTTCTAAGACTGAAGGATAATGTGTGTCTTGATCTTAAACATGTTTTTGTTTGCAATTGATGTTGGATATAGATGATATCTTTTTGTCAAAACTCTCCAAAATCTGTTCATTCAACAGAGCAATGGCACATGTGCTGAGAAACTGCACACCTTCACAATGAATGAAGTGCCATGTAAGTCATGAGGCACTAATGCTATCTCTGTTCAAAGGGGATTAAAAATTAAAAATCAATGCAAAACAAAATAAATATGCTCATACAGAAAAGGACAAACCTTTGGATGTCTGTTAGCCTATCTCTCCCACCACCTTGAGGTGTGATGATGGTAGTGAGCATGAAAAATCTCTCTGCTCACATAAATGAAGAGATGTCTGCACTCAAGCAAGAATTCAAAGTATTGAATAGGCCAGGTTGGTCAACTGGTTCATCTTCCTCTTCAAAGCCAAGGTCAAATGAGTTCAGTGCACTTCAAGCTTCAATGTCTGAAAATTCAGAGAGAATGGAGAATCTTCTGCATACAAGACTCTCAACTATCCAAGCCCAAATGAAGTCCAGTCTAACTTCAATGCAAAAGAGGCTAACGGATATTGAGACTATTTTGTTACCCATTCCTCCTCCTCCTCCTCCCCAGTAATGTCTTCTTTTGATAATGTCAAAGGGGGAGAAGTTTGTTTGAAATTGTAATGTTCACATCTTGAATGAAATGAAATGAATAGAAATTTATGTGCATATCTATGTGCCTTGAATGTGATTGCAAATCTTTTGAATGAATTTGAATGTGATGAATGCTTGTCAAGCTGCTTGACCTGTGTATTTCAAATGTGTACAAATCTCAATGTCACTAAAAAATGTTCAAAGGTCCTTGACAAGTACAAATAAAAGAAAATGAAAATGCTTGAAATCACATCTCATTGAAATCTTCCAATTCCAAATGAACTTAATGTTGCCATCGTCAAAAAGGGGGAGATTGTTGGGTTGAGTGTGAATATAATTCATTTCTCCTCACATTTTGATGATGACAAGTTGTGATTTTAATGCATAACCATTGGAACATGTAAAATACATCATCTGAAATTACAATATTCAAAAAGCATGTTTCCAAGCACATTTATCATTGATATTCATGATAATATATTTATCTAATGATTTATGTGTTTATTTTCTCAGGAACAAACATTTTCTGCAAATGTAGTGTCGACACAACCATCCCTGGCGTCGACACAATGGTTCAAAACAAAAGCAGAAATGTGAAGAAAAGTCCATCTCAGGTCGACACAAGTCCAGAGCAGGTCGACACTAGAGACAGATTCCAGAGAAATATGTGAACAGATTGCCATCTTAGGTCGACACAAATCAGGCAGTGTCGACACTAGACAGCCTTCCCAGAAGGCCAGTTTTGCTGTCTGGGACAGCAGGTCGACACCACCTCATCTCAGGTCGACACTAGAGACCTCTTCCAGGGAACTGTTTTGCTAGTCTGGGACAGTGTGTCGACACACCTCAAGGGCAGGTCGACACACTCCGGAATCTCTATGACTTAAGATTCCTCCTAGACACGTGGCACCCTAGGGAGATGTCAGATCAACATTGGATCATGTGCCCACGTACCCCAAGGGTATCTTTCGGATATTTATGGTATAAATACCCTCCTTAAGGGCACTCATCCCAAGAGAATCTCTTTAGAGCCTCCAGAAACCTGCAAGCGGCGGCAAGAGAGTCTCACCTCCCTATTTTGCTCTCTCTTGTGCTTCCACACCTCAATTCACCCTTCTCCAAGCACAAGGATCGAAGTTTGATCAACATGAAGCACTAGGATCAACTTCAAAGGAGCAGATCAAGTAGAAGCCAACATTTGCGAAGCTCTCAAGGAAGATCCCACCATCAAAGTTGCAGAGCATCGACTAAGGGACTTCAAGTGATCAAGATTCTTCCAATTCGGCCTCTACAAGGGAGTTTTCTTGAAGAACAAGAATTGTCAACCTTGAGTCTAAAGTCTTTCTTGTTTCTTCCTGGCTATTCCAGAGATTGTGCATAATCTATTGCATCAATTCTCTTGAATTGGCCTTAATAGATCAGATCATTGCTAGAGGATCTGCATCTAGTTGTTTGTGTTCTAGCAAGTGGTTGTGAGCTTGTGTGCTCAGGTTTTTGAGTCGTCGTACTCAAGTGTGTGGTTGAGCAGTCTTGCTCAGAGTCTAGAGTAGTCTTGCTCTAGGTAGTGTGTGAGTTGTCTAACTCATTTGTGGAGTTGTCAGGCTCCAGTGTGGGTTGTGTAACCCAGGTTGTTTAGTGGATCCTCACTGTGTGTGGGGGGTGGATGTATGAGTCACATGGTGTGATCTCCGAACCACCTAAAAATCTCTGTGCATTGGTCTGTTTGTAGTTTGAATTTTCTCTTCATTAGATGAATGCATAGGATCGTTTGAATCCATATAATCAACTTGTTTACTCACTCAAATTGCTTAACTCACTTAATTCTCTTCAGATCTGTGAAATTTGCTTTCAATCTAACTCTGATTCAAAGGACTTTCAAAATTTGTTTTAGCTTCCGCATTAGTTGGCATAGATCTATTCAACCCCCCCTTCTAGATCTTGTCCACATCTTTTATCGATCCTTCAGGATAATGTGCACAGGTGTCCAGTAAGAATATGAAAGACAACAACAACTGTATAAGACACAAGAAAGTACATTTGCTCATACCTGTATACAACAATGTACAACTATCCCAATATATTATTACATGTCCAAGAGAAAAGAGTACAACTACCTGGGGCATATCCCAAGGGAGCACAAGCTCATACAACCAAAACTAACTCTACTGCTGGTGGTACAAGTCTGCCACAATGTCTTTGCAAGCCACACAAATGGCTAATACCTGAAAAGAGCTATAAGGGAGTGAGCCTTAACAAGTCACTGGCTCAGTAGGGACCTCCTAGAAATAACACCTGAAAATGGAAGTGACCTCAACCCAGGGACCTCCCAGAAACAACACCCGAAAACTAAAGACCTCAACCCCAGATGGTCTCATTGGAAACACCTATAGCCAAACCATAACATGCTTACAATAATCATGATTAACAGTAATTAAAACATAATTACATCAGCTAACACAGATCTCGGAAGGTAAGAGGAACAACAGGACTAGCACAACACTACTAATCTTCCCAACAACTGAAATGTCTAAGCCACATGCCTCACAGTCAAACCGCTACAACAACTAGTCGCCTAAGCTAAAAGCCTCACAGGAAAACCACTGCCTAGGCCACAAGCTTCATAGACACCCTACCCATGTAGGGCAACAGGACTGGCATCAGCAAGCCAATTCACCACACACTGAAACCATAATCAAAAGTCTACCCAAAGAAGGGTAAAACGCAACGTGCGGAAGGTCACACCACACGACCTCCACGAAACACAAGCTCACCTCAACACCTGAAGAGGCTGGTAGCCAACGTACCACAACATAAAGCTACCCACGAAGGGTACAAGTACCTATAGCCATGGGGTACCACCACGGAACCACAACCACAACGGTGCTACAACCAAGGCGCATCCCAACGGGTAAAACCTCAACCAGCGAGTCACTACACACAAGCCATAACCGATGGCAAAACACAAGCCGGAAAGGAATGATGCCACCACACGGGAATGGACTACTAGTTCATGACGCCAGTATCCAACCCAGACAACACAGCACAAGAACCACCTCTCAGTCTCGTAGCCACAGACTACTCAGTCCAGCTACCGCTCCACAAACACACAAAGTAAGCCAACCAACAATGGAGACCAACCAACACCACACCTACTGACCACACAACTGCAGGCCCATGCCTAACACCTTTAGGGACTCCGACCTGAGCTCCCTAAAGTGAGGCAGTGGAAACACAGAACTAGCTGGGGACTAGTGACGTCTACTGGTGTCCGTCCCCCAACCATGAGCGCGCTACAAGCGACTGCACACCCACAAACACAAGTCGCTGCCCCCTGTCGTCTTTCCCTCAGCCGAACGTACAACTCAAACACAGGTGTGTGGGTGTCCAGGAAGATGACACAGACCTCAATGGTACACACAGTATCGGGACACGCCCCGAGCACAACGTGCCTGGCTCACACAGAACCTGAGGTACCCGACTGAAGAGGCAATCCAGAATAGGCACCGGACCACCAAACTCGGCAAATGCACAAACCACGATATGTACGTATGCAACCTTTATTATAAACCATAATTCATCAATATCATAGTTAGCTTGTCACCGGTCACCAAGTGACCTCCAAGTCAAGCTACACCGATATATACATATGAACTACACTAACATTTAATAACCTTGCCTGTCATTGGTCATCTCATGACCTCCATAGCATCGTTAAACATAACGAACAATAACCACTTAACTTAATATAACCATAATCAACATAAACCACTAACTAAAAATACACTAACTCTTGACTCTATACATGATTTACTATCATTAATCATCTTAAGTAACATTTAAAAGATAGCAAAAGACCAAGGCTAGGTTCATACTGGAACCTCACTGCCCAGCCACCACAAGATAAGCACAGAAGCTGAAATGCGACGGACACAAACGTCGCCTTTCAAATCGCGATGACCTATCTGGATGCAATTCAAAACCTTAACGCGACAGGGCTCAGTGTGTTGGGATCGGAAAGGTGATTGAATCAGTGTTAATTAAGAATGTGTGTGTATGGCAGTGGAATTAAAACAAGTGACACACACAAGTCAATTAAATCAAAGTGCAGTGTATGAATAGAGAGTGAAATGAGACATCAAACCACAAGCAAACCACTGTGCATAGAGGATTTTAAGGTGGTTCGGAGAACACAACTTGTGTCTCCAACGTCCACCTCCCCACAACGGAGGAACCACTAACACAAGTACGTACAACCTGGAGCACGACGACTCCAAACCCTTCGAGTACTACGACTCAAAGAAAACCTAGAAGATAGGCACAACGACCTACTCCATAGACCACTTGTGAGTGCAACGACTCACAAGCACTTGAGCACAACAGCTCAAATACCAGAGCACTACGGCTCCAAACTAGAGCACCTTGTGCTCAAAACCTTTGGACCACGATGGATCCAAGTTCTTCTAGAACAAGCTCAATTAGAGAGTAGATCCTCTAGCACAATCTATCTCAATAAAATGGTGAAAATAGAACAAACAGAAATAAATGATTTGTGTAGAACGCATACACAGATCACAAGAGAAAGTATCAACTATATGAATTACAGACTCCGAGACATTTCTTCTAGCATTTCAGATCTATCTTCATTAGTAGGAATTTCTTCTATCACGAACTCCTCCTCTTCTTCTCCTTCTTCTTCCTGGCAGCGCTGCTCTGCTCCTTTTCTGGACACAAACCTTTTTCCCGCACTCTGCAGATGGAACTCGTCCTCGCCTCATTTTTCTGCCACACTTTCCAGAAAGGGATAAGGGTATATTTATACCCAAATGTCCAAACCTCGTACTTAGGGTTGTGTGTACCCAGAGCCCTTTAGGTGTGACACGTGTACAACACATAATATCCTGCATAAATAACATTATAAGGCATTTAGGATAAACAACAATCATATAACTTTCAACAGTAATTGATGCCTAACATAAAGCAATCGGTGTAAGACTTCGACTCTCAAGAAGTCGAAGTTAGCCAGACTTCGACTCTCATGAAGTCGCAGTGAGCCAAACTTCTACTTTCAAGAAGTCGGAATGAGTCAGACTTCGACTCTCAAGAAGTCGGAGTGAGCCAGACTTCAACTCTCAAGGAGTCAGAGTGAGAAAGACTTTGATTTTCAGGAAGTCAGAGTTAGCCAAACTTTGACTTACATGGACTTAGAATTTCTGAGAAATGTCTGAACATCGAAGTTCACTGTGAGCAAATTTAACCAGTCATGAAGTATTTAACAAAGAGGTTATGAGCTTTAATTTTAACACAATGTAGAATAATAGGTCTAAACTCAGTATACATGAACTTTATTTAGGTCTTGAGCTTTTCCGTCCTGTCTTTTTGAATTTTCTTTCATTTTTACTAGAAAATAACTACAAGAATAAATTTTCAGTATAAGAGATCACATTTACCAGATGCAAGACCTCCTGATTACTCAGTGGTTTAACTTTCATTGTCTTATACAAAGATAACAATTTATTGTCCACTTTTTGACGTGAGATAAATCACTTTTTAGGTAAGATGGCCCGGTTACTCAGTGGTACAAGAATATGCATTACTCTGTTTATATCTTTCCATATTGTTATTCATTTTCTTTTGATGTTTTGCAGAAATATGTTTGCTTTGACCAGAAAAGTCATGAATATGAATGTAGAGAGATTATTCTAAACATGTGGTAAAAATGAAGCTTAAACATGCACATGTTAAACATTAAAGCCACTCGTGTGCCTACAAGTGATTTGCAAATCATTTTAAGGACATTCAATATTAAGATTGCACAACCTTGATATGAAAGTGAATATTTGAAATTAAACTAAATGCACAATGAGTTTAGTTTCAATGTCTTAAATCTCTCACGTGAAAATAGCACAGAGACTCAAAAAATCTGATAATTGCGGTTCAAGATAGACAACTATTGTCAAGATAAATGAATGAAGAAGTGACAATGACTCCCCCTATCATGTAGCTCCCCTTCACAAAGTGAACATGAAGATTATTGAAGAAATAGGAATTGAATGAAGTGAGAGTAGAATGATCAAGACTGTTTTATTGAATGACAAGACTCCCCCTCAACAATTGCATGAATGGGTCTTGATACTTGGCAGAGACATATACTCACGCATAGTGAAAGTGTCCAGACAAGCCTCACTTGCCTTTCTTCAAATCACTATTTGATATACCAAGAATGCCAATGCAATGTGAGAAGCAGGAATTTATTAGCAAGAACAAAATGGCTTTTATTTGCAGAAAAGTGAAAACTTGCACAAACCAAGCTCTCTTCTAAGAGATGTGCATCTAGATTCTGCTAGAGGCTTAGTAAAAATGTCTACAATTTATTTTTCTATGTCAATAAAGTGGAGTTCAAAAGATTTGTTTGAAACTTCATCTCGAAGGAAATGATGTCTGATATCAATGTGCTTTGTGCGGGAGTGCTGAATAGGAATTTTAGACAAATTTATAGCACTGGTGTTATCACAAAGAATGGGAATGCATCCTAATGAGTGATTATAATCTAGGATTTGATGTTTGACCCAAAGAACTTGGGTTCCACAAATACCAGCGGCAACATACTCAACTTCTGTAGTAGAAAGAGATACAGAATGTTAATTTTTGGAAGCCTAAGAAATAAGACAGCCACCTAGATATAAACATGACCCACTAGTACTTTTCCTATCAAATTTGCAGCACGCATAATCTGTAGCGGTCCTCGTCGTTCAAACCAGTTAACCTAATAACGAGCCTGATCCGACTCCGCCACTCGCGAACAAGCCGTAGCCTCTCAAGGGATACCCTTCACAAGTCCGTAGAAATATAAAGGAAACAGCTCAAATATATATAAGATTGCCATCTTACAAATATTTACATGAAATATACATAGCCATTTTCTCAACTGTAGCAAGACGCAAGTACAACAACGACCTGGGGCATACCTCGAGGTGTACTAAGAAAGAAGATTACACTGCTGGTGGTGTAGACCCAACTCCGTTATGGTGTGGCTCCGAACTAGAAGAGAGGCGAGAAGCCTCCTGCTCTCCCTCACCTGAAAGAAGTAGGGGTGAGCCTCACGAGTCACTGGCTCAGTAGGGAAACTCCCCTAAAAGCCGAACAAAACCAAACTCACAAGTAAGAAGTGGGAAGCTACGCTAGCAATTTATAGAACTATCCACACAGGATATTAAAGCTGTAAACACTACTTACCATATGCCATTAATAGAAATCAGCTTTTAATAAATAAATGACAAACCTCGCTAGTGTACGTGCTAAAGTAGAAAAACGCCACACTCGAGTCACGAAGTTTGGTTCGCGACACCAGCAACTGACCCAGACAAACCACACAGAACTACCTCTCAGCCTCACAGCCACGGACGAAAGGTCCAGGTGCCGCTCCACTAGAACAAGCCAAGAAATTATGGAGACCAACCAACACTAGTCCTGCGGACCATACTGCCGCAAGTCCATGCTTGGCACCTTTAGGGACTCCGGCCCGAGCTCCCTAAAGTGAGGCACTGGAAAATAGGACTAGCTGGGGCCTAGTACGTCCCCTGGTGTCCGTAACCCCCAACCAGGAGCGCGCTACAAGCGACAAAACATAAACTCTCACAAGTCACTGTCCCACTGCCATCTTTCCCTCACCCGGACATACAACTCTACACAAGAGTGAGGGTGTCCAGGAAGATGACACAGACCTCGACGGTACACAAGTATCGGGACAAGCCTCGAGCACTAACGTGCCTGGCTCACAGAAAACTTGGGGCTCCCAACTGAAGAGGTAACCACGGTAGGCGTCGTACTACTCGCCACGCACACACAAACCACGTGAACACTGCTCAAACCACGTGAACAACACGTCAACCATGAGAGCAACCCGCTCCTCGAGCTCTACAGATGCCAATACACCGCTTACCTTTACCATGCACAACACATATCGATAATCCGATAGCTACATAGCCATGCACAAACATATAACCCTTAGAATCATTAACGCGATGGGGTACACTGTCGCCTTCAGAACGCAACGCCTCGATACGGCGCGTTCTGAAGAAGAACGCATCGGGTCGGGCTATCGCATTCTGAACGCGACAGTCAGGTCCGTCGCCTTCACAGACAGTGACCTAAATCCGAGAACCCATCTTTGGATTCCCCATGCAAACCATATAAAACGCCATAACAATCAATTATTCATGTTCTACACGATGCCCTAGCATGATATCTAGCATCTATAAAGCAAACAACAAGCTACTCATGCACCACATGCAATCTATGACGTAAAACGGGGCAGAATCTCCCTACCTTCGTGAAGAATGCGAAGAACGACGATACCCTGGCGTTTTCCCCGCTCCATACCACGTCCTCGCGGTAAGACCACACCGAAAATGACTCCACAACCCTAAATTGCATGAAATCCACACGAAAACTCCTCCCCCTGGCCAAACAGAGCTTGCTGGGCTCTGTCTGGCTACCTAGGTTAAGAGCATTTCCTGATTGAGAACGCGACGCACCGTACCGTCGCGACTTGAACGTGATGGAGAAGGCCGTCGCCTTCTGATGGCCAACGTCAGCAGGCCGCCCAACGTGCGCCACGCGGAAGACATGCAGACGAAGACCCCTCCATGGTGGTAACCAGAATGCGACACCCAGGGCTGTCGCGTTCAGAACTCGACGCCTAGCCCTGTCACATTCACAAACAGTGAACTGATGGGTGCTTTGGGCCCAACCTGTCGGCCCACAAAGCCCCACAACCTGCGTAAAGACCTGTAACACACAGCAAGGGCCACACACTGGCCTCCACAACCACTAAGCCACGATCCGAACAGTCAATACGCTACGTAATCAACATCACTATATGCAATCAAATCCAATTTGCATCCAGCAGGATACCAAAGCCCCAGATCACATGAAGAAAGAAGATATTTAAAAATTCTTTTGACAGCAGTCATGTGACTATCTTTAGGATTTACTTTAAATCTGGCGCACATGCAGACGCTGAATTGAATGTCTAGTCTAGAAGTAGTCAAATAAAGAAGAGAGCCAATCATACCTCTGTAGGTTTTACAAATCTTACACTTGTAGCCATTGGTGTGCTGGATGGCTTGATGTATTGAAAATCAAATCTTTTGAGTAACTCCTTGACATATTTTGTTTGACTCAGAAATATTCCTTCAGAAGTTTGATGCACTTGCAGACCTAAAAAGAATGTAAGTTCACCCATTAAACTCATCTCAAATTCAGATTGCATAAGATGGGCAAACTCATTGCACAGATTATTATTTGTTGAACTGAATGATATCATCTACATAGATTTGAACATCAATGAAATGGTCATTTACAGTTTTTGTAAACAAAGTTTGATCATTTTTTCCTCTAATGTAACCTTTATTTAAAGAAATGAGCTCAACCGGTCATACCAAGATCTTGGAGCTTGTTTGAGACCATAAAGAGCCTTATTAAGCTTAAAAACATGATCAGAACATTTTTCATTTTCAAACCCAGGGGGTTGTTTGACAAAAATAATTTCTTTTATGTAACCATTCAAAAATGCACTCTTGACATCTATTTGTAAAACTTTGAATTTCAAGGAGGCAGCAAATGCAAGAAATATTCGAACTGCTTCAAGTCTTGCTACAGGGGCATATGACTCTTCAAAATCAATACCAAATTCTTGGTTGTATCCCTGAGCAATAAGTCTTGCTTTATTTTGGACTATTTGAGCTAACTCATTCAATTTATTTCTAAAAATCCATCTTGTTCCAATGACTGTAGTTAGGTCAGAGGGTTTTGGTATAAAATCCCAGACTTGATTTCTTTCAAATTGATGAAGCTCTTCATACATAGCATTTATCCAGTATTCACAAGATAAAGCTTCACCAATATTTTTGGGCTCAAACTGGGAAAGTAGTGCCAACGAATCCTCATTTATTACTAATTGAAAAGATGATCTGGTTCTGATTCCATCTTCAAAATTACCAACAATACTTTCAAGAGGATGGTCTCTTAAGAATCTGGGTTCAGAGATTACCTCAGTATTTGTATGAACTCTAGGAACATGATTACCTAAATTTCTTGAAGTTGGTATTTCAGTAACCTCATGCGCATTTGGTACTTCCTGCTGTTTAAGATTTATAGATGGAAGTTCAAGAAAATCATCTTCATCAGGACACATTAGAGCTCTGCAAAAATTAGGAATGTCAGTTTTTATAGAGTTCTCATAAAAAATGACATGAGGAGATTCTTCCACAGTCTTATTTTTTAGAATATAAACTCTATATGCTCTTAAAATTTTAGAGTATCCTTAGAAGATAGATTCAAAACTCTTAGCATCAAATTTATCAAGATTTTCTTTGTTGTTATTATGAACAAAACATTTGCAACCAAAGATTTTGAAATATGACACACTGGGCTTTTTATTTTTTAACAATTCATAAGGGGTTTTTCTGATCTTTGGTCTTAACAATGTTCTATTCAAAATGAAATTAGATGTATTTACAGCTTCAGCCCAAAAAGATTTAGAAAGCTTACTTTCTAAGAGCATCATTCTGGCCATTTCCACAAGTGTTCTATTTTTCCTTTCTACAACCCCATTTTGTTCTGGAGTTCTAGGGGAAGAAAACTTATGAAGTATGTTTAGATCAGTACATAGATCAGACAAAAAATTATTTTCAAACTCACCCCCATGATCTGTTAAAATGGACTTTAATTTGAAAGACAAACCTACTAAAGACAGAATTGTAAAGTTTCCTGAATTCTGAACATGCATCACTTTTATGGGATAAGAATAAAACCCAAGTGTATCTTGTAAAGTCATCAATGATTACAAATCCATATCTATTACCACTGAGACTTTGAGTTCTGGTTGGACCAAAAAGATCCATATGAAGTAACTCAAGTGGTTTAGATGTAAGTACATCATTGAATACTTTAAAAGATTTTCTTGTTTGTTTTCCTTGAGTACATATCCCACAAACTGGATTGTCAATGATTGAGAAAGATTCAGGAAAACCTTTTACTAGATTCATTCTTATGAGTTTGCTAATGGTTGAGAAACTTGCATGACCCAACCTTTTGCGGCACAACCAAGCAATGTCATTTTTATTTGCGAGCAAGCAAACGTTTGTAGAAGAATTATCATTTAAGTCTACCATGTAAACATTATTTTCTCCTTTTCTAATCAATTTTATTTTTTTAGAAGAGGAGTCAATTATTTTGCATGAATCAGACTCAAAAAGAATTTTGTGACCATTGTCACACAATTGACTAATACTAATCAAATTGTAATTCAAACCTTCAACTAACCAAACGTTATCACTTAAAGTTATGGAAGACTTACCAATCTTTCCTTTGCCAATTATTTTACCCTTATTCTTACCTCTGAAGGTGACTGATCCACCTTCCTTTTCAAACAGACATGAAAATTTATTTCTATCTCCTGTCATGTGCCGTGAGCATCCACTATCAAGAATCCAGATGTTTGAATTGAATACATGACCTTCCTGCACACAACAAATTAGATAAGAAAAGTTTTTGGTACCCAGATGTGATTAGTACCAACATCCTGAGTCAGAAGAGGAATCAAATCCTTTCTAACCCATATTTGAGTATTTTTCTTCACAGTGTTCTTCGAAACAGAAGATTCAAATTTTTGTTTTTCAAATTTCTGAAAATTATGCCTCTTAGCTGGTTTATTCCACTGTGAAAATCTTGACATGAAATGTTGTTGATAAGCAAAAAAATATGAGTGATAAAAAGAAGGATTGAACCATTGGTGACCATTGTACCGTTGGTTCCAAAGATTATTCACCTTGAATTGTATGATGTGTAAACATTCCAACTCCCATAAGAAAAATGATTCTTTATGTCTTTGAATTTTTTTTATTTTTATAAGAATTTTTAGAGACAAATTTTCTGTTTGTATGAATGGGGTAGGTCGACCTAGGCAGTGTGTGTGTCGACCTCACAGGTTCCTTTTATTTTTGCATTTTACCTTTGTTTTCAGATAAACCTACCTTGACAAATTTTATTAGAGGGATTTTTGATGATTTTGCTTTCTTTTCAAATGATTCAGTTTTCTTTGAATTTTGTGATTCAAAACCTAAACCATGTTTATTTGAATTCATCTTCATTCTAAGTAGAGCATTTAGATTTTCTTTGCCTTGTGTGAAATTCTTGATGATCTCTTCTTTTTTTTAAGCCAGTGATTGAGTTTTTCAATTTGAATCACACTTTCTTGATTTTCCTTCTCTCTGTCTTCAAATTTCTTGATAGAATTAATAATCTCTTTGTTCAGTTTTTGAAACCTTAATTTCAGATCATTAACAAGAATTAACAATTCATCATTTTCTTTGATTTGGTCTGAAATTTGAGCTTCCAATTCAGAAATTTTTTTACATGATGATGTGTTATGAAGAATACTGTCAATTTTTCTTTTCAAATATTTATTTTCTTTTCTTACTTCAGAAAGATTGTCAACTAAATTGCCATATACTTCTTGCCAATCTTCAATGGTAAATAGTTCAAAAGAGATATCTACATGTTCTTCACTACTTCCGGCCATGAAGCAAACTTCATTTTCTTCTAAACTGGAGGATTCTTCATTGCTATCCGAGCTTTGATCCTCATCTGACCATGTAGCTACCATGGCCATGTTCTTCTTTCTGTGGAACTCCTTTTTGTGTCTGTTGAGCTTATCCTTCTTAGTCTTTGGACATTCAGCCTTCATGTGTCTAGATTTGTTGCACCTGTAACACACAGAAAGCTCATCATTTTCTTGTGATCAACATGTGAAAAGAAGTATTTCTTTTTACCAGTCATGATGTTTTGCTTATTACCTAAGTTCTTCTTGTTGGATTTCAAAAACGTCCTAAATTGTCTAGTTATCAATGCAAAGTTATCATCTACAGAATCATATTTTTCAGATTCAGAAATCTCTTTAGATTTTCCTTTACTGCTTGAGGAAGCTTTAAGAGCAATAGGTTTTGTTTTCAACTTATGTTCTTCAGATCTCTTAAGATTTAGCTCATAAGTCACTAAGGATCCAATGAGTTCATCTAATGTTATTTTGGATAAATCCTTTGAGTCCTCAATGACTCTAGCTTTAGTGTGCCACATAGGAGAGAACGCAAAATCTTCCTTACCAAATCTTCATTTGAGTATTCCTTACCCAAAGCTCTAAGTCCATTGATGATGACCATAAACTTAACAAACATCTCAGATATGGTTTCATCAGATTTCATGACAAACAGTTCATAATTAGAAACTAGCATGTTTGCTTTAGTTTTCCTAACTTGAGATGTGCCATCATATAACAATTCTAATTTATCCCACATCTCCTTAGCAGACTTACACATAGAAATTATAGAGTACTCATTTGGATGGATGGCACATTGTAGCATGTTCATGGTGCTGTAGTTCAGGGTAGGCCTTCTGATCTGCTCCCTTGTCCATGTATCTTCATCCCCAGTCATTTCTACTGGTTCTTTCTCAACAATCCTCCAGACTTCATAGTTCTGTGATCGAAGAAATACCATCATCCTGTTCTTCCAGTAAGGGTAATCAGTACCATAAAAAATGGTGGTCTATTGATTGAATGACCTTCTACAACAAAACCTCTGGAATCCATGATCAAGACAATTAAATGAAACTAGCAGCACAAATTAAGCAAGTAATTGAGTAAATCAAAACCATAAACACAGATGATTCAACAAAGCGCCTCAGAGTATAGACTCTGACCTTCTCTGATACCAGTTGTTGGGATCGGAAAGGTGATTAAATCAGTGTTAATTAAGAATGTGTGTGTATGGCAACAGAATAAAAACAAGTGACACACACAAGTCAATTAAATCAAAGTGTAGTATGTGAATAGAGAGTGAAACGAGACAACAAACCACAAGCAAACCACTGTGTACAGAGGATTTTAAGGTGGTTTGGAGAACACAACTTGTGTCTCCTACGTCCACCTCCCCATAATGGAGGAACCACTAACACAAGTACGTACAACTTGGAGCACGACGACTCCAAACCCTTTGAGTACTACGACTCAAAGAAAACCCAAGAGATAGGCACGCGTCCTACTCCACATACCACTTGTGAGTGTAACGACTCACAAGCACTTGAGCACAACGTCTCAAACACCAGAGCACTATGGCTTCAAACCAGAGCACCTTGTGCTCAAAACCTTTGGACCATGATGGATCCAAGTTCTGCTAGAACAAGCTCGATTAGAGAGTAGATCCTCTAGCATGATCTATCTCAATATAATGGTGAAAATAGAACAAACAGAATTAGATGATCTGTGTAGAATGCATACACAAATCACAAGAGAAAGTATCAACTAGATGAATTATAGACTCCGAGACATTTCTTCTAGCATTTCAGATCTGTCTTCATCAGCAAGAACTTCTTCTATCACGAACTCCTCCTCTTCTTCTCCTTCTCCTTCCTGGCAGCGCTGCTCTGCTCCTTTTTTGGACGCAGACCTTTTTCCCGTGCTCTGCAGATGGAACTCGTCCTCGCCTCCTTTTTCTGCCACAGTTTCCAGAAAGGGATAAGGGTATATTTATACCCAAATGTCCAAACCTCATACTTAGGGTTGCGTGTACTCAGAGCCCTTTAGGTGTGACACGTGTACAACACATATCTTGCACAAATAACATTATAAGGCATTTAGGATAAACAACAATCATATAACTTTCAACAGTAATGGATGCCTAACATAAAGCAATCGGTGTAAGACTTCGACTCTCAAGAAGTCGGAGTTAGCCAGACTTCGACTCTCATGAAGTCGTAGTGAGCCAAACTTCGACTTTTAAGAAGTCGGAGTGAGTCAGACTTCGACTCTCAGGAAGTCGGAGTGAGCTAGACTTCAACTCTCAAGGAGTCGTGGTGAGATAGACTTCGACTTTCAGGAAGTCAGAGTTAGCCAAACTTCGACTTACATGGACTTAGAATTTCTGAGAAATGCCTGAACTTCGAAGTTCACTGTGAGCAAATTTAACCAGTCTGACTGATTGCATGATCCAACAATTGTTATAACATGAACGCACATGAACAATAGTTATGTCAGCATCAAAAAATAACAAATCAATCATCATCAAAGTAGTAATTATCATCAAAACAATGATTATGGTAATTCACATAATGATAACTCAAGACAATGTCGCGATAGAACCGCGACGGTTCGATACGTCGCCTTAAAGCCAAACTGATCTAAATCGTGATAGACATTCTCGTCGCGTTTACACCAATCGATACACGTTAACTACAATCGATAAACACACCAATCGGTACCAATCATAAACACGAATGACCTAATGGTCCAGTTTAAGCTAGTCGGTACAACACACCAAACAAAACCCGAAACGCGATGATGCATGGTGTCACGTTCATACCATGAACGCGACGGTTCACCACATCACGTTTCAAATGCCACAGTGAGCTCAGCTCTCAAGCCGAACCCACTTTCACCACCAAAAAACCCACACATATTTGATACAAATGCCAAACTAAAGCAATAAACATGATAATTATAGCATGGCAAACCACCCATACATGCTTTCCACCCTTTAAACCATTCATAATCAAATAAACAAGAGGGAAGTCTCTCTACCAGCTGAAAGAAGCCCAAAGAACACGAAGAACATCGCAACGCCAGTGCACCCATGCTTCGGGCACCTTCCTCGCGTGGACCGCCACCAGAAAGCTGGAAACACCGTAGGAGCTCCACAACAGCTCCACCCTCGCCTGGATAGGGCTCCTCTACTCTTTCTGGGTGAAACAGAGTAATTAAACCTGATGATCAGCTCATCCCCATATAATTTCATGAATTATATATCTATTTTAGTGATTAACAAAACTTCAATTAAGTGTTATCTAACAAATTTCGTGAAGCTTAGGCATAGGAAGTAAACTAGGCGAAATAAAGCAACCATGTAAGTATTTCTTACATTAAAGTATTTAGAGTTCAAATCATGAATTTTGACTAAGCACACATCTACTCGCTTTGAAAGCATAACGATTTCCATCATAGCATAACAATTTCATAAGTTACTGCATTACATAACGATTTCATAAGTATCACATCAATTTCGATCTCAGAATGATTCGCTAAGTGTATACATTGATTTCTATCAAAGCATAACGATTTCATAAGTTACGGCATAACACAACGATTTCATAAGTACCTTATCAATTTTGGATTTATAACAATTTCATTCCGCAACGATTCGATAAGTAACCACAACGATTTCGTCTCACAACGATTCGATAAGTAAGCATAACGATTTCGTCTCAAAACGATTTGTTAAGTGAGCATAACGATTTCGTCTCACAACGATTTGTTAAGTGAGCATAACGATTTCGTCTCACAACGATTTGTTAAGTAAGCATAACGATTTGGTTCGTGCAACGATTTGATAAGTAAAGAACAACGATTTGGTCGTCAGAACAATTCAATAAGTTTCACATCGATTTGGTAAGACAGAACGATTCGATAAGTTACATAACGACTTGGTCATTATACCGACTCGAAAAGTTACGCAACTGTTTGCTTGCTGTAACGGCTCGATAAGTCATAACAACGACTTGGTCTGTGTAACGATTTGATAAAACAAACAACGATTTGATCACTGTATCAACTCTATAAGTAAAACAATGATTTGTTTACATCGATTTGCCTGAGCATAATGATTTATTTATTAAACAACGATTTGGTTGTTCACATCGATTTGCCTGTACACAACGATTTGTTTACTATTAAACAACATCGCAACAATTTGGTTATAACAATTCACTTATAACGACTTGCTTATACTCTCATAACGATTTGTCTCTTACATCGACTTGGTTATGACTATACAACGATTTGTATTCACATCGATCTGTTTATGAATGAATAACGATTTTACATAAACAACGACTTATTCACATAACGATTTCATAAGTCAAACTCATAATGATTTTGTGAATCACATCGATTTGATATTCAAATATGTTGAAAGTCAAAGTCTTCTCACGTGTTTTTCGATACTCATGCATTTAATGTATCTGTACATCTCACTGGACGATAAATATCTGGATATCTTCCATTCCTATGCTTCTATTGAAAACACCTTTTTAGATAGCAAAAAGTATTTCCATTCTGGTGTATATTCCTACTCCCTGATTTCTAACGTTGACTGACAAGCCAAGAGACAGTCTAGCTATCCACTGTTTGGTATTTATTGTGTGCAGATCCTTGAAAGAACCACTCTCTACAACGTTGGACAACAAGAAGCTGCAGAATATTTGGAAGGATCCTTTCCTTGAGTGCATGGATCAGAAAACATTAAATGACTACAAGAACAACTATCATACACGTCAAACCATACAGTCTAATGAGCATCCAACACAGAGACAACGGATACTTCAACGACTATATTTTTCAAAGAAGATATAAATAGGAGACTGGTGCCTACGTGAAGATCATCTCTTGAGAATTCAAAATCCGCAAGCACCATAGAAGAGCTCAAGTCTCACTCCATTATTTTGCTGTAGCTCTTAGCTCTCTAAATTCATAGCTTAGCCTTTGTGAGCCTTTGTGTACTAAGAGATTTCATCTTTTGTAGATCTTTCTCTCTCAGTCCTTGCTTCAGATCAAGTATTGTTCTATTAACTTGATCTAGGGACATCTTGTCTATTTTTCATCCTTGTTCAGAAGTTCCTCTTCAGGTGTGAAGAGAAGACTTGTTGGTAACAGATGCCTTTTGTCCCTTCGCGTTGAAGGAAGACCTGTGTGATTAGAGTGTTGTTTTTCCTCTTCAGGTTGTGAAGAGAAGATCAGCCATTGCTGGGTGTGTAAGTGTCCTTAAGGGGGACTGTACCCTTGGGTAGTGAGATCCTGAGGTGTTGCTCAGGGACTGGACGTAGGACTCCTTTGGAGAGGAGGTCCGAACCAGGATAAAATCCTTGTGTTGTGTGTTTGTCTATCTGTTCATTATTTTCTTGATTACTAACACTAACAGTCAAACACAGTGTTTGTCTTGAACGTTTTTGTTTACAGGTTTAGTTAACCAAATTTTTAAGAATCCCATTCACCCCCCCTCTGGGCTTGCTAGCTGGGCAAGAAGTGGTATCAGAGCCAGTCTCTTCGACAAAGAAGATCCAACGATCTGGAGAGGAAAGATCAAATGGCAGTCCAAGGTCACTTCGAAGGTCAGTCAGTCAACAGGCCACCATTGTTCGATGGTGAAGACTACACTTACTGGAAAACAAGAATGGAGTTCTTCCTACAAGGGCTTGATTATCAAATTTGGTCGATTGTAGAAGAAGGAGACCTTCTAGTTACAAATGGCAAAGACAAGTGGACTGAAGATGATAAGAAGAAAATTTCTCTCAACTGTAAGGCCAAGAGTATACTATGTTGTGCTCTTAGCAAGAAGGAGTTCAATAGGATCTCTGCCTGCAAATCCACCATGGAAATGTGGGAGAAGCTAAGAATCACTTATGAAGGCACTGAGAAAGTGAAAGAAACCAGAATAGATATTCTGGTAACACAGTACGAAAGGTTCCAGATGCAGCCAGGAGAGTCAATAACCCAGATGTACAACAAATTTACAGACATCACTAACAGGCTAGCTGGTCTCGGAAAGACCTATGAAATGGGGGATACGGTCAGAAAAATTCTAAGATCCCTACCAGCTTCGTGGACTCCCAAAGTGATAGCGATAGAAGAGGCCAATGACCTGAAGAGAATGTCACTGGAGAAACTCATTGGGTCCCTAATGGCCCATGAGATTAACATGGAGAGATTGGGAGAGTCATCAAGTAGAAGGAAACACTCCAACGCTCTCAAGGCAGAAGAAGTTACAACAGAAGAATCTTCAGATGATAATGACAGCAATGCAGGCAGTGATGATGAAAAATCACTTCTATCCAGAAGACTACAACGCATACTAGCCAAGAAAAAGAAATATCAATCTGGAAGAAGGTATTTTAAGAAAGGAAAAGACCTTAAGAAGCTTGAAGTCAAAGATATAAAGAAGAATGAACTAATCTGCTACGAATGCAAGAAGCCCAGACATATCAAAGCTGATTGTCCGAAACTGAAGAAAACTAAGTTCAAAAAGAAGGATAGTTCCAAGAAAATTCAGAAGATACAAGAAGAAAGCCATGGCAATAACATGGGATAATAGCAGCGACTTTGATAGTGAGTCGAGCTCAAGTGAACAAGAAGAAGAAAATGCCAACCTGGCCTTCATGGCTAACATTGAAGAAAAGGTATCATCTGACTCGTCTTTTTCTTCATGCAATGAATCTAAATTCGATAGTTCAGAAGATGCTTTCAATGAGTTGTATAGTAAATATAAAGATGTTTGTAAACTACTAAAAACTACTAAGAAAAATCATGCTTGTTTAGAAAACGCCAATTCAGATCTAAAATCTGAAAATGAGCAATTAGAAAAACAAGTTACTGAGCTAAAAAGAAGAAATGAATTATTATGTGAAGATTTGAAAAGTAAAAATGAACAAATAACAAGACTGAAAAACCAGGAAACAGTAAGTAAATTAAATCAAGAAATTAACACACTAACAGAAGAAAATGAAAAATTATCTAGTGCGTTAGAAAAATTTACAAATGGAAAAACAACATTAATACTAAAAGGAGCTAGAAGATCAGGAAAGAAGAAATATGGTTTAGGATACACCCCTCCTGATAAGAAACAATAGTACATCCTAAAATATATCCAACACCTAAATTTGTAGCCGAACAAGACACTGCATATAAGTCAAACTTTAAATATATTCCAACTGAAAAATTAAGTAAAATATCTTGCTGTAGCCACTGCAACAAATTAGGTCATATTAAAATATCATGACCAACTAAACATAAAAGATGGATAATTAAGAAGAAAAATGATGATACTAACCAACCATGACCCAAAAGAACTTGGGTACTTAAAGTTTAGTGTTTCCATTACAGGAAAGCCTTCGAGCATCTAAGTGGTACCTGGATAGCGGGTGCTCAAGGCATATGTCTGGCAACAGAAAGTTGTTCTCTCATCTCGAAGCTGAAGAAGGCACAGTAACATATGGAGACAATGGAAAAGGGACAGTCATTAGATGTGGAACTGTTGGCAGCCAAGGCAGGACTCTCATAGAGGATGTTCTATGCGTAAAAGGACTCAAGCATAATCTAATCAACATCAGCCAGCTGTATGACAAAGGCCATCAAATCAAGTTCCAAGAATCAAGATGCAGCATTATAAAAGATGGTAAAATTGTGTTTGAAGCATGTAGAGAGAAGAATCTCTATGTACTTCACTTGGAAGAATTAAAAGATTAGGATGTATGCCTTGCCGCAAGCAAGGATCACTCAGTGGAACTTTGGCACAGAAGATTGAGCCATTGTAGTTTGGATGGTATAAGAAAGCTAATAAAGAGAAATTTAGTGGAAGGTCTGCCCAAAGTAAGCACAAGAATGGAAGGTGTCTGTGAGCCATGTGCAAAAGGAAAGCACACTAAATCATCTTTTAAGTCAAAGATAGTGGTAACAACCTCTAAACCCTTAGAACTTCTACATATGGATCTATTTGGGCCAATGAGGACCACAAGTCTTGGTGGAAAGAACTTTGGATTCGTTATAGTAGATGACTATTCCAGATTTACATGGGTATCTTTCTTGGAGCACAAGGATGACACATTTGATAGTTTTGTTAGCTTTAATAAGAAAGTTCAAAAGGATAAGAAATTCAGCATAATTGGTATTCGATCAGACCATGGAGGAGAGTTTTAGAATGAAAAATTTGCTAAGTTCTGCGATGATCAAGGAATTGAGCACAATTTCTCAGCACCAAGGACACCACAGCAAAATGGAGTTGTTGAGAGAAAGAACAGAACCTTATTGGATATGGCAAGGACCATGTTGTCAGAATACAATTTACCAAGATATTTTTGGGCTGAAGCCATCAACACAACGTGCTATATAATCAACAGAGTAATGATCAGGCCAATCCTGAAGAAGACTACATACGAGCTATACAAGCAGAAGAAGCCAAAGATTAGTCACTTCAGGACGTTTGGATGTCTATGCTTCATCCACAATAATGGAAAAAGGGATATTGGTAAGCTGGACTCAAAGTCTGATGAAGGTATATTCATGGGGTATGCCCCCAAACCTAAAGGTTATAGAGTATTTAATAAGCATAGTTTATTAATTGAACAAACAATGCATGTTATTTTTGATGAGACTAACCCTTCCTTGAGAAAGGAAGTAGATAGTGATGTTGATGATGCAGATGAACTATCCAAGAAATTAAAGAACTCATCCATCGAGGACAAGGAAGATCCACCCTTGGAAGATCTACAACAAAAAGACATATCACATGACAATCTTCCAAAGGAATGGAGATACAAAATGGATCACCCATTGGACAACATCATTGGGGATCCATCGGTTGGGGTAAGAACTAGAGGTAATGTTATTCCTTGTGATTATTTTAGCTTTTGTATCTCAAATAGAGCCCAAGATAGTCAATGAAGCACAGTATGATGAATCTTGGATATTAGCCATGCAAGATGAACTTAATCAGTTCAAGAGAAACCAAGTATGGTCCCTTGTTTCGAGACCATCAGATCATCCTGTGATTGGCACCAAATGGGTGTTCAAGAACAAATTGGATGAAGCTGGTGTGATCACTAGAAACAAGGCCAGACTGGTAGCTCAAGGCTATTCTCAAGAGGAAGGCATAGATTTCGATGAAACCTATGCACCAGTGGCTAGACTTGAGGTAATCCGAATTTTACTTGTTTATGCGTCAGCATTAGATTTAAAACTTTTTCAAATGGATGTAAAATCTGCCTTTTTAAATGGATATATAAAGGAGGAAGTTTATGTAGAACAACCTCCTGGTTTTGATGATATTGCTTTTCCGAATCATGTTTTCAAATTGCATAAGGCATTATATGGTTTAAAGCAAGCACCTAGAGCATGGTATGAAAGATTAAGTGCATTTTTGTTAAACCATGGTTTTACTAGAGGAAAAGTAGATAGCACATTATTCATCAAATCTAAGGCCAAAATTACTTGTACAAATCTATGTGGATGATGTAATTTTTGGTTATACTGACGAATCCCTTTGCAAGTACTTCGAAAAGCTTATGCAAAGAGAATTTGAAATGAGCATGATGGGGGAGCTTAACTACTTCCTCGAATTGCAAATCAAGCAAGGAAAAGAAGGCACTCACATATGTCAAGCGAAGTACACCAAAGAACTGTTGAAGAAATTTGGATTTGAAAATGCCAAGCCACTGTCAACACCAATGAGCACATCAACAAGGTTAGACAGTGATAAGGACGGTAAGAAAGTAGACCAAAAGGTCTATAGAGGTATGATAGGATCTTTACTCTACTTAACTGCCAGTAGACCTGATATACTCTTTAGTGTATGCATGTGTACTAGGTATCAAGCAGATCCTGAAGAATCTCATTTAATCAGTGTCAAAATAATTTTTAGATATTTAGCTAGAACCCATGATTTAGGTCTATGGTATCCAAAAACATGTGAAATTAACTTAATAGGATATTCTGATGCTGACTACACTGGATGCAAAATAGATAGAAAAAGCACCAGTGGATGTTGTCAATTTCTTGCAGGTTGTCTAATTTCATGGTCCTCAAAGAAGCAAAATTCAGTAGCGCTGTCAACAGCTGAAGCTGAGTACGTAGCTGCTGGAAGCTGCTGTACACAACTCCTATGGATTAAGAAGCAACTTGAGGATTATGGGCTACATATCAAGACAATTCCCCTGCTGTCACGTTTCGAGAATTACGCAGCGGATATTAGTCAAAGAATAATTCGAGTCAATATTCCGAGACGTGGAAAGTCGGCAAATAAGCCTCTATCTAGCACGCACTAAATGTGTATCAACACAACATCATAATAGGGCCCAAATGTTGAACTCAAAATAAATTGTAATCTGATAACTCATTTTATAAAAATTGGAAACTAGTACATGACTGAGACTCACTAAAAGCAAAAGTACATGATACCTCACTTCCTACTACATTGTACTAATGCTCAAAGTAAACTAACTATAGACAGACTCATAATTGGAACTCTCATCACTCAGATGCATTCTCATCCTCGGCTTGCTCTTCCTCTTGAACTTCATAGTCACCTAGATTGGGAAAAGGTAGGGGATGAGCAAACTAGCCCAGTAGGATTTATATCTCAATGTGCGGGCAATGATATAAGTGATTAACATTTTAGAGCTAGGTAAGCACGATGAATGTCATGATATGCATGTACGAAAAAAACTCATTAAAACATGATATATAAAACAAGCTGGATAGAGTGAACAAGATAGAATAAGATTTTTGAACAAGATGACAAGAAAGAACTAGCAATAGATCACTTTGTACAAGCACGCAAGAATTCACCTGATGTCAATAGTTTTCAAGAAAACAAGATATCACTAGTTGCAATAAATGCAGGATGGCCATATCACGCAAGCAAGCAAGCAAGATTGCACAAGCACGATCAAGTAATACTAATCAGGCACGTAGGCACTAATGTACACCAAGGAAAGATTCACCAAGAATGCACACAGGTCACGTGTATGTGGTTATGTATCTATCATTCAACAAGCAAGAAAGTACTCCCAGCGCAGATGCAATGCCAGTAATCATTATACCCCATGGTTAACAGTATATTTATGACTCGTCGTCATTGGGGCTAGACTGGAGCCCTTGGACACACGTCGTGCCCTGTCAGCCATCTCATGTAAAATTTTAAATGTAGATACCCACAGTCATAAATAATGGCCAATGAGAGTTTCAAAATGTAGCATGTGTAATGTCATGTTCACGATGATGATGAGAAGAAATAAATAATTAAATGGAACATGATTCCATGAGGACAATGGTCAAGAGACAAATTCGGCAGCTGAACGGTACGATTTATAATTTAATTCAATCTTTACATTAATGGCTTTAGTCTAGATTGTAATTCATGCTCACGAGAACAAGAAAAGAAAGGAAGTGCACGCCTTTGATGTAAAGTGTGTAGGAATGTACGCGTGTCAATTCACAAACCGTCGGTCTCAAACTCTCGGAAAACACTTAACATGATGGCATGCAGTGAACAATGCATTTACCTACATGTGGGTTTACAAGATTTTAAGGTAATATTCATCATTTAAATCAAGCTAGAACAGTAACAAGAGTAAATCACAAGTTTCATGTATGATCATTTCATTAAGAAAGCAATTAGAATAATATTCATGTAATTAATGATTTTTCAATGGGTTAAACACTTTTAAGCCATTAAATAGACATTATGTAATGAACAGACCAAAGACATGCAATATATTGTAAAGGTAGTGTCGACACAACCCATATTGGTGTAGACACCATGCTTCGAACACAAAGCAAAAACTTGAAGAACTAGTCAAGTAGTGTCGACACTAGTTCAAGTAGTGTCGACACTAGAGACAGGTTCTAGAAAACCTTCTGGCCAACATGGGATAGTGTGTCGACACTAGATCAACTAGTGTCGACACTAGATCAGCTCCCAGAAACTTTCTGGGTCAAACTGGGACAGTGTGTCGACACTAGATCAGGTAGTGTCGACACTAGAGACCTTCCCAGAACACCTTCTGGGCTGTTTTGGGACAGTGTGTCAACACTAGTTCAGGTAGTGTCGACACTAGTGACCTTCCAGAAAAAAACATACAGGTCAAGGGTAACCTGAAAACACATCTCATGCATGATTTACTTACACCTCTTATAACTCTCTAAAGAATGACATTTAGACAAAACGTTCAACATGGAAGATGACGAAGACAACTAGTAGAAGAACTTTGATGTTGGGGGTTAGATCTAATTCGGTCTCGAATCCAGAGAAAACATGTGAAGAACAAAAAGTCAAGTGTAGCCCGAAATCACAGTATCATGCAGGGACTCTCTTCCCATGCCTGTAACTCTCTAACCAAAAACTTTTGGAAAAAACGTCCAACATAAAAGCTGATCGTGACTTCAGGTAGAAAAACTTTTGTGAAGGAAATTTAGACAAATTCGGTCTCGAATCATGTGCATAATAAGAAGAACGGGAAAAGCCCTAACAATGCGCGACTTTGGAAGTACACTTATAACTCAAAATCTACTAAATGAAATTCGATGAAACCAGTGGGAAACGAAAGTTAACTTGATGCTCTACATATTGATATAGGATATGTTAAGGTTTGGCCCAAGAAAACCTTCTTATGGGTTGAAGAACTCTCATTTTTCCAGAAAACCTGTGTTCAGACCACTTGGAGGAGAACGCTTACTCCTCCGTTTATACTGCATGGAATTTGGGCATTCCACTTGGGTTTGAACGTAGACTTGACCCTATTTCCAGGGGTATAAGTCTTGCAAGGTTTGATTTAGGTTTGACTCACCTTTGGTCGACTTCAAGATGATGGTCTGTGCAGGTCGCAGCAGACACAATGGGGAAAAAGAACGGCTTGGTGTGAATGATCTCCTGCTCCCCAGCCACCAAGAACTTCTCCACACGACCCCAGCAAGTTCTAAAACTTGTTCCTAGGGTTTGGTGAAGAGTATTTAAGCAACCATGGTGTTTTAGGAGTCCTATTGTGACTAGGAAAGCCAAGTTGCGGTTTTGGTTTGTTAGTTTCCTAATTTGAGGATTCTTTCCTCCATTAGAGTGTGTGTGGCTTTAGGAAACCTCCCCCCATAGTTAGGCACAGATTTGGGTTGCCAAGAATGCATGATTGCATCTCAATTCAACTCAAATTGCCTCTTTCTAATTTCAGCCTATTTAGAGTTACGAATTTCCCTGCATTTTCTAGATTTATTTGATTATTGGGCCAAATGATGTCCATTGACCCAATTATGATATTGGGTCATTAATATATAATGTTGGAAGTCTCTCCAATATTTTTATTTAATTTATGGTTGCGTCGTATTTCCGTGTTAACGATTTTCCGACTTGTTTCCTAATTTGGATAGTCAGTCACAATAACTCTTAAATCTAGCTTAAATGATTTTTATTGAACCAAATTTCTTGATGAGTCGTTAGAAAATATTATTTGAATTCCATATATGATTTTTATTTAGTTTTCTGACCCATCCAAGTACGTGTGATAATGATTTTCCGACTTATTCATGAATTACGATAATAAGTCGCAAAACATTTTAAACTTGGTTAATCCGATTTTTCTTGGCACAAATTTCTTTGTGGAACATTTAGTAATAATGTTTAGGGTTGATGTATAATTTGTACGAAATTTTTCGATGTGTTTTGGCACATACGATAATGATACGTATGTTTTAAATACTGCGATATTATGAAAATTATTTATTTCCATTTATTTGAGTTTTTATGTAGTTAAAATTTTCGGGGTGCTACACCTGCTGTGCGACAACACCAGTGCCATTAATCTCACCAAAAATCTAATACAATACTCAAGGACAAAGCATATAGAGGTTAGATATTATTTTATTCGTGATCATGTAGCAAATGGTAATATAAATATTTCCTTCATTGATACTCAAAATCAGTTAGCAGATATCTTCACAAAAGCCTTACATGAAGAGAGATTTACTTTTCTTAGAAGGGAATTAGGTATGTATAATTTGTGATAGAGTTATCTATAAATAACTGAAATAATAATTATTTCAGAATAAAGATTATTCTCTCCTATGAAATTAAGAAAATTCCTTAAATATTGCTTGCATCTTAAATTTCTATGACGGTTCCTTGATTTAAAAAAGTATTTATCTATCTCGACCTGTCTCTATTTTGTTGTTTTCTGCATTTATGGCGCCATCCTTTCAAAAGTCACTTTATCTTTCTTTCTCAAAACCCGAAATCTGTGTCACAACGATTCACCTCCTGCTCTCATCTTCTTCAACTTGCCTGAGACGATAAACCCTATCGACTCTGGCATCGACTTCGTGCGATTTCAAAGCTTCCATCTCTTCCCGCGAAAAATCTCCTAAGGGCTTTCGCTCCAATCTTCCTTCCGATTATCCAGAACCTTTTCCCATTCAAAACCATGGCCGTTTTTGGAGTTTCCGGCACTGTCGGAGACTATGGAGCTGCTTTCCTCACCGCAGAGCAGCAGGAAAGGTTCACTTCAGTGAAGACCAAGTTGTGCAGGCACAAGACAGTAGATGTGATTGATTTGGAAAATAATGGGATGCACAACATCGTTACTGCTATGGAGAGATTGAAATGAACGAAGATGGCAACTCTATCAGAGGTAAGTTATCCTGACCTAGTCAAGGCGTTTTATGTCTGTTTCAAGTATGAAGAAAACGGATCTTTGACATCCATGGTCAAATAAACCCAGATTCAGATCACGCATGAGTTGTTGGAATCGTTGTTTGGTGTATCTATCTCCGGTCACAGTGGAGTACAAACCGTCGATATTCAGGCAAAGGGTTTGGGGATTGTTGGTCCCGAGTTCAAGTTGAAAGATGGGAAGATATATATATTAATCAGTTGAATGCATTCAATCATATATTGCATTTTATAGTTTGCCAGATTTTGGTTCCTAGGAGTGCCACCTTCTCCACATGCACCAAGGCGGACTCCGACATGTTGTTCTGGGCTATCTAGAACCAGAGTATAAACATGGCAGAGGTCATTTTAGAAAGAATGAAGTTTGCAGTAGCTCAAATTTGGGATAAGAAGAGTAAATTAAATGTGTCCCTTCCATATGCCCATTTTCTAACCAAGATTTTCCTACATTATGGCATTAGTGTTGTTGGGGCAGTTTTTGAGAAGATGGCTCAAGTTATTCGAAGCAGAAACTTAAAGAAGAGTGGTTTTTCTTTGATAGTTGGAGTGTGGACCAAAACTTCAGCAGCAGAGGGCGAGGCCATTATTGGCGAAGCCCTAGAGGTCCAAGATGAAGCAGTTCCGGCAGAGGTAGTAGCAGCAGCACCAGCAGTCCAAAATGATCAAGAGAATGCTAGGGCAGAAGTGCCTACAATCCAAGAACAGCAGGAAGTGGTCAGGGAAGAAATTCCAATGGTACAAGAAGGCCAAGCAGCAGCAGATGTTTAGGAAATTGTAACAGAAGTCATCATTGAAACACCTGTGGTCAGTGAGCACAGGATTGAGGACATTCCTCAAGAGTTCATTGAGCCCGTTGGGCAAGATCCAGAGGTTGTCTCTCCCTCCTCTGTGGTAGCATCAGTTCTCAGAAGTGTGCTGGATTCCATCAACAACACTCAAGAGGAGCAAGAGCAGGTGACTGAGGAAGTCAGCAGAGTAGCTATGGCACCAGGCGACATTGAAGATGTTGTGATGGAAGAAGCTCCTATTCAGGGGGAGCAGGAAGAAGTGGCATCAGGCCACACTGAAATTCAGATAGAAGATGCCCCTATTCAGGGGGAGTAATCTGTTGAGAAGGAAGCTCAGCCCAGGGGGAGCACACTGCTAGTGCCCCTATTGATAATCAGCTCAGAGAAGGAGTTGTGGAAAGCACCTCAGATGAAGAGGCTAATGTTGATAATGTGGAGCCCGTTGCTAGGGCAAGTGACAAAGGAAAAGGAGTGGCTCCTGAGATCCCTTTACTCACCAGGAAGCCACATAAGAGGCTGGAGAAGAGAAAACTGAAGATCAACATGAAGCCTATTGTTGAAAGATTGGATGAACAAGAGAAGATTCTCTGCTCTGTGCAATCAGATATTTCATCTATCTTCATAAGCCAGAGTATGACAGCTACGGAGATGGGAATGGTCAGAAATGCAGTCAGATGGGTGTGAAGTGAGCTCATTAGCATTAAGGAGTTTATAGCTGCACTTGCAGATTTGGTGAGGGCATAGCCCACAAATGCCCCTCCTGCTCCTCCTCCTACAGCACCTGTTAGCAGCTCAGGGCCATCTGGGCCAAGGCAAGAGAATGTTGGGCCGTCAGGGCCATCAGTTGTGGCAGAAGATCGGCCATCAGGGCAAATTTCTGAAGAACCAGCAGGGCCATCTGGGCCAACAGTTGTTGAAGAGGTAGCAGCTCTAGTGCAAGATAATGTTGAAGCTGTGAAGACTGGGCCACCAGGGCCTTCAGAGGATGTGTCTTGGCCAACCGGGCCAGTGGATTATGTGGCTGAGCCCTCCAGAGTAGAAGATCAGGCTGTAGCTCCAGAGCCCCCTGCTTCTTCTCCTCTTCCCACTCCAGCCCCTCCCTCTCCCCCATCATCCTCCACATCACCTCCAGCTCCTCCCACCTTCAAACAAACCCATTCCAAGAACCATTTCCTCTCCTACACCATTTCCTTCTCAGTCCTCTTCATCTTCTGCATCCACCACATCCATTCCTCCTCCTCCTCTTTCTGTTGAGGTCCCTCAAGCATCTTCATCCGCTGGGGCCTCCTCTTCTGGACCATCTGATGTACCTTCCTCTACGTCTAGGTCATTCTTTCATCCTCCTACTCCTCCCTCTTTTGTAACCATTATTCCTGAGGGCGCTCAACTTGAGCATCTTGAGATTCAGGACATCAAAGATGAATTCAAAGAAGTAATTCTTCGATCAGTCCTAAAAGTTAGCTCTCATGTTTATAGGTCTGGCTCCTCTAGCCGTGTACCCAAGAAACAGAAAATCTCTTCAACCCTTGCCTCATCCTCTGAACCTCGTTTTCCACCACTTTGGTTCTCCCTCACTGTTGCGAATAAAAATAAGCCTCTTTATCGTGAATATCTCCAGAAAATCACTTTTTCTACCATCTTTGGACTTCCCACTCTCAACCTCACTGACCATTTAAATATCATTCTCCCTTTCACCTCTCTCTCAAAGGCTGAAAAAGCCAAAATCTTTTCCCTGGCTGAAGCCAAATCTGAGGAGCAGTGGGCCCGGGGTCAAAAAGCTCTCTACAGTCAGTTTCTTCGAGCTCAATCAGCCATATATCCACCCAGAGATCATCCCTTGACTCTCTCAGAGTGGTTCCAGATCCTTCACAAGGACACTTGGGGGCCCTTTGTTCAAAAAGAAATTAAGTTTATCCGGCACTACAAAATGTACAGTGATTGCTGCTATCTCAACAACTTGCTTGAAGCTCAGCTTGGCCAATTCCAACAAGCTATTCATGCTCTTGATTCAAGTGTTGCTCATACCGAATCAATTCAAGTGGATTTTGCAACCTTGGAGATCCTAGATGTGGTATTCCTACCTCCTCTCCACTCTCTCATCATGGAATCAGCTGTCGGGTCTTTAATTTTTGAAAGATCTGCTCAAGTTATGGCCAGGATTTCAGTAGAAAAAGGTCTCTCCCTTTCCTTTCACAGATTTGTCTTCCGGGAGTATCATCGGGGCTACATCAAGCCTGATGTCCTTGCCCCTATCTTATCTGAATGTGAATGCCTTTCTCCTTCAGAATGTGAAATAGCTTACCCCTTCATTGCTGAGTAGCTCAAGGCTATCAATGCATCTCAGGCTCAATCCAATCAACCCTTGCTGTCAGCTGCAGAATTCCTTGATTCAAATTCCATTCATCTTGTCAGGAATTCTTATGACACATGGCTGGAGAGATACAAGATCTATGTTGCCATGAGAATGGACCTGAAGCAGAAGCAGCTCTTCTATCCTGTCACAATTAATCAGTTCCTCTTCTGTGCCAGTTTTGGGAAATCCAGCTTTTATAAAGCTTCCCTTGATCGTGATCAGTATGCCTTGTTCTTAGAAGACCAGTAAGTGCTTTATCTTTAGAGGATGGTTCCTGTTATGGGGCCTTCCTATTCTATCGCTTGTGGTGTTTTTAGGCAATTTTTTGAAGAGCAGGAACTAAAGGCTTGGGAGGTCATTACTCACCATGCCTCTCTTTTGTCTCCTGCTTTCTATCTCCCTATACCTCCCCAAGATTAATACAAATCCTCTCCTTTGCTCACCTATTTATCTTTTCTCTTTTTGTCTTTGTCTCATTGCTTTATCTTTTTGCTTAATGACAAAAAGGGGGAGAAATATAAATATCATACTTCTGAAATACATATAAAGGGGGAAATTGAATTCTTTATTGAATTCTCTTTATTTTTTACCAGCAAAGTTACTTAGGTTTTATTCCAGAACTATCTGTATCCTTGTTATGTTTTGTCATCACCAAAAAGGGGGAGATTGATGATCAGCTCATCCCCATATAATTTCATGAATTATATATCTATTTTGTTGATTAACAAAACTTCAATTAAGTGTTATCTAACAAGTTTCATGAAGCTTAGGCACAGGAAGTAAATCAGGCAAAATAAAGCAACCATGTAAGTATTTCTTAAATTAAAGTATTTAGAGTTCAAAGCATGAATTTTGACTAAGTACACATCGACTTGCTTTGAAAGCATAACGATTTCCATCATAGCATAAGGATTTCATAAGTTACTGCATTACATAACGATTTCATAAGTATCGCATCAATTTCGATCTCAGAACGATTCGCTAAGTGTATACATCGATTTCTATCAAAGCATAACGATTTCATAAGTTACGGCATAACACAACGATTTCATAAGTACCTTATAGATTTCGAATTTATAACAATTTCATTCCGCAACGATTCGATAAGTAACCGCAACGATTTCATCTTACAACAATTCAATAAGTGAGCATAACGATTTCGTCTCACAATGATTTGTTAAGTGAGCATAACGATTTCGTCTCACAACGATTTGTTAAGTAAGCATAACAATTTGGTTCGTGCAACGATTTGATAAGTAAAGAACAACGATTTGCTTTCCCATCGATTTGGTCGTCAGAACAATTTGATAAGTTTCACATCGATTTGGTAAGACAGAACGATTCGATAAGTTACATAACGACTTGGTCATTATACTGACTCGAAATGTTACACAACGATTTGCTTGCTGTAACGACTCGATAAGTCACAACAACAACTTGGTCTGTGTAACAATTCGATAAAGCAAACAACGATTTGATCACTGTATCAACTCTACAAGTGAAACAACGATTTGTTTACATCAATTTGCCTGAGCACAACGATTTGTTTATTAAACAACGATTTGGTTGTTCACATCGATTTGCCTGTACACAATGATTTGTTCAGTATTAAACAACATTGCAACGATTTGGTTATAACGATTCACTTATAACGACTTGCTTATACTCTCATAACGATTTGTCTTTTACATTGACTTGGTTATGACTATACAACGATTTGTATTCACATCGATCTGTTTATGAATGAATAACGATTTTACATAAACAACGACTTATTCACATAACGATTTCATAAGTCATACTCATAACGATTTTGTGAATCACATGAATTTGATATTCAAATATGTTGAAAGTCAAAGTCTTCTCACGTGTTTTTCGATACTCATGCATTTAATGTATCTGTACATCTCACTAGACGATAAATATCTGGATATCTTCCATTCCTTTGCTTCTATTGAAAACACCTTTTTAGATAGCAGAAAAGTATTTCCATTCTGGTGTATATTCCTACTCCATGGTTTCTAACATTGACTGACAAGCCAAGAGACAGTCTAGCTGTCCACTGTTTGGTATTTATTGTGTGCAGATCCTTGAAAGAACCACTCTCTACAACGTTGGACAACAAGAAGCTGCAGAATATCTGGAAGGATCCTTTCCTTGCGTGCATGGATCAGAAAACATTAAATGACTGCAAGCACATCTGTCGTACACGTCAAACCATGCAGTCTAACGAGCATCCAACACAGAGACAATGGATACTTCAATGACTACATTTTTCAAAGAAGATATAAATAGGAGACT
Source organism: Colocasia esculenta (assembly GCA_014218235.1). Classification (NCBI taxonomy): domain Eukaryota; kingdom Viridiplantae; phylum Streptophyta; class Magnoliopsida; order Alismatales; family Araceae; genus Colocasia; species Colocasia esculenta. The sequence goes on from CM024753.1 coordinate 176,507,226, forward strand.
GGTGCCTACGTGAAGATCATCTCTTGAGAATTCAAAATCCGCAAGCACCATAGAAGAGCTCAAGTCTCACTCCATTGTTTTGCTGTAGCTCTTAGCTCTCTGAATTCATAGCTTAGCCTTTGAGAGCCTTTGTGTACTGAGAGATTTCGTCTTTTGTAGATCATTCTCTCTCAGTCCTTGCTTTAGATCAAGTATTTTTCTATTAGCTTGATCTAGGGACATCCTGTCTATTTCTCATCTTTGTTGAGAAGTTCCTCTTCAGGTGTGAAGAGAAGACCTGTTGGTAACATGTGGCTTTTTCCCTTCGTGTTGAAGGAAGACCTGTGTGATCAGGGTGTTGTTTTTCCTCTTCAAGTTGTGAAGAGAAGACCAGCCGTTGCTGGGTGTGTAAGTGTCCTTAAGGGGGACTGTACCCTTGGGTAGTGAGATCCTGAGGTGTTGCTCAGGGACTGGACGTAGGACTCCTTTGGAGAGGAGGTTCGAATCAGGATAAAATCCTTGTGTTGTGTGTTTGTGTAGCACCCTAGAAATTTTAGTTATATAAAGAATTCAAATAAAAGGAAATAAATAATTTCCAAGTATGTAAAACATACGCATCATTATCGTACGAGCTATAACAAGTCAGAAAACCGTTAACACGGAAATACGACGCAATAAAAAATTTAAGTAAAAGTGTTGGAGGGACTTCCAACATTATATATTAATGACCCAATATCATAATTGGGTCAATGGACACCATTTGGCCCAATAATCAAATAATGCTAGAAAATGCAGGGAAAATTCGTAACTCTAAATAGGCTGAAATTAGAAAGAGGCAAATTGAGTTAAATTGAGATGCAATCATACATTCTCGGCAACCCAAATTCGTGCCTATATATGGTGGGAGGTTTCCTAAAGCCTCACACACTCTATGGGAGGAAGAAATCCTCCCTAAATAGGAAACTAACCTGTCAAAACCGCAACCTGGCTTTCCTAGTCATAATAGGACTCCTAAAACACCATGGTTGCTTAAATACTCTTCACCAAACCCTAGGAACGAGTTTTAGAACTTGCTGGGGTTGTGTGGAGAAGTTCTTGGTGGCTGGGGAGCAGGAGATCATCCACACCAAGCCGTTCTTTTTCCCCGTTGTGTCTGCTGCGACCTGCACAGACCATCATCTTGGGGTCGAGCTAAGGTAGGCCAAACCTAAACCAAACCTTGCAAGGCTTATACCTCTTGAAAGAGGGTCAAGTCTACGTTCTAACCCAAGTGGAATGTTCAAATTCCATGCAGTATACACGGAGCAGTAAGTGTTCTCCTCCAAGTGGTCTGAACACGGGTTTTCTGGAAAAATGAAACTTCTTCAACCCATACGGTAGGTTTTCTCGGGCTAAACCTTAATATATCCTATACCAATGTGTAGATCATCAAGTTAAATTTCATTTCCCACTAGTTTCATCAAATTCTAATGAGTATATTTCGAGTTATAAGTGTTCTTCCAAAGTCGCGCACTATTAGGGCTTCTCCCGTTCTTCTTATTATGCACATGATTTGAGACCAAATTTGTCTAAACTTCCTTCACTAAAGTTGATCATCTTTTATGTTGGACATTTTGTCCAAAAGTCTTTGGTTAGGGAGTTATAGGCATGGGAAGAGAGTCACTGCATGATACTGTGATTTCGGGCTACACTTGACTTTTTGTTCTTCACATGTTTTCTTAGGATTCAAGACTGAATTAGATCTAATCCCCAACATCAAAGTTCTTCTACTAGTTGTCTTCGTCATCTTTCATGTTGAACATTTTGTCTAAATGTCATTCATTAGAGAGTTATAAGAGGTGTAAGTAAATCTTGCATGAGACGTGTTTTCGGGTTACCCTAGACCTGTAAGTTTTTTCTGGAAGGGCACTAGTGTCGACACTACCTGAGCTAGTGTTGACACACTGTCCCAAAACAGCCCAGAAGGTGTTCTGAGAAGGTCTCTAGTGTCGACACTACCTGATCTAGTGTCGACACACTGTCCCAGTTTGACCCAGAAAATTTCTGGGAGCTGATCTAGTGTCGACACTAGTTGATCTAGTGTCCACACACTGTCCCATGTTGGCCAGAAGGTTTTCTGGAACCCGTCTCTAGTGTCGAAACTACTTGAACTAGTGTCGACACTACTTGACCAGTTCTTAAAGTTTTTGCTTTGTGTTCGAAGCATGGTGTCGACACTAGTATGGGTTGTGTCGACACTACCTTTGCAAAATATTGCCTGTCTTGGGTCTGTTCATTACATAATGTCTATTTAATGGCTTAAAAGTGTTTAACCCATTGAAAAATCCTTAATTACATGAATATTATTTTAATCGCTTTCTGAATGAAATGATCATACATGAAACTTGTGATTCACTCTTGTTACCATTCTAGCTTGATTTAAATGATGAATATTATCTTAAAATCTTGTAAACCCACATGTAGGTAAATGCATTGTTCACTGCATGCCATCATGTTAAGTGTTTTCCGAGAGTTTGAGACCGACGGTTTGTGAATTGACCCGCGTACATCCCTACACACTTTACATCAAGGGCGTGCACTTCCTTTCTCTTCTTGTTCTCGTGAGCATGAATTACAATCTAGACTAAAGCCATTAATGTAAATATTGAACTAAATTATAAATCATATCGTTCAGCTGCCGAATTTATCTCTTGACCATTGTCCTCATGGAATCATGTTCAATTTAATTATTTATTTCTTCTCATCATCATCATGAACATGACATTACACATGCTACATTTTGAAACTCTCATTGGCCATTATTTATGACTGTGGGTATCTACATTTAAAATTTTACATGAGATGGCTGACAGGGCACGGCGTGTGTCCAAGGGCTCCAGTCTAGCCCCAATGACGGCGAGTCATAAATATACTATTAACCATGGGGTATAATGATTACTGGCGTTGCATCTGCGCTGGAAGTACTTTCTTGCTTGTTGAATGATAGATACATAACCACATACACGTGACCTGTGTGCATTCTTGGTGGATCTTTCCTTGGTGTAAATTAGTGTCTACGTGCCTGATTAGTATTACTTGATCGTGCTTGTGCAATCTTGCTTGCTTGCTTGCATGATATGGCCATCCTGCATTTATTGCAACTAGTGATATCTTGTTTTCTTGAAAACTATTGACATCAAGTGAAATCTTGCGTGCTTGTACAAAGTGATCTATTGCTAGTTCTTTCTTGTCATCTTGTTCAAAAATCTTATTCTATCTTGTTCACTCTATCCAGCTTGTTTTATATATCATGTTTTAATGAGTTTTATTCGTACTTGTATATCATTCATCGTACTTGCCTAGTTCTAAAATGTTAATCACTTATACTATTGCCCGCACATTGAGATATAAATCCTACTGGGCTAGTTTGCTCATCCCCTACCTTTTCCCAATCTAGGTGACTATGAAGTTCAAGAGGAAGAGCAAATCGAGGATGGGAATGCGTCCGAGTGATGAGCGTTCGAATTATGAGTCTAGTTATAGTAGTTTATTTTGAGAGTTAGAACATGTAGTAGGAAGTGAGGGGTAAATGTACTTTCCTTTTTATTGAGTCTAGTTCTGTTATCCCATAGTCTAAGAGTTGTAACAGTTCCATTTGGAATACAGCAAGTTGAGTTTTGAATACAATTTTTATTGAGTTTATCAGTTGGGCCCTATTATGATGTTGTGTTGATATACATTTAGTGCGTGCTAGCTAGAGGCTTATTTGCCGACTGTCCACGTCTCGGGATATCGATTCGAATTCTTCGAACTAATATCAGCTGCGTAATTCTCGGGACGTGACAGTTTGTCTGTCTGTTCATTATTTTCTTAATTACTAACACTAATAGTCAAACACAGTGTTTGTCTTGAACATTTTTGTTTATAGGTTTAGTTAACCAAAATTTTAAGAATCCCACTCACCCCCCCTCTGGGCTTGCTAGCTGGGCAACAAAACCACGGTTCAAAATCGCAACATAGTGAGACGTCGCATTTAAGAGTTAAACGCGACAAGCCTAGCCGTCGCCAATTAGAACCCAAAGCACTGCTAAACAAAAAGGCGGTTATGTGAATCGTGATGGGAGAGACCTTCACGTTTAAATCCCGACGTCTTGCTCCGTCGCGTTCACAACCAATGAACCAACGGGCTGTTTGGGCTAGAACCTCTGGCCCACAATGCCCACACAACACACGAAAACCACAAACAAGGCCCAATGACTACCTCTTGGTCAAGAGCACCACGCACACAACCCATTAACCTGGATCCGAACAATCGTGCTATTACACTATCACCTTCTTGGACAATGATCTTTTAGGAGTTAAGACTCCACACACCAATGCGTTGGTCGTTTCAGCCACCATCAACCATTGTAATGTGCGACATATCCTTGTGGATAATGGAAGTGCACCAGATGTATTTGTGTATGATTGTTTCCTCCTTATGGGTTTGAAACTTGAACAACTATCCCAAGTAGAGATGCCTCTGTTCGTCTTCTCTGGAGTTCCGGTGCATCCAATGGGCCGGATTCGTCTGCCCATTACTTTAGGAACAACACCAAAGAATGTGATCAAGAAGGTGAATTTTCTAGTGATCAGAAGCATGCTAGGGTACAACGCCATCTTCGGTAGGGGCCTGATCGGCCGTATCAAGGCCGTACCCTCATCTCTGCACCAGAAGATGAAGTTTCCTACTCCTCAGGGTGTAGGTGAAGTGCTCAAAAGCCAGCGAGAGTCCCAGCGGTGCTACGTTCTCTCCTTGAGAGACAAACAACCCGCGGTAGACCCAGTGGCCCCGTCAGCGCCCACCGAAGAAGCTACAACCAACTAGGGGACGCCTGCTGAAGACCTGCTACCAATCCAAGAGGACGACGATCTCAACCACGTTCTCTACATTGGCGCACTGCTATGAGAAGCCGAGCAACATCGATACAAGGCCTTCTTGCTCGCCAACCTAGATGCATTCGCCTGGTCGGATGATGAGCTGCCTGGTATCCCGTCCGAGGTGATCACACACCACCTAAAACTGGACCCAAGGGTACCACTCGTACAGTAGAGAAGGAGTTCTGTCAGTCGAGAACGGTAAACCGTGATCTATGACCACGTCACCCAGAGCCGATCAACGGGCCTCCTTCAAGAGGCTCAATATCTGAGGTGGATCTCTAATGTCATCCTCATCCGCAAGGCCAACGGCAAGTGGCGAGTGTGCGTGGACTATAAAGATCTTAACAAAGCAACGCCAAAGGACAACTTTCCTTTGCCGCACATAGACCAGCTGGTGGATGCGACGTCCGAGCACGAGCTCCTCAGCTTTCTAGATGTCTACCCTGGTTGCCACCAGATTAGCATGTACCCCCAGATCAGGACGCCACAATGTTCGTGACCGACCTCATCCTCTACTACTTCACTAGAATGCCGTTCAGACTGAAGAACGCGGGCGCGATGTATCAACAGCTGGTCAACAAAATGTTCGAACAGCAGATCGAGCGCAATATGGAAGTCTACATTGGCGAAATGCTGGTCAAGATGCACTCAAGCACTGGTCACCTCCTTGATCTGGAAGAGACCTTCACAACTCTGCGAAGGTACAACATGAAGCTCAACCCAACCAAGTGCACCTTCGAAGTCCGATCCGAGAAAGTTTCTCGGATTCCTCATGTCCAACAGAGGAATTAAGGCGAACCCCGAGAAGATTCAGGCAATCTTGGGGATAAGCAGCTCGAAGATGATACGCGACATCCAATGACTCACCGGGCGTCTCGCGGCCCTCAACCAGTTCATGTCCCGAGCAGTAGAAAAGAGCTTCCCCTTCTTGAAGTTGCTGTGAGTCCCCAAAGGCTCCTTGCTGCAAGGGGGGCCGGTGTTGTATACCCAAGATTGTGAATTTCCCTTCACCGAGTTCAAGAAGTACCTCGCTGCCCCCCAAATTCTCTCAAAACATGTTGTTGGAGAATGACTGTTCGTGTACTTGTCAGAAACCGAACAATCCATCAGCGCAGTACCGATCAAGGAAGAGGCAACAGTGCAGCACCCGGTTTACTACGTCAGCAAAGTACTACAAGAGACAAAAAGGAGATATCCTCAAGTAGAGAAGCTGGCGCTGGCACTCATTACGGCTGCGTGGAAACTCAGGCCGTACTTCCAGGCCCTTCCGATCACGGTGTTGACCGATCAGCCGCTGAAGCTCATTCTACAACGTTCGAAAGCTTCCGGAAGACTTATCATGTAGCGACCTTGGATATTTATACCCAATAAGGATCCATATCCAAGTTCGCCTCCCGCGATTGAACCAAAATCTTGCAAGGGATATCTCATACAAATATTCAGTAAGAATATAAAAGACAACCACAAGAGTATAAACCACAAGAAATTACATGTATATATACTCATTTTCACTATTTATATTATCCCAATACATTATTACATGTCAAAAAGAAAAGTATAACTACCTGAGGCATATCCTGAGAGAGCACAAGCTCACACTAGGACAACTACGACTCAACTACTAGTGATACAAGTCTGCCACAATGCCACTGCAAGCCAACACACGACTAGCACCTGAAAAGAATTATAAGGGAGTGAGCCTCAACAAGTCACAGGATTAGCAAGGACCTCCCGAAAATAACAACTAGAAACTGAAGAGATTTCATCCACAAGGGTTTCACTGGCCACACTGATAGCCAAACCACAACATAATCACATTAAACATAATTAAACTGTAATTAATTCAAACACACTATCTAACACATTCTGCAGAATCTAAAGAAACCAATAGGAATAATACAAAAAACACTAGTCCACAACAACAACAACAATGCCTAGGCCACAAGCCTCATAGGCGAACCGCAAGCACAAGGATAATAGGACTGTCCACAAGAAGCTAGTCCACTATACCCTAAAACAACAAGCACCCCAGAAGGCTACCCTCAAAAGGGTACAACACAACAAGTGGAAGGTCCTTCAGCATGACCTCCACGAAGCACGGCTCCACCTCAACATATGAAAAGGTTGGTATAGGGAGTACCACGACAAACGGTTACCCATGATGGGTACAAGAACCTACGACCACGAGGTACCACCACAAAACCACAACCACTCACAAAACCTCAACACAACTGTGCCTCCAACAAGTCACACCACAGCGAGTCAAACCACAGTCGGTGAGTCACCACTCACAAGCCACAACCACTGGCAAAGCACGAGTCGGAAAGAACAACGCCACCACACGGGAATAGTCTACTGGTTCATGATGCCAGTATCCAACCCGGACAACACAGTACAAAAACTACCTCTCAGTCTCGCAGTCACGAATGAAAGGTCCAACTACTGCTCCACAACCACATAGTAAAGCCAAAGAACAGTGGAGACCAACCAACACTTGTAACGTCTCGACTTTTTAGATTGTAGTTTAGTGGGTGTAGTGGCTAGTGTATGGCCTTGTGTTGCTGTTTAGGATGGTTTGCACAGGTTGTATGGGGTTGGGGCCCTGGAATCTGGGCCAAACCCACCTCTGGAGCACCTTCCGAAAATGTGACCAACACAGGCATTGCGTTTTTGAAATGCGACCACCATGGTCATCGCATTTTGGAAGCCGCCTCCCTGGGTGCACGTCTGTATACTTGCTACATGTCGCATGCAGAGACGTCGTCTTTTAATTGTGACGGACATACCCGTCGTGATTTAAACTCGACATCGCGACTCGTCGCGATTTCGACTGTGTGTTTGGGGAGGCCGACCCCAGGCCAAGCAGTGCATAAAACACTGCTCAGCTGTGGGGGAGGATAGTTGTGGGGATTTTCGGCGATTCGGAGGTTTTGGTGTGCAGTTTGGCGTGTTATCGGTGCGAGGAGGTTGTTCGGAGCGTGGGAAACGCCAGGGCAACACCGTTCTTTGTGTTCCTCATGTGGTAGGGGAATTCTTCACCTTTTTGATTTAAACGGAACATGTTTACAATGTTTAATACATGGAATGGGTTAAGGGGAATAGCAAGCTTGTGTAGGCCTTTATTTAAAAGTGAGATTGCATGTGGAACGGCTGTATAGGGTGGTGTGTGAATTTCTGGAATGGGGTTCGGGGGTAGGGTTTTTCAGCTGAAAGGCGATGGAACCAGACATCACATTTCAGTCTGTAACGTGACGGTTATACCCGTCGTGATTCTGCCTTCAAATAGCAACCTCTGTGTCCATCGCGATTTAGAAGGCAGCTACCCGAACCCTGGCATGTCTGCATGGTGCTATGAGTTGCTTTCAGTTATGGGTCTATATGACTGTTGGTTTGCATGTAATGGGTAATAAGCGGTGCATTGGCACATGTGGTGAATGGAAACACCGAGTTTGCATGGTTTAAGTGTACGTGGCAAGTAGGGTATACGATGCCGCCCGTGGTTACCTCTTGAGTCGGGTACTCTATGTTCTCTGTGAGCTAGGCAGGTAGTGCTCGGGTTTGTCCTGGTACTTGTATACCGTCGAGGTCTGTGTCGTCTTCCTGGATACCCTCACTCCTTAGCTTGAGTTGTACATCTAGCTGAGGGAAAGACGACAGTGGGACAACGACTTGTGTGTTGTGATTGTTCTTGGTCGCTTGTAGCGTGCTCTTGGTTGGGGGACGAACACCGATAGACGTATCCAATTAAACTAATTTCAAAGGATTTACCATAGACCTAAGTTATGAGTTGTGAATCGCACCTCTAAGAGGTGTTGTGTGTGGTGATCTTCAAAAGTGTGTATGTTGAGTTATATGGTGCATTGAGTACGTGTATATGATTGATCTTTTAGGATTTAGTTAGTGGGTGAGCCCAAGTTTCACGGCACTCAGAGGCGCACGTCGCCCCCTTATTGCCTCAGGCGATAAGACGTCGTTTCGGGGTCGAAAAGCCTTCGTTTCGCACTTTGAAATTGCGATTCCAGCGAATTTTTATGGAGTTTTGAAAATATTCAAAAAAATTTTAAATTTTAAATTCAATGTATGTTGAAATATAAATTCATATTGTTAGCATAATTTTATTTATTTATTGTGGTTATTGTTCCATGCTTAGGTAGTGTTGCTAGTTGAATTTAGTTATGCTTTACTCCTACTTCTCACATGTTTAGGGTTTATCAGATTTTAGGGGAGTTTCCCTACTGAGCCTATGACTTGTGAGGCTCACCCCTTACTCCATTCAAGTGAGGGAGAACAGGAGGTTTCACACCCATCCTCTAGTCCGAAGCCGCATTGTAGCGGTGTTGGATCCACGCCTCCAGCAGTGTAATTTTCTTTCTATTGTGCCTCAGGGTATGCCCCAGGATAATGTACTTAAGTTTAACTTTTGTTGGAATTTGGCTATGTAATCCTTCTGTAAATATGTGTGAGATGTTCAATCTTATATATATTCAGTGTGTTCTTTTATATTTTCATGGACATATGTGTGATATCCCTGGCGAGGCTTCGGCTTGTTCACGGGAGGTGGGGTCGGATCAAGCTCGTTATTAGGTTAACGGGTTTGAACGACGTGGTCCGTCACAACACCACACCTACAGACCACACACAACTGCAGGCCCATGCTTGGCACCTTTAGGAACTCTAGCCTAAGCTCCCTAAAGTGAGGCACTGGAAAAGAGGACTAGCTAGGGCCCAGTACGTCTACTGGTGTCTGTACCCCCAACCATGAGTGCGCTACAAGCGACTGCACACCCAAAAACACGAGTGCGCTATAAGAGACTACACACCCACCAAACTCGACAAGCACACAAACCACCATACATGCTTATACAACCTTTATTTATAAACCACGGTACATATACCATAATCAGCTTGTCACTGCTCACCATGTGACCTCCAAGAAAACATACACTTATACACACATGAACCACAAAAACACATAATAACCTTGCCAGTCATTAGTCATCTCATGACCTCCATAGAAACACTAAACCACAATGCACATTAATCACATAATTAGCATAATAACATAATTAACTTAATTCACTAACTAAACATGATCCAAACCATTAAGCCTATAACATGCTCTACTAACATAAAGCATCTTAGAATAACTTAAAATAACCTTAAATAGCCAAAGCTAGATCCACATAGAACCATCATAGCCCAACCACCACAAATACATCTCAGGGCTGAAATGCGACGGACATAGGTGTCGCCTTTAAGAACGTGATGACGAGCCCTGGCGCGATTTCAAACTAAACGCGACAGGACCCAGTGTTGCGACCAGAACGCGACGGCCCGATACGTCGCCTTCAAGCCAAATGGTCAAACACTAACAGTTGAAGCGCAAATCATGACGGGACGATACGTCGCGACAAAGACAAACCAAACCGTACATCAAATAGTGATGGACCACACCGATGCATTCAACAAGAACGCGACGGGTCAAGTGGTCGTGTACACCCTAATCAGAACCATCAAAGAGAAACACGACAGACTACCCCGTCACATTCTTACCAAAACATGACGGTTCATACCGTTGCCTTCTTAGGCGAACAGATGAACCCCATTCCCTTCTCCAGAAGCCAAGCACACACACCATGCAACCCACACAAAAGCACATAAAATGAAAGCTATGCTATCATATCATGCTTTTAAAGTTGTAAACCATTTAAATAACACAAACTAAAAGAGGAAGTCTCCCTACCAATTCGAAGAACCCACAGAATGCAAGAAAAGCTGCACCATCGGCAAGTCCACGCTCCAGACAACCTCCTCGCGTGGAAACCGCGCCAAACGAACCTCCAGCAAGCCGAAAATGCCAGAAGGAACCACACAGTAGCTCCCCATGGCCAGATAGAGCCTCCTCTACTATGTCTGGCCTGAAATAGAGGCTTAAATACAATAGTCCAAATCACGACATAGGTAGACGTCATGTTTAAAAGGCCTTAAACGCGACAGACCTACCCGTCGCCAAATGCGCTGCGCACCGGAAAGGCAGTTGGTGAATTACGACGTAGGAAGCCGTCGCATTTTGCCCCGTCGCGTTCTTCACCAGAAAATATGTGGGCTGTTTGGGCCCAAACCTCCAGCCCACAACACCCACACCATGCACGGAAGCCACAACTAGGGCTCTATGACCCCACATTGGTCATGAGCACCACACCAGGGCCACTAAACATGAATCCGAACGGCCATGACATTACATATCAAGTGGGCCATCGAGCTCAGAGAGTTCGAGATAGACTACCGCCCAAGGACTACCATCAAAGCACAGGCGCTAGCAGACTTCATGGTAGAATGCACTGTCCCTACCGAGACGGACCCTCCACGGGCAGATGAACCCCCGTGGGAGCTTTATGTGGACGGGTCCTCTTATGTCACAAGGAGTGGTGCAGGGCTGGTCTTCACCTCCCCAGAAGGGTTAGAGTTCTAGGATTCCCTCAGGTTCTACTTTACCGCCTCCAACAACGCAGCCGAATATGAAGAACTGCTGTCCGGAAGCAGGATGGCTAGACACCTCGGAGCACTTCAGCTACGAGCCTTCAGTGACTCGCAGTTGGTCGCTAGCTAGGTCAATGGGCAATTTGAGGCGAGGGAACCCCACATGGCGCAATACCTCCATCAAGTCAAGCGCCAAGCAGAGGGCCTCCTCTACTTCGAAGTAATACATGTTCCCTGAGAATAGAACGTGCAAGTAGATGCACTCACCAGACTAGCATCTTCAGGTGACATCGCCCACTCACGATCTGTATTCATTGAAGAGCTCGCCTCTTCGAGCATGGAGAAAGACATCGTGTCTATAGGGGACGTTCAACCAGCCCCGAGCTAGAAGAATTCTATCCTGGCCTATCTCCTCTGAGGTGAGCTTTCTACCAACCGAGCAGAAGCCCGCCAAGTCAGATTGCAGAGCCAGAGATTCACTATCGCCATAGGGCAGCTGTACATGCGCTCCCTCTCAAGGCCTCTTTTGATGTGCCTAAGTCCTGCCGAAGCATACTGGCAATTGAAGAGGTACATGAAGGCCTATGCGGAAGCCACTTGGGTGGAAAGACTCTGGGGCACACCATCCACCGAGCAAGGTTCTGGTGGCTAACTTTGCAAAAGGACTACCTGTCCTACATGAAAAAGTGCTTGAAATGTCAGAAGTTTGGTCAACTCATTCACCAACCAGCCGAACAACTACATTCCCTCTTCAAGCCACGACCCTTCGCTCGGTGAGGAATTGACATCATGGGACCATTCCCAGAAACTCAAGGCAGGAAGAAGTTCCTTCTGGTCACCATCGACTACTTCACCAAGTGGATCGAAGCTGAACCAGTCACCACCATCACCGATTAAGCAACATGGAAGTTCGTATGGAAGAACATCCTGTGCCGATTTTCCGTCCCAAAGGTGTTTACAACCGACAACGGGAAGCAGTTCGACAGCACATTCTTCAAACAAAAGTGCTCAGAGCTTGGCATCTACAACCACTTCACCTCAGTGGCACATCCCCAGGCAAAGAGTTTGGTAGAAAACACCAACTGAACACTGCTGCACGGGATATGCACGAGGGTGGAAGCGGCAGGTAGCTCGTGGACAGAAGAGCTACCTAATGTACTATGGTGCCACCGAACAACCACTCGAGTCGCCACCAGAGAAACACCCTTCCACTTGGCCTACGACATGGAAGCTATGGGAAGTCACTCTTCCGACACTCTGAACAAGCCACTTTGATGAAGTAGCCAACAACCGCGCATGAAGGGAAAACCTAGACATGCTCGGTGAACGTCAGAACGAAGACAACGTAAGGTTGGTTTCCTATCAACAACGACTCACGTAGTATTACAACTCCAGAGTTCGTGAACGGCACTTCTTCGAAGGAGGTCTGGTGCTACATCGTTGCTCCGCTTCGAATCCCCGAAGAGCAATAGGCAAACTCGCCCCAAAATGGGAGGGACCTTATGAGGTCACCCAGGTGCTCGGAAAAGGTTCCTACAAGCTATCTACCGTCGACGGCGAAACCATACCAAGGGCCTAGCATGTCTCGAATCTAAATGCCTACTATTTGTAAGAAGGGCCCCTTGTATCATCTACTGAAAAAAGTTCAAGTCCCTACTTCGCTCCTTTTCTAATAGTTTGTGGGGGGGGGGGGGAGGGGTGTTCGATACAACCCCTGGCCAGAGCTCTTCAGCTCAGACGGCTTGCGTGTACCTAAGCCCCAAAAATGCCCCAACGAATCCTGATTCAGTAAAAACCTGAGAAGAAAGGAAATGACTGAAAAAGGATAACACTTTCTTGTGCATTCATAATAGTTTGTACATGGCCTAAGAAGGCAAATTACATACCAAAAAAAAACATAATAAAATAAATATACATGCCTTAAGGGGCCTGATTGGTGAGGCCAGCATCTTCAGCATCGGAGATCATCCGCCTCGATCGGAAGCTCGCAAAGCATATCCCGTCGAGGCAGGGGTCGCGCGTCTGTCATTGGCACTCTCGAAGAGCGTCGCTGAAGGCCTCCTCGACGTACTCCACCGAGGCGTGGAGATGCCCCCGTTGGTCTTCGACCTCGAGATCAACCTCGTAACAAGTGGCGTCGTATTGCTCCAAGTCTTTTTGAAAATCCGGCCTAGCCTTGTACTTGGCAATGCCCCGGGCCTCGGCTTCATGGAGCACCATGGCAACGGCAGCTCTCTTGGCCTCAACCACAGTGAGCTTCAGCTCAGAGGTCGCCGATCTCCTTCCACTACTCAGCCTCGCGGCACCGACCTTGCTCATCCCGCTCCGCCGAAGCCACAATCTCGGCATCCTAGAGGGCCTGGTGGAACTGCCCCTAGGAAGCGAGTTTCCAGAGGGCTTGCACCGAGTGCACAATCTCACTCGCAAGGCCGTAGACGTCGACCTTGGGGGCCCCTCCTTCCGAGCAGGACGCCTCATCTGCCCTCCCCATCGTGCTTCTCTGGCGATCGGTGCGTGAGCCAAAGCCACCCCCAAGGTTGGTATGGGGACCGATGCCTCCTCCTCAGTTGATGGGGAGCTTGGCGCCTCCCTCATGGGCGGTGCAGGTACCTGCATGGGCTCTGCCATGGACCCCATTGGGGCCACCTCTGTGACCGGCGCCTCCCCCACATCCGCGGGCGCTCCCTCTATAGCTGCAGGCGCCCCGATTCCGCTGGTGGGTGCCAGGGGCCCCAATGCCTCGAGGAGCTCCTCCAAGGAGTCCCCATCGGACTGGTCGTCGATGGTGACCACGTCCTCGCCACCAAGGCCCAGACCCGAGAGCATCCACTCTACAGTCAGGGGCTCCACTGCGGTCGATGAGGTCCTCAACCTCTTCTACTCAGCCGCACTCGCCGCCTACTTTGGCTTCCGGGGCTGAAGTTGGGGGGGGGGGGGGGGGGGGGGTAGCGTCCTCTTCCTCCTCGGCTTCCTCCTCGACTGCGTGCCTTGAAGCCATTGCCTCCTACTTCGGAGCGCCAGCCTCCTTTCGGAGGCTGATCCACAGGGGCCTTTGCCTGAAGGGCTGGCCACTGACCACAGGCCGAACGACCTATGTTGCCACCATCGGCGTGTCCTCGCCAATATACGTTAGGTACAGCCTGACGGGGATTTGCTTGGCTCACTTGGCCTTGTCCTTTTGGTTTTGACCAATGACCAGTTCGGAAGCATCTGAATGGAACGAAACAGAGTTTAGGAACTACCCTTCGACAAAGCATAGAACAAGACTGAAAACGAGAAGCTTACCCCAGGTGCGTCTCAACTTGTATTTAACAAGCTTGTACTCGGTCAAGAACAGCTCGGCCTGCTACATGAGCACACTCGACAATGCCATTGAAGCCTTGGCAGCATCCTGAACCAGCAGGGGTGCGGCATCTGCCTTCTTCAGCGGCTTGCATACTCGGGTGGGGAACCCCCACTTCGGAGAACTGCTCCCTTTCTTCTGACTGACGAAGAATAGCCACCCTGTCCATCCCTTGTTGTTTGAGAGTCGGGGGGAGAAGAGAATCCGCATCCTATTGGTCTGGTGCTTAGTATACACAATCCCGTACCCAGACTGTGACGACGTGGCAAGGCTAAAATGGTTGCGGAATAGGTCCACCGTCACTGGGATCCCTTGCTTCTGGCACATGATGTGGAAGATGAAGATCATCCTCCATGAGTTGGGCGTCAGCTGGGTCGGTGCGATTTTCCAGGCGGGAGAAGATCTTTGGTGATCTCTGGCATTGGCAGCCAGAATCCCGCCTCCTACAGGTTCAAAGAGAGGATGAAACAACTCGCCTTGTCCTTCAAGTAGGTCTGGTCTTCACGCATCAAGATGATCTCGTATTCATCACTGATCCGAAACCGCTCATGTAGACCCTCGAAGCTTCGATATTTCATCTTCTTCATCTTCACCGGCGATGGTTCGCTTGCCTCCATGATGGCGGCTGCCTTCCCTTCCCTTTGTGCCATTGGGGGAGAGTTCGTCGACAGAAGGGGCAAGCGAGGGATGCGAGAAGGGTGCACGGACTGAAGGCAAGAACAGAGGTATATCTAGCACAAGGAAGTGCAAATCATTCTTCCTCCCCCTCTTCCCTTCCTTATAAGGAAGAAGAGGTGCAAGATTCAAAGATTGGGAATGGAGGTTCGCTCGCTCCAACAGCCCGATCGCCATCATGAAACGAGGTTACCAAGAGAGTTCCAACGGCGTCCCCGGAGTCCGTGCATACCGCCGCGATCAACATCACATTTAATGCTGAAATGACGCCGAGCAGTCATCCCTCCCCTCAAGTGCTCACGGACTTCCCCCGAACAGGCTTGAGGGCGGGGGGGGGGCAAGTGTGGAGGCTACTTCTAGCCTCCTAGGCCTATAGGCCCATCGCGGCTCAGTAAGCTAGCAAGGCAGTGGCTGTTCAGCCACGTGTCCATGGGGACAGCTCAGCTCCCGAGCATGCCTCCGCCACTTCGAGCCTAAGGGTCTCCAGACATCCTGGCTCCGGACATCCCTGAGCATGCTCGAGCAGGCATGTTACCGAGCATCCACTGCCCGGTAGGAGGGCCCCGAACAGCGGACAAGCCCGTGGTCATCTGTTTGGGCCCCATAAAGGGTAATGATGGGTAGCCATCCTTGGGCCCCACACCGCATTAAATAGTACGACACGTCACACATCCCCATCGATGCAGCAGTCTTGGTGCGGGGTCCCTAGGCTCTGACACGGGATCCTCAAGGGATGGCCTGATTGGACGTCCCTTCACCTCGAACTCCTAACGGTCACATCTCATCTCTTGACATTGGAGGAAGGCATGCCAGGGCTTGTCAGACCCCTTCGCCTATATAAAGGGTAGGTAGCCTCCCACTGTGAGGTACGGGCAATCATCCCTCCACACACTCGTCCATACTTAACACACACACACTCAAAAAGAACCTTCCCTTTTAGCCCCTTGGGACAGTCATGTCTGACTTAGGCATCGGAGGGTTCCCCCGGTTCTTCAACCGGGTTCTCCTTACACCCGTTCTGTCCTTACTAGTCATCTTCCGCACCAACGACTGTTGCTTCCCCCTCTTCAAGTGGAGACCTCCTCGGCCCGTTACCGAGCAGGGAGAACACCACCACAGTTGCAAATTACAACATAAACCAAATACCATCCTCTATCCATGCAAATCGATGTCCTATTTCCTTCATGTATCCTAATCTACCCTTGTTGCCTCTTTTACCACAGGTTTTTAGATGTGTGTTTTATTCATTCTCTTGGTCTTGGAGCTATTAAACTTGATCCATGAGCTGTTTGAGGTGTTTTTATATATTCCACTACTCAAAAGGGATACCATTGCTCTGATCCTTCTAAACATTGTTTCATTGTATGTAAGGGTGTCACTTTTTTTGAGTTGCAGTCCTACTTCTCACCTTGGTCTCTGCCTTAGGTGCCGTTTGGAAGCATCAGGAGAAAATTTCTAAAATTTAAAAGCTCTGACAAAATCGTGTTTTTTACAAACATTTTTAGTTATTCTTTGGTTTTGTCTGGCATGGATTTCTCTATGAAGAGAGAGAAAGACACATGATAGAAGGGCGCTGCACTTTTTTAAAAGTGGCTGAAAATCAATTTTGAAAAATTCTGGACATTGCGATACAATGCCAGCAGCCTTTTTTTTTTTTTGCAGAGTCTTTTTATATCGCAAGATAAATCTCATCTGTGCAGAAGCGCATTCATGCTGCTTCCACGACAGAAATTCACTTTTTGTGCCAATGTTTTCAAACGGCACCTTAGTGGGAGATAGTGGATGAACCACAAGTTGCTCCTACTCAATAGATTGCTCCTACTTTGTTACTTGTCCTGTTGCCTTCACCTTCTAGTTCTGCCACACTAGATTAGTCTCAAAATGTCACAAAGTCAAATGAACAACTTGTAATCCTGTACCATCAGAAGAAATTTAAAAATGGACCAACTATTGATCTGTCACTTCCAGGAGATGTTGAATTACTTGATTCTCAATTTGAAACAATCTAGATCTCTTCAGATCTTGATCATTCTATTGTTGTCCAAAAAGGGACTAGCAAATATGTGAAATATCCCATTTCTAAATCTGTAAAGTACTCTGGTATCTCTCCTCACTATTATATATTTATTTATGCACTTTCTACCAACCCTATTCCTATCTCTTTCTCTGCGGCTGCCAAAGAAATAAAGGAATATAAAAAGAGTTGATTGCACTTGATAGAAATGGAATAGGGGAATTGGTAGATTTTGTTGAGCAACTACCCCTAAGAAATTTAAAGAATTTTATAAATTTCTATGCATATTATTTTTGGTATGACAAATCTTTAAATATGTGTTTTATACCAAATATATCACAAAATTCTATACAGATAAAATAATTTTGTGAACACTCAAAAGTTTCTAAGGCCACAGAATCCAAATCTATAGCCTACTGAATCCGACTGATGTCTTTGACTGCAAAATCTGACTCCTTCAGAAACTCAGTCACAAGTCTTGCAAATTTTGTTAAGTCCACAATTTTACATAACATTCGACTCATGCAGCTGAATGTCCTTTACACTGTATTCGATTCATAACATTCGACTCACACAGCCGAATGTCCTTTACACTGTATTCGATTCATAACATTCGACTCACACAGTCGAATGTCCTTTACATTGTATTCGACTCACGACTTCAACTCATGCAGCCGAATGTTGCCTTACACTACATTCGATTGATGTCTTCACTAATATAGTCGAATTACCTTATTCTTCTTGAATTCGAATCATGCCTATTTCTTGAGTTGAATCACCTGTTCTATTGCATTCGACTTCACTGTCAGTTTTCTACTTGTACTTTGTTAGTTCTATCTGTCTTGGAATATATCTACCTGTAAGTTTATAAAATCCTTTTTTTGATTCTTAAACTTCTTAGACATAATTTATTGGCAAATTGCCTATTGCCTAACATATCTTACTAAAATCATAGAAGATTATTATTTTAATATATTTCTCTGACAGAACATAGTATATTCAAATTATTCATCTCTGCAAAGCATTTCTCTGAAATATCTTTTTGAATCTTACAGCCTTGATGTCCTTTACTTCAGTATTATATCCTTCATAAGACTCAAAGCATTTATGAAAAATCTCAGACGCATGGCATCTGACCATCTCACCTACCACTGACAGACCCATACTTTAACTTTTTGTCTGTCTGCTTTATTTTCTGAAAAGGTTGAGAATACTAGGTTCCATACTGTCTGTTGTACTCAAACTGACCCTCCTACCACAAAGGTATGGAGATATGCTTGTCCTTGTCTTGTCTTTGCAAACAGGCATTAATTGGAGCACATGTTTAGCATGGGTTGTTCCCAGCTCAGTCTACAAGAGCTTATCTTCTAGCTGTGACAACTACTCCTATTCTGAAGACCTTGGAAACATGCAAATTTCAAGACCTTTTGGACAAAGCTTTCAAGATCCAAAGGATCCCAGAAACTCTCTTCCAACGGCTAATTTGCAAATATCCACCAAGCTGCAACGGCTATCTCCTTCAAACGGCTATATTTTTAAATGATTATAAAAGAAGAAGAAGAGAGAACAACAGTAGATAAGAGAGATACACAGAGACCACATACATTGAAGTCAATTCTTCTGAAAGCTTCATCCGAATCCTTCAAGCTTGCTCTCTCTCTCTCAAAAGCCTTCCTGCTAAGCTACAGTCTGAGAGCCTCACTTCAGAAAGTCTTCTTCTGAAGTTTTGTGTATTGGGTGGCAGTTGTGAATTGCTATTGTCTTCAAGTCCACTCAAGTTGCTTCAATTAGGATTTTGCTAAATTTCTTGATCCTTCAATCCTGTTGGAGTTTGTGTGTGTTTTGTGCTCAATTTTGAGGCAAACACACAAGTGTTCAATTCTTTATCTCTGTTGTAATTCATACAGAAGTTCTATTCTGCTTTACCCCTCCTGTGAAGGGAAGGCCTTGTGAAAGGCAGTGTTTGTACCCCCATTTAGGGAAGACTTGCTTGGGAGCAAGTGGGTTTTGTAATTCCTCTCAAGGGTGAGAGAAGGCCAAGTTGTTGACAGTTTAGTGAAATCTCAAGTGGTTGGCTTGAGGACTAGATGTAGGACTTCTATGTGGGAAGGGCCGAACCAGGATAAATCCCTTGTGCATTTATTTGTGTGATTGTTCCGCCAAGTTTACACTTATATCACACACATCACACTTAGTACTAACATATCTATTTAGTGCTGTGATTTTCAGAAGAAATTTTAAAACAGAGAAAGTCCTATTCACCCCCTCTAGGACTGTTTTTCAGCCATTTTGATCCAACAAGTGGTATCAGAGCGAGGTCTTCTCAGAAGAATCTAAGAGATTTGAGAAGAAATGGCATCCGAAGCCCACAACTATGAAGGCTAATCAGTCACAAGGCCACCATTCTTTGATGGTGAAGATTACCAATATTGGAAGATGCAGATGGAATGCTTCATCAGAGGTACTGACTTCGACCTATCGCAGGTAATTGAACAGGGTGATTTTCAAGTCCTTGCAGAATCCTCTTCTGGTGCTCTTTCAATTGCAGACAAAAGAAATATGTCCTTAAATTACAAAGCAAAAAATTATCTTTGCTGTGCTTTATCTAAAAGAGAGTTTAATAGACTTTCAGCATGTAAAATAGCGAAAGAAATGTGGGATAAATTACAAATAACATATGAAGGTACAGATAGGGTTAAACAAACAAGAATAGACATACTTGTATCTCAATATGAACAGTTTAAAATGCTCCCAAATGAAAATATAACTCAAATGTACAATAGATTTTCAAATATAATTGTAGGATTAAGTGCTTTAGGGAAAGTCCTAACCAATGAAGAAACAGTAAGAAAAATCCTAAGATCTCTAACAAATGTCTGGACTCCTAAAGTTACAGCCATAGAGGAAGCCCATGATTTAACGCAATTATCTATTGACAAGTTAATAGGATCCCTCATGGCACATGAAATAAACATGGAAAGATTTTCTAAAGCTCTTCGAAAAAGAAAATTTCAAATGCTTTAAAGATTGCAGATTCTTCTTCATCTGAAGACTCCAAAGAAAAATCAGATGACAGTGATGATGAGGCTATGCTCTCAAGAAAATTACAGAGAATTTTGGCCAAGAAGAAAAAGTTTGGCTCAAGGAAATTCTTCAAGAAAGATAAGAAGAAGGAACCTACTTGCTATGAGTGCAATCAGCCAGGACATTACAAGTCTGAATGTCCTAGACTCAAGAAGAAGGATCAAGCAGAAAAATCAGATAAGAAGAAGGGCAAAGAAAAGAAGTTTAGAAAGTTCAAAAAGAAGGCTATGGCAGCAACTTGGGACAATGAAGATGCTACCAGCTCAGACTCCTCCAGCTCAGAATCCGAAGAAGAAGAAAAGGCTAATCTAGCCCTCATGGCAGGACTAGAACAGGTAAGCTCAGAAACCTCCTTTACTTCATGTTCTGAATACGATTCTGATAGCCTTGAAGATGCTTTTAATGAACTTTATGAAAAATATAAGATAGTAGTAAAACAAATAAAAGTAGTTAAACTAAATCTACTAAACCAAGAAAAAGCTAACACCTTTCTTCAAAATGAAACAGAAAGGTTAAGCAAAAGTTTAAATGAAACCAAAAGAGCAAATGAATTACTGTGTGAAGATTTTAAAAATAAAAATAGTAAAATATTAGAATTAGAATCAAACTTGAAAGAACTTAAGAATGAAGAAAAATTACAAGAGGAAAATAGTTATCTAAGAGCTACCTTGGAAAAGATTTCTACATGCAAAACCTCTTTATTTGTAAATCTCAAAGGTGCTAGAAAAGGAAAAAAGAAATATGGAGTAGGATACACACCCCTACAAAATGAGGAACACATTATTCATCCAAAAGTCTATCCAACTCCCAAATTTGTAGCAGAAGAAGACATAAAAAATACCAAAAAGGTAAATCAACATGTCTACAAACAAAAACAGAAATTCAGTAACAATACACACAAGAAAAATACTTTTGATTTGTGTTGCACTCATTGTAACCAACTAGGACACACTGTTAGCACATGCACTACTAGACACTTGAGATGGATTCCTAAAACTAACCATCAAGGACCCAAGAAAATTTGGGTACCAAAAATTACGTTTAGCTTTGTTTGCAGGGTCGGCTGAGGGCATCCAAATGGTATTTGGATAGTGGATGCTCAAGGCACATGACAGGAGATAAGAAGCTATTCACAAGTTTTAAAGAAGAATCTGGTCAAGTTACTTATGGTGATAATGGAAAAGGAAAAGTTCTAGGAAGTGGTATAATTGGTACTAAGGAAAAAGACTTAATTGAAGATGTCATGTATGTAGAAGGTCTCAAGCATAATCTGATAAGTATTAGTCAGCTATGTGATAGAGGGCATTTAGTAAATTTTTAGAATGATAAGTGTATAATTCTGAAGGATAACAAGATAGTTTTTGAAGCACAAAGAGTGAAGAATTTGTATACATTGCAACTAGCAGAATTAAAAGAAGTAAACTTATGTTTGGCTACTACCAAAAGTGAAGAGTCTGATTTGTGGCATAGAAGACTTGGTCATGCAAGCACTTCAGTGATCAAGAAATTAATAAAGCATGACCTGGTTGAAGGTCTTCCCAAGATAAAAATCAAGAAGTCTGGAATTTGCTCAGCCTGTGCAAAAGGAAAACAGACCAAGACCTCATTTCAGTCCAAAACAATTGTTACAACTTCTAAGCCCTTAGAATTGATTCACATGGATTTATTTGGACCTATGAGGACAATCAGTCTTGGAGGAAAGATCTATGGCTATGTATTAGTTGATGACTACTCAAGGTACACTTGGGTGTCTTTTCTAGAAGCCAAATCTGAAGCCTTTCAAGCTTTTATGAAATTCAGCAAGATAGTTCAGAAAAATCAAAAATTTCAGATTACCAGTATCAGATCTGATCATGGTAGTGAATTCAAAAATGAAGATTTCCTGGAGTACTGTGAAGAAAATGGAATTGAACACAACTTCTCAGCTCCAAGAACACCTCAGCAGAATGGAGTAGCAGAAAGAAAGAATAGAACACTGCTGGATATGGCCAGAACAATGCTGAATGAGTATAATCTACCAAAGTACTTCTGGGCAGAGGTAGTAAATACAGCATGCTATGTCATCAATCGATGCATGATCAGACCCATTCTGAAGAAGACACCATATGAATTGTACAAGGATAAAAAGCCCAATATCAGTCATCTCCGACCTTTTGGCTGTAAGTGTTTTATCTTAAATAATGGTAAAGATAATTTAGGAAAATTAGATGCTAAAAGTGATGAAGGTTTTCTGTTAGGATATATTTCAAAACCTAGAGGTTATAAAGTGTTCAATAGAAGAACATTAACCATAGAACAATCAGTTCATATACTATTTGATGAAGCTAACCCTTCTATCAAAAGGATAGAAGAAGAAGAATGTGTTGATGATCTTTGCAGGAATCTTGAAAAGACTTCTCTTGAAGAAGAAAAAGATGAAGAAGTGGAAGATCCTCCATTAGAAGATCTTCAACAACAAGAAGAACCACAAGAAGGGCTACCTAGAGAATTGAGGTACCACCGGGACCATCCTAGAGAAAACATAATAGGTAATCTCCAAGATAGGATAAAAACAAGAGCTATGCAAATTCCTTGTGATTTCTCTGCCTTAGTTTCACAAATTGAGCCTAAGACAATCAATGATGCATTGAGTGATGAGTCTTGGATCCTTGCTATGCAAGAGGAACTCAATCAGTTCAACGCAGTGAAGTTTGGACCCTTGTACCTAGACCTACTGATCATCCAGTTATTGGAACCAGATGGGTTTTCAGAAACAAAATGGATGAATCAGGGGTGATCACTAGGAACAAAGCCAGACTGGTAGCTCAAGGATACTACCAAGAGGAAGACATAGATTTTGATGAAACCTATGCTCCAGTGGCTAGATTAGAGGCAATTAGAATCTTATTAGCATATGCTTGCTCTCTTAATATTAATCTATTTCAGATGGATGTTAAAAGTGCTTTTGTAAATGGTTTTATTAAGGAAGAAGTATATGTTGAGCAACCTCTTGGATTTGAAGACACTCAACATCCTGATCATGTTTTCCGTTTAAAGAAAGCACTATATGGCTTGGAACAAGCTCCAAGAGCTTGGTATGAAAGACTAAGTGCTTATCTTATGTCACATGATTTTATAAGAGGAAAAGTAGATAGTACTTTATTTATAAAGAAATTTTCAGATGGAATCTTAATTGTACAAATTTATGTTGATGATATTATTTTTGGTTCTACTAATGAATCTCTCTGCAAATTCTTTGAAAATTTGATGCAAAATGAATTTGAAATGAGTATGATGGGTGAACTAAATTATTTTCTTGGCTTGCAAATCAAGCAGACCAAGGAAGGGACTCACATCTGTCAAACCAAATACATCTCAGATTTACTCACTAAATATGGTTTTGACAAATGTAAGCCTTTAGGAACACCCATGAGCTCAGGAATTAAGTTAGATAGTGATCCCCTTGGTAAAAAGGTAGATCAAAAGATCTATAGAGGAATGATAGGATCACTGCTCTATTTACTGCAAGTAGACCAGATATAATGTTCAGTGTTTGTTTATGTGCAAGATTCCAAGCTGATCCAAAAGAATCTCACGTTAATGCAGTTAAAAGAATGTTTAGATATCTTATAAATACCAGTAATTTAGGTCTATGGTATCCTAGATGTTCAAAATTTAAATTAATTGGATATAGTGATGTTGACTATGCTGGATGCAAATTAGATAGAAAAAGCATCAGTGGCACTTGTCAAATTCTTACAGGGTGTTTAATATCTTGGTCTTCCAGAAAGCAGAACTCAATAGCTTTATCCACCACAGAAGCTGAATACATTGCAGTCGGAAGTTGCTGTACTCAACTCCTATGGATCAAGCATCAATTAGAAGACTATGGTCATCAGCTCCAAGAAATTCCAATGCTTTGTGATAACACAAGTGCAATCAATTTGACCAAGAACCGAATCCAACACTCAAGAACAAAGGATATTAAGGTTAGACATCACTTCATCAGAGACCATGTAAGTAATGGAAATATTTCTCTTGAATTTGTTTCTACAAAAAATCAACTTGCAGATATTTTCACAAAACCTCTACCTGAAGATAGATTTACATCTAATAGAAGAGAAATAGGTATGTGCAACCCTGATTAAAAATTATCCAATTAAAATCTTGCTTGAACAATGTGTATATGTATTGACTGTGAAAAGTCATCCTGAAAATTTTCTAAGTCCCAAACATTTGACTCATGCATTCGATTCATGAAGAATCGATGCATTCGATTCATGTTAAAACCTTGCATTCGACTGATACAGTCGAATACTTAATTCACCTCATTAAGACTTCCTGAAACGACATTTAAAATTTTTGTAACTGACACCTCATTAAGGCGCGTCCCTTCATGACTTAACGGTCACATCATTCAATCGCGTCCGTTCAGCCTGAGATCAAGGGACAGTTTCTTTCCAGCCTTTATTAAACAAACCCCTTCACCCTTTAGAAGACACCCTTTTGAAATCTTTTCGACTCTCCTGTCTTCCTCAGCTCTTCGCGCCTTCACTGTTTTCCGGCGAAGGACCTCCCAGGAACCATCTGCAAACTCCATTATTCAAGAAAAAGGTAGGATCTTTCATCTTCTCTGTGTATATCCTCATCTCCTTTGGTGGTTCCCTGAACTTTTTCTACTTCTATCTTCTAGATGGCATCTCCTAGGTTTCAAGACTCCATTCAGCTAACCCCTGACCAACTCCAGCGCTTGGCTAAGATCCCCATCTGTTCTGGAAAATTAGTAGAGTTCTCTCATTTGAATGGCAGTCTTTCTTGGGTAGAAGAAACCCTTATTTCCATGGGTTGGACCAAACTCTGTCAAATTTCCGAACCCTTTGTAGCCAATGCTATTAGATCTTTTTATGCTTCTCTCCAAGTGTCATCAGGCAATACTATAGTTGGATATGTCAAGGGCACCAAGATTACCATATCTGAAGAGCTTTTGGTAGAATTGTTGGATTGCCCAAATTCTGGTCATTGTCTTAGTGGGTTTATTCCCCTTGAAAAGCAAAAATTGGGGATTATTGGAAGTTTGGGGACCCTTTGCAAAAGAGGACTTCAAGTCAATGAGTTATCTGCTGAGAAGAGATTGATCCACTCAATAATCACCAACATCATCACCCCTAGAGTAGGTACCCACTCCTCCATTACTGCAAGAGATGGGAACCTCTTGTTTTGGGCAGTTCAGAGACACAAGGTGAATCTGCCAGCAGTAATTTTAGAAAAGATGATTGCTTCAAAGGATTTGTAGGAATCCCTCCCTTATGGATCCCTGCTTACTATTATTTTCTAGAAATTTTCAGTAGATCTGTCTGGTGAATTGTTTGTTGGCACAAAAGAGAAAATTGGCATCTTTACTCTCAGAAGGAGTCACTACTCCTTGGTAGGTAAGAAGCAAAATCTATGGTTTAAAGACTCTGTGCCTGAGTGTGAGCATGATATTTTCCCTGATGAACCCCTTGTTTCTCTACTCACACAAGATGTTCCAGCACCAAATGTCATAATTGAAGCCCCTGCAGTACCAGTGATCCCTGAGGTTCCAGTTCAGTTGACTGAGCAAGTAGTTCAACAAGAAGCCCAGCAAGCTTCTCATCAAGATGTTCAGCTAGAAGTTGAGAATATTGCTTCCTCTTCTCTTCTAGAGTCAGATGCTCCTTCAGATACAATAAATGTAGTCTTAAGAGACCTCAGAGGCAAATGAGTTGTCTCTGAAGATGTTCCAGTCTCTCCCATGGAGCATACGTTTGAGGAAAGAGAGCCTTCCTTCTCCCCTTCTCAGTTTGAGACCCGGCCAAGGTCTCAGGGGGAGAGCAGTAATAGCCTTAGCACCCTCTTAGAGCTTGTTAGAAATCAGCATGAGAACTTATCTGTTCTCCAGATGCAAGTGGAATTAATTGATGTGAAGGTCGATAGTTTGGCTGATGAGGTTAAGCAGATCAAGGATCTTATGCTTCAACTTGTGTGCCAACAGGGCACTTCCAGGCCATCAGGGCCAGCTTCCTCTCAGCAGCAGCAGCAAGAAGAAGAAGAAGCTCCTGCTCAAGACCCACAACACCCTGATGAATCCCATGTTCCAGTTCCTGAAGATCCAGTGCTTGAGCAGTCTGTTGAGAAAGAACCAAAGAATCCGGTTGTGTAGCAACCTATGTCAGTTGAGTCCCAGCAGCAGAAAGATGAGCAGCCTACTGAGCAGCAGGCTCAGTTAGCAGTAGTAGTTTTTGAACCTCCAGTTGAGCAGCAGCAAGAGCCCAAAATTGAAAAGCAACTAGAAGAAGTGGCAGCAGCTGTAGAAGGTTCCAGCCTTGAGGATCAGTCAACCCAGAAGGAATCTGCAGCCAAGAGAACTCTTGAGCCCTCTCAAGATATTCAGATCTTTAAGAGAAAGGTGAAGAGAAGACTAGTCAAGAAAGGTGCACCTGTCCTCCCTTCTCCTTCTTCTAGGGCTAGTTCTCCACCATTTATTCCTCCTTCTCAGGACACTCCAGCAGCAACCCAAACCAATGCACCCTCAGCATCAACCCCTCTACAGCCTTCACACTCCTCCTCTCCTCCTCCTCCTGCAGGCATTTCATTAGACGTAAAATTTTCCATCTACCCCATGAAATTCCAAGCCAAACCGCTTAAAGAGTTCACCATGACCCTTTCCACTCAACCCTCACACTTCTATTCCTCTCTTCCCACTGCCTCCAAGTCTGACTCCAAGAAAACTCTACTTCATTTAGTTGAGATACTTCCTAGTATCCAACTGTCAGCTTCCAGTGGAGCCAAATTAGGAGACAAACCCTCCTTACTGCTTCCTCCATTCTGGTATGCCTTTATCCATCACTCTGAACTCAACATGAATCTGTTCAGAGAATATCTTCAAATAAGAGCATTTCTTGAAGTACATGGATTGCCAGGGTTCACTTTTGAACATTGGCTTCCTGTTTTGATCAAAACCTCCCAACTTCCCATTTCAGATCTTCAACTCATCTCTCAGAAGAGCCACTGCCTCACACCCCAAGAATTTGTTGATCTTTATCCTGATGAGGCAGCTAGGTTTCAAGAGAACCAATCTAGGACCCCTTTCTTGACAGTCGGACATCACCTTTCCCTAAGGTTCCATGCTTTATTTGCAGAACATCTCAGGGCATCTCAGGCCAAGTACCTTGCAATGAGAACCTTCAACTATGAAAGGTTCAAACTGGGATTGCATGATGTATCCAAAGGGCAGTATGAGAATCTGCTAAGAGGGCAAAGAGAAATTGTTCCATCTATGTCAGTGGCTATGCCATCAGGTCTTCACCCTCCCCTTGTAGGAGCCGTTTCCTACAGAGGCGCCTTTGCTGAAGCAATCTTCAACAGATTCATCCAGATTTCCACCAGATTCAAGATCAAGTACAAATCCAAGCTAAGCTTCCAAAGGTTCATCTTTCTCCAGTTATCCAAGAACTCTCATCATCTTCTAGACATTCAGTTAAGTTTTGCTGAATCTGAAAGATTCACCCCTGAGCAATGGCAAGCAGCTTATCCATCCTATCACTCCCAATGTCTGAAGATGAAACTTTCCCTAAATGATTTCCACTCTAAGAGTCTAATGGATTTTCGCAAAAACATTGGTTATAGATGGGCTCAAAGGTACCTTGTCTACTATCAAGCCAAGGATACAGCTATCTCCAATGGTCTCTACTGGAATATCACCCTCAATGAATTCCTCCATCTGGCAGTCACCAAACAGTTTGTTCCCCTCAGAATGAGAATCGACATAGACAAACTTCATCACAGAGTTGCTTAGTTCAAGAGGCGCCACATCAAGTCTATCAAGAAATTACCCTCCACCAATCCAACTTACAATGTTGATGGTGAATTGTTTGACAACTCCTTTGTCAAAAATGAGCAAAGCTCTGGGAACTCCTCCAACCTTTCCTAGCAAAAATCCCTGCCTCTCTGTATTTACCCCGTTCAGCTAGAGTCTGAACTTTGTTTGTCTTCAAACTTTGTATTTCTGAAACTCTTATATAGATGCAATTTCTTCCTCCTTTTATGTTCTTCTGAGTTTTATCCTTTATGTTAATGTAACAAAGGGGGAGAAAAGGTAGAAAAGAATAGTTTGCCTAATCTATTTAAATATTTTTGTCATTAACAAAAAGGGGGAGAATTGTTGAGCAACTACCCCTAAGAAATTTAAAGAATTTTATAAATTTCTATGCATATTATTTTTGGTATGACAAATCTTCAAATATGTGTTGTATACCAAATATATCACAAAATTCTATACAGATAAAATAATTTTGTGAACACTCAAAAGTTTCTAAGGCCACAGAATCCAAATCTATAGCCTACTGAATCCGACTGATGTCTTTGACTGCAAAATCTGACTCCTTCAGAAACTCAGTCACAAGTCTTGCAAATTTTGTTAAGTCCACAATTTTACATAACATTCGACTCACACAGTTGATTGTCCTTTACATTGTATTCGATTCATAACATTCGACTCACACAGTCGAATGTCCTTTACACTGTATTCGATTCATAACATTCCACTCACATAGCCGAATGTCCTTTACATTGTATTCGACTCATGACTTCAACTCATACAGCCGAATGTTGCCTTACACTACATTCGATTGATGTCTTCACTACTATAGTCGAATTACCTTATTCTTCTTGAATTCGAATCATGCCTATTTCTTGAGTTGAATCACCTGTTCTATTGCATTCGACTTCACTGTCAGTTTTGTACTTGTACTTTGTCAGTTCTATCTGTCTTGGAATATATCTGCCTTTTAAGTTTATAAAATCCTTTTTTTGATTCTTAAACTTCTTAGACATAATTTATTGGCAAATTGCCTATTGCCTAACATATCTTACTAAAATCATAGAAGATTATTATTTTAATATATTTCTCTGACAGAACATAGTATATTCAAATTATTCATCTCTACAAATATTTCTCTGAAATATTTTTTTGAATCTTACAGTCTTGATGTCCTTTACTTCAGTATTATATCCTTCATAAGACTCAAAGCATTTATGAAAAATCTCAGATGCATGGCATCTGACCATCTCACCTACCACTGACAGACCCATACTTTAACTTTTTGTCTGTCTGCTCTATTTTCTGAAAAGGTTGAGAATACTAGGTTCCATACTGTCTGTTGTACTCAAACTGACCCTCCTACCACAAAGGTATGGAGATATGCTTGTCCTTGTCTTGTCTTTGCAAACAGGCATTAATTGGAGCACATGTTTAGCATGGGTTGTTCCCAGCTCAGTCTACAAGAGTTATCTTCTAGCTGTGACAACTGCTCCTATTCTGAAGACCTTGGAAACATGCAAATTTCAAAACCTTTTGGACAAAGCTTTCAAGATCCAAAGGATCCCAGAAACTCTCTTCCAACGGCTAATTTTCAAATATCCACCAAGCTGCAATGGCTATCTCCTTCAAATGACTATATTTTAAAAAGATTATAAAAGAAGAAGAAGAGAGAACAACAGTAGATAAGAGAGATACACAGAGACCACATACATTGAAGTCAATTCTCCTGAAAGCTTCATCCGAATCCTTCAAGCTTGCTCTCTCTCTCTCAAAAGCCTTCCTGCTAAGCTACAGTCTGAGAGCCTTACTTCAGAAAGTCTTCTTCTGAAGTTTTGTGTATTGGGTGGCAGTTGTGAATTGCTATTGTCTTCAAGTCCACTCAAGTTGCTTCAATTAGGATTTTGCTAAATTTCTTGATCCTTCAATCCTGTTGGAGTTTGTGTGTGTTTTGTGCTCAATTTTGAGGCAAACACACAAGTGTTCAATTCTTTATCTCTGTTGTAATTCTTGCAAAGTTCTGTTCTGCTTTACCCCTCCTGTGAAGGGAAGGCCTTGTGAAAGGCAGTGTTTGTACCCCCATTTAGGGAAGACTTGCTTGGGAGAAAGTGGGTTTTATAATTCCTCTCAAGGGTGAGAGAAGGCTAAGTTGTTGGCAGTTTAGTGAAATCTCAAGTGGTTGGCTTGAGGACTGGATGTAGGACTTCCATGTGGGAAGGGCCGAACCAGGATAAATCCCTTGTGCATTTATTTGTGTGATTGTTCCGCCAAGTTTACACTTGTATCACACACATCACACTTAGTACTAACATATCTATTTAGTGCTGTGATTTTCAGAAGAAATTTTAAAACAGAGAAAGTCCTATTCACCCCCCCCCCTCTAGGACTGTTTTTCAGCCATTTCGATCCAACAGATTTACCTCAAGGCAGGACTCTAGTTGGTTGCAAATTGGTCTATACTATTAATTATAATGCAAAGGTGTTGTTAAAAAAATACAAGGCAATGTTGGTAGTTAAAGAATTAACCAAATCTATGGAATTGACTATCAAGAAACTTTTGCTCTTATAGCTAAGTTGAAATCTATCGGAGCGATCTTTTACTTGCTGTTGTTGGCTCTTTTATCTCATTGATATATATATTTTGGTGATAAAAAAAACTCTAATTATATGTATTTAGTAATAACAAATAACTTCATGATAACTGTACTCATGCATGTTCATAACATCATCAAAAGCATTCACATAATATCATTTTCTGGAAAGTCTCATGACTTGTCGACAAACGATGTCCATTTGTCGACAGATGATGTCCAATGTCTTCATGTGATTAACATTCAATTTTCATTAAGTTTGTCAATAGGATATATAGGCCATTTCATCAGTTCAAAGATCATCATTGTAAGTATTCTAAAAGGCCCAAGTTTCATCACTGTAAGTATTTATCAAATGTCGACATGTTCTTTATACTGTTTCAAATGTCAACTTATTGTTTCACCTATTTGGTTATGTGTCGACACATGCTTTTTTATCTATCCACACATGCCTTTTAATCTATCGAGACATGCATTTAATTCAAGCGAATGTTTTTAAGTACCTATTGATTACTATTTAAGTAACCAGTCAAAGTGCAATTTCGATTACTAAATAAGTCTTCTTTCGATTGATATTAAAAGATTATATTGATAGGAGAACAAGTCCATATCGATTGGAGAACAAATCTCTATCGATTTCTGTTTTCAAAGGCCGTATCAATTGGAGTTCAAATCATACCGATTGTTGACTAAATGATTTCTTCTTTTACTGCTTAAGTGAGCAATTGATTCTTGAAGAAAAGCCTCTATCGATTGATGTTTAAATAAGTATTCGATTACAGACCAAACTTTGTGATTGGTGAGTAAGCTTCTTATCGATTACTGAATAACATTCTGATTACTGAAGTATTTTCTTTCAATTAGTGAATATTCTATCGATTGGTGTTATGAGTTGTTATGATTGGTGAACAACATATTGATTAATGTTATTTTTGTTCCTATTAGTGAGCAAATGGACTGATTCATTCCAATTACTGACTATGAGGCTTATATTGTATCAATTAGTGAATACTTACTCTATATTCTACCGATTAATGTTCACTTGGCTTATGAGCTATCAATCAGTGAATATATATTTTATATGCCTCTGCCTTATGAACACTTGACTTTTTTATAACAATTATTGACTTAAATGATTCTGATTAGTGACTATCCATTGGTTCTTCAGTGAAGTTCTTTTGGTGCCAAAGTTGCTTTATTTCAAATTTGGTCTATGTGTTTTACGAAAGATCTCTGATGTATCTCAAACATTAATGAGTGTCCAACCTTTTCAGACCCAGGTTATATGTCCACACCTTGTACATGTCACTAAAAAGTCTTTCTTTCCAATAGCATGTTGTCAACAAGAATTGTGGACTTCAACAGCAGAGATATGAGTGTGACTAACACATGACTTCTCTCACTCTCACTTAACACCTTCCTCTCTGTGCATTAAATGGACGTAGGCATTCAGTACTCCCATGAAGCTGTCATTAGACACACTACAACTCCTTGGAAACTTGCATGAAGCTAAAGTTTCAAACGAATAATTCTTGGAAACATAGACAAGCTAGAAGACTCCTCTTTGTTCCAAGGAGCCAGTAGACTCAACAGAAAAAGAAGAAGAAGAGGAAGAAGAAGCTCCAACGAATATCTTCTGCCAAGAGTCTATATAAAACAAGAAGAGATGCTTCCACGAAGACCACATATACGAATCATACTTCTGTACACAGAGGATCTGAAGTTTTGAAGAGAGCCACCAACACATACATCCACTTCAAAACAAAAAGAAAGCAGAGCGTTGAAGCCATCATCTTCTAGCTTTCTTCACCCCTCTCTCTATCTGTTGTGTTCTTGCTGTAATCATCTTGAGAGAGAGTTGTTTGCGTCTGAGAGAAAGTTTCTTTTGTGTACATATTTTCTCTCTTGGGCATTGTCTCAAATCAAGCCTCATTATTGTGAGCTTGGTCTAGGGATCGTTGAGATCTCATTGAGATTCTATCATGCCCCGATGCAGAATATCAGGATGTGAAGCAGTTAATATAGTGCGAGTATAGAGCGATTAAACATCAAACAACTACACAGTTTTAAATAATATAAAACCAACTACGTTTCTTCTTCCATCCACCATGTCTGTTACATTCACTAGTTCAGAGCCTTAACTATGTTCTAGAGAACTTCATCATACTTAACTAAAACAACTAACTATACTAAACTAAACTCTAATAGAACTGAACGATACTGGGGTCACTCTTGATTCTGCTCATCCCCATCCTCTTGAGTGTGGTCCTCACCATTATATTCACTTGAAGACATATCACAATTACACAGGGTGAGCGATAATTCTCAGTAGGACTTAATATCTCGTAGAACAAGCATGCTTTAAGTGATTAAATGTATTAAAGAGTAGAGAGATTAATGATGGAGAAAGTCAGGTAATATCAAGAGGTAATAGCACAAACATCATGGTACAAATAGCATGTGTTTCAAGTATAGCACAAGAACAAGTTGACCATAGCACGAATAGCACAACATAGTTCACGATAGCATATAGCACAACAAGTCAAGTATAGTATAGCACTTTGATTGTCAATAGATAGTCAAGATAACTAGAACTTGAGTGTAATGCCAAAACACTCTGGTCAATAAACTTCCGCGGGCACTAGCACTTTTGGGCGCACCTCCTAGGACCAGACCGGGCCCCGTATAATATTGCCAGGCATTAGTCATGTTTATTATCTTTAGACAATTAATCAATAGCCAATAGAGTACCAGGGATAGATGAGAGTAAAGGGAAATAGATGAGAGCATAAGAAAACTTGAATAAATGAGACTATAGTAAGAACTATTGGTTAGACATGTAAAATGATTATTAATACCAGCGATAATATCAGTTGCACAGCACACAGTCAATACTGGCAAAAAGTTTGGATTCCTTTTCTTCTTATTGGTGTGTGCATGTGAAGAAGAATCAAAGATAGTGGAATAAGATCATGCACATCTTCCTTGGATAGAGAAATTAACATACTTTAACATTGATATTACTTAATATTGTGTTACAGTATTTACAAGAACTTTACGACAGACTCAACATAGTATTATAGCATGATGGTTTAGAAATCTGAGTTTTAGGGCTAGAGGAAAAAAACTTAGATCTCAATGTAAAAGGCATAAAAAGTTTAAGGAACCAGTTTAAAACAAAGCTAACAAGATTCTTAGCAAGATACTTAAGGAAATCAAGGATTTTGACAAGAACTCATGGAGAACAAGAGTAAACAAGAGGTCACCGGTACATGAAATAATGGAACTTTGAACATGAAAATCTCGCAACTTGATAGGTGAAATCTGGGACAAACATGGGCTTTGGCTACTAGTTTTTTGGACTATCTATGAACGAGATTATTTAGATTTGTGCTTGAGAGATTGTCTACCTTTGGACGTTCCTAAGAAAAGTCTTCTGCACAATGAAGCAGAACGGGGTCTAGGGAAGTAAGCTCTGGTTGGGCGATCTCCTCCTTCTATGGTGCTCTAGGTATTCTTCCGCAAGTCCCTTAGCAAGTTAATAGCTCACCCCCAAGGGATTATGATGAGTATTTATAGATTTAGAGTTGTTAGGAGTCCTATCGTAATTGGAAAGTGGAGTTGCAGTTTTTAACTTGATCCCTTCCGTGCCTGGAGGATTCCCGTCCCAATAGGAGTGGGAAACCTTTAGAAACTCTCTCTCGATGGGCACGAATTTGGGTTATTATGAAAGTCTTATGATGGTAAATCTTTGGGTTTGCAGTTGTCTAACTCTTGGTAGAAATCCTAATATGTTCCAGAAGTTCCATAGGAATCGTTTCCGTAACAGGTCTTCCTATTTGGTTTAGTTCTAGGGATCAGGTTCGGAATCCACTATTGGATTTAGTCACATTTCTATGTTCTGTACTTCCATGTTTATATTAGCTAACTCATTATTAGGTATAAAATTAACATGTATTTTATAGTTTAAAAATGATCGGTAACTTCGTCATATACGAAGTCATTCACGATTTAGTCATAGACAGTCGAAGCTAACTTCGTCATATACGAAGTTCCACTTCATCATATATGGAGTCCACTTCGTCATATACGAAGTCCACTTTGTTTTGGTCGTGATCATTCGAAGCTTAATTTCGTCATATACGAAGTTAACTTCATCATGTCCGAAGTCCACTTCATCATATACGAAGTCCACTTCATTTTAGTCGTGATCAATCGAAGCTTAACTTCGTCATATATGAAGTTAACTTCGTCATATCCGAAGTCCAATTTCGTCATATATGAAGTTCACTTTGTTTTGGTCGTGATCAGTCGAAGCTTAACTTCGTCATATACGAAGTTAACTTTGTCAAATCTGATATCCAACTTTGTCATATACGAAGTCCCTTCGTTTTGGTCATGATAAGTCGAAGCTTAACTTCGTCATATATGAAGTTAACTTTGTCATATCTGAAGTCCAACTTCGTCATATACAAAGTTTACTTCATTTTGGTCGTGATTGTAGACACCCGATTCTGGTCTATAAGTCGAATCATTATTCTTGTTTTCTTAATGAGCCCAAGTTGGTCATTCACCTTGAGCCCATTCATTAGCTATGTTGTGAGCCCATTAAAGCCCAATTTTCACATTATCCCGTCCAATTATCTTTTTAAAGAGTCCATAAGCCCCATTATTGATTATTCCTTCAATTAATTGGTCAATATTTTGAGAATAATCAATTTTCCTTAACGCGACGGGTCTTCGCGTCGCGTTATCCTTGGCGCTCTCCCCTTTGCCGACGCGACAGCCCATGCATATCCATGCACGTGCCCTTAGGGTCGCGACCATCATGGCTGTTGCGACTATCCTTGTCGCGCCCCTACGACCCATCGCGACAACAACCACGTGCGCTAGCCTCTGCAACAACCTTCTATTTATCTTTCAATGGCATTATCCTTATCTCCATGCAACCTCCCAACCATCCATACGCGGTTTGGGGTTCTAGGGCACCTTGGGGACATCTTTGGACTCTCCCCTATAGATTTACTGGACATTTATCTCATTACTTGGGTCATTATACCCCATGGACGGGATAATATCTCCTATAAGGGAGGCTTCTCTTTTAGAGAAGAGGGAGCCCCGTTTTTCCACGAAGTGCTGCCGAAATCTCACCAGACCTCACACTTAGCTCATGGTTCATCCATTCCACCACTTTTCCTCTTATCCTCTTCACTAAGAGATGGCACATTCTTCATCCATGGAGCTTGGTGGAGGAGGAGGCGACTTTTGAGGCTTCTCCAGCGACCAAGAACATCACATAGCAGCCAGGGAGTCATCCCATCGGGGCTCCTTCTTCCCTTCTCCCTCTCATTTCTCTCTTCATGCATGTTGTTTACTTTCTTAGCATTTCCCTTTCCTTCACACGTTTTATATCACGCAAGGGGTTTAAAAGCCACCCCCAGGTTCGTTCCCTCTATGCTCTCCCTTTTCCTTTCAATTTTGGATAGATACCACACTTAAATATGGTCTAATAGGGTTTATTTTGTTGTTTTCTTTGTCTTGGCAGGTACATAAGCATCATTTGACGAGGGGCTCTTGTCCTCTGGCCGGCCGGAGGACAGGAAGAAGGTCCACACCAACATTCTCCCACACTGCAGGGAACGCGACGGGCATAAGGGTCGCGATAGTAGAGACGTGCCCAAGGAGAGCATTGCGACACCTACTTCATCGCGACGGAGAGACCCGTCGTGACTACAGTAAGTGCCTCTGTTCTTGACTCCCTTTCCTAGCAAAGTTAGCCCATTTAGTTCTATTCATGGCGACTTGTTAGGTGGCGATCACACTTCCTTTTGATCCATGCAACATATTTTATGTTCTTAAAACAACATGATGTGTGTCTCGAGGGGTGCACAACCCCGTGATTACAGTGATCAGTCGAAGCTTAACTTCGTCATATCTGAAGTCCAACTTCGACTGACAACATTATATCTTGGCCAGTCGATTTGAAACATCGATTTCCTTAAACATTGATTGATGTTCAACATCAATTGTCTTTAAACATCGATTGCTAACCAACCCATAACGATTATTGACTATTTTATTCAATGCTCTATTGTTTAGTGTGCAATCAAACCTCTTCACAAGATTATTATTATTTTTATTATTCCTATTTCTTTAGGATTTAAAAATCCAGGTTGTTATAGATTCTATATTGTTCCTCTTCCTGTAAGAAGAGTAGACTAGCTTGTGAGCTGGGTGGTATTGCCCCTTTTGAGTTGAAGGGAAGACCTATGTATCAGAGTGGTTTTGCCTCTTCGGGTTAAAGAGAAGACCTACTGCGGCTAGGTGTATTTGTCCATGAGAGGGACTATACTCTTGGGTAGTGAATCCTAAGTTATTGCTTGGGGACTAGACATAGGCCTGAGGTGTGTCTCAATGCCAAACTAAGATAAAATTTGTGTCTCCTTGTGTGATTACATTTGTTTATTTCCGCTGCACACTAACACTAACCTTTACATCTTAGTGTTTGAGTTTTACTATTTTAGAAATGTTAAAAAGCAACCCATTCACTCCCCAATTGTTCATTATGGTTGGAATCTGTATCAGATGGATGTAAACAATGCCTTCTTCAATGGTGTGTAACGTTCCGCTCTAATCTAATATGGCCACGCCGACCTCACGTTGGACAAGAGAGAGACGTCATAAGGGGATAGACCCTAACAGTGGACACTAAGGTTGAGATTTACACAAATAAAGAATGAATTTGCAGTGAAAATTAATAACAATTATGCACAAAGGACAACCCAATGGTTGGGGCACCCGTAGCACACCCAAGCGATGCAGGTCTCGGTACCTGTAGGAGGCAGTGTGTGACACACCACGTCGTTCAAACTCATTAACCTAATAACGAGCTCGATCCGACTCCATCTCCCGCAAACAAGTCGTAGCCTCGCAAGGGATATCACACACATGTCCGTGGAAACAAAAAGGAACACACTGATATTTATAAAAGATTCACAATCCTACATATATTTACAATGGATTTACATAGCCAAATTTCAACAAAAGTCAAACTAAAGTACACAAGCCTGGGGCATACCCCGAAGTACTACGGAAAAGTAGTCTACACTTTACACTACTGGAGGCGTCGGCCCAACAATGCAACGATGCGGCTCCAAACTAGAAGATGGCAAAGAAATCTCTTGCTCTCCTTCACCTGTAAGGAGTAGGGGTGAGCCTCGCAAGTCACTGACTCAGTAGAAAAACTCCCCCAAAACTCGAGTAAACCAAACTCCAGTAAGAAAGTAGGAAGCTACACTAGCAATTTATAGATTAAACTAAGCAGGATATTTAAACTATACATATCACTTAGCATTTGTTGTTAACATAAACCAACTTAAATAAATAAACGGCAAACCACAACTAGGTGTACGAGCTAAAGTAGAGACCACCACACTCGAGTCATGTAAACTGGTTCGCGACACCATCAACTAACTCGGACAAACCACACAGGTCTACCTCTCAGCCTCGTAGCCACAGACAAAAGGTCCAACTGCCGCTCCACTAAAACAAGCCAAACAACTGTGGAGACCAACCAACACCACACCTGTAGACCACACAGCCGCAGGCCCATGCTTGGCACCTTTAGGGACTCCGGCTTGAGCAACCTAGAGTGAGGCACTAAAAAACAGGACCATCTGAGGCTCAGCACGTCTACTGGTGTCCGTACCCCCAACTACGAGTGCGCTACAAGCGACAAACAACAAACTCTCACAAGTCGATGTCCCACTGTCGTCTTTCCCTCAGCCAGATGTACATCTCAAGCAACGGAGTGAGGGTGTCCAGGACAGACGACACAGGCCTTAACGGTACACAAGTACTGGGACAAACCCCGAGCACAAACACACATGCCTGGCTCACATAAAACCTGGGGCTCCCAACTGAAGAGGTAACCACGGTAGGCGTCGTACTACTCGCCACGCACACACAAAACACGTGCACACCGCACAAACCACATGAAACCTCACGTCAACCACGTGAGCACAACACACTAGTCGCGTGAACAACACTCTAACCACCTAAACATCTCGCTAGTTACGTAAACAACACGCTAGCCTCGTAAACGACACACTCCACGAGCACTACGGGTGCCCAAGCACCACTCTCACTAGCCATGCACACAAATTACCGATAATCGGATAATCTTACTATTAAAAACATGCACAACGGGACCTCTCGGCTGAGGTCGCGACATGGGGTAGTGTCGCCTTCAGAACGTGACACCACGATAGGTTGCATCCATAACCTGAACGCGATAGGTCGGCCTATCGCATTCTAAATGAGACAGGGGGCTCCGTCGCCTTCATAGGTAGGAACCCTAATCCGAGATCCTCTCCCCAGATCACCCCCTCAAGCCATGCAAACCACGTTTAATTTCCGTTTTTCATGCTTTAGTGAATGCCCTAGCATGATATCTACTGTTCTCAAAGCAAATAACAACCTGTACATGTATCACATGCGATTTCACGATGTAAAACAGGAAGAATCTCCCTACCTTCATGAAGAATGCGAAGAACGGTAAACACCCAGTGTTTCCCCCATTCCACGCAAGGTCCTCGCGGCGAGAACATGCCAAAGCACCTCCAAACAGGCGAATCGCCCCGAAAATTGTCACAGCACCTTCCCCTGGCCGAGCAGAGCTCACTGCAACTCTGCTTGGCCAAATCAACTTAAAAACACTTTGCGGTTAAGAACGTAACACACCCCTCCATCGCAACCTAAACGTGATGGTGTAGGGTGTCTCCTTCACATGGACGACGTCAGCATGCCACCCAGCGTGCGACACGCGGCGTGCATGCACACGACGACCGCCTCACAGCGGCAAACAGAACGCGACCCTCAGTGACGTCGCGTTCAGAACGCGACGTCCTGTTGCGTTCATAGACAGTGAACTAACAGGTACTTTAGACCCAACCTGCTGGCCCACATTTCCCTAGAAACTTGCGTAAAACACCTGTAATGCACCACATTGGCCATACACTGGCCATCATTAACACAAAACATAGGATCCACAAGGATCCGAAAAATGCGCGATGTTACATTACTATCATCTAAAAAGAAGTTTCGACCTCGAAATTCAGAAAGCAATTCAAATATATCAAAACTTTAAACACATTAACATGTACTATCATCTAAAAAGATTTTAAAAGCTTACTCAAACAAGTAAGGATACGCTTTAGCTATTTCCATTGCTAACTCCCAGGTATCCTCTCCTCCCTGCCTATTCTCCCATCTAACTTTTACCAATTCAATTTCTTTATTCCTCAGCTTCTGTGTCCTACGGCCTGTGATTTGCACTGGGTATTCTGGCATAGACATGTCGGGCTTTAAATCATCACGCTGATAACTGACTACCTCTGATGGATCTTTAATATATTTCCTTAACATAGAGACATGGAAGACATCATGAGCATCAGTAAAATCTGCTGGCAAATCAAGTTTATATGTTGTCTCTCCAATCCTTTCTAACACCTTAAAGGGCCCCACATACCTTGGGCTCAATTTACCTTTCTTACTAAATCTTAATGTTGGATCGAAATGGCAAGCAAACAGTTCTAAAGGGGGGGGGTGAATAGGACTGTTGACCTTTTAAAAAATTCTTCTGAAAATCACAGCACTAAATAAACAAGTTAGTATTCAAAGTGATGTGTGTGATTCAAGTGTAGATTTGGCGGAAACAATCACACAAGAAAATTGAACACAGATTTTATCCTGGTTTGGCCCTTCCCACATGGAAGTCCTACATCCAGTCCTCAAGCCAACCACTTGAGATATCACTAAGCTGCCAATAAATTTGGCCTTCTCTCACCCTTGAGAGGAATTACAACACCCACTTGCTCCCTAGCAAGTCTTCCCTATACAGAGGTACAACAAAGCCTTTTCATCAAGGCCTTCCCTACACAAGAGGGGCAAAGTGCAGAGAAAGACTTCTGCACAAATACAAGGAAATTTGACAGAGATGTGTTTGCCTCAAAATTGAGCACAAACACACAGACTTCAGATGGATATAACATATAGAGAATTGACTCTAAATCCTATCTGAAGTAAGAAGGGGTGGATTAACAAGAATTGAAACTGAGTACAATTGCCACCCACAAACAGAACTTCTCCTAAGGAGACTCTCAAAGGAAATCAAGCATGAAGGCTTCAGAGAGCTTGAGGAAGTCGAATGGCTCTTGCAGGAGAATGAGACTTGAAATACTTGTGGACTCTATGTATTACTGTATGTATCTCTCAGTATGTTGTGTGTATGAATTCTCTTCCTCTTGAGCTCCTTTTATAGTCTTCAAATTATGACCGTTTGAGAAGATGGCCGTTGAAGCTTGTGGCCGTTGGAGGAGGAATTCTGGGTTTCTTTGTGTCCTGAAGATATTGCCGGTCTTCAAAATAGCTTCTTCCCGAGGTCTTTATTTTCTTAACAGCTAGAAGATAAGCTCTTGTAGCAAATAGCTGAGGAAGGGCAGGCTAGACATATGCTCAATAAATGCCTGCTGCAAGGACAAGACAAAAGAAAAAACGTATCTCCATACCCTTATGGTAGGTGGGTCAGAAAAGTTCAGTACAAAGTATGGAACCTCGTATCCCACCAGTATTACAGATAGAAGACAGACAGACAAAAAGTTAAAGTATGGGTCTGTCAGTGGTAGGTAAGATGGTCAGATGCCATGCGTCTGAGTCTTACATAAATGCTCTGTGTCTTTGTGAAGCTAACAATAAGGCAAAGTGGGACATCAGTACTGAGAAATTTAAGGAGACACTTTTTAGAACATGTTTAGTACATGATAATTAATTTGAGAGCTTTCATGTCAATATCCTTTCAGAAGTATAATAATAATTTTCGAAGTTAATAAGATAATATGCATACAGCAATCTTGTTGTTGAAAATACACAAACTAGATTTGATGATGTTCATATAGAACTGACAGTGTGTGAAATAAGTACAAAGTACAGAATTTGTCAGTATAGTTGAATGCAGAATAAAGATATTCGATTGTATGAGTGGAATGCAGAACAAAGGTATTCGGCTGTATGAGTCGAATGCAGAACAAAGGTATTCGATTGTATGAGTCGAATGCAGAACAAAGGTATTCAACTGTATGAGTCGAATGCAGAACAAAGGTATTCGACTGTATGAGTCGAATGCAGAACAAAGGTATTCGATTGTATGAGTAGAATGCAGAACAAAGGTATTCGACTGTGTGAGTCGAATGCAGAACAAAGGTATTCGATTGTATGAGTCGAATGCAGAACAAAGGTATTCGATTGTATGAGTCGAATGCAGAAGAAAGGTATTCGACTGTATGAGTCGAATACTATGTAAACAATGTGGACTTTGATTTCTGACTGCTATTCTGAAGGAGTTGAATATGGTAGTCGGATTCAGTATGTTGAGAGATAGTTGTGGCCTTAGAAAATTTTAGGATACTCTTTCCTGAAAAGATTAAAGATTTTTGTGGTATAAAATATATATTTAAAGATTTGTCATAGCAAAAACATAGTTTTATAAAATTTAAGAAAGTCATTAGATTTCTTAGAGGTAGTTGCTCAACAATTCTCTCCCTTTTTGTTAATGACAAAAATCTTTAAATAGATATGTATCATGTGCTATGTTTATACCTTTTTCTCCCCCTTTGTGACATTAACAGAAAGGATAAAAAATTGAGAAATTCACAAGTAGGAAGAAATTACATCTATAAAAAGGCAAATAGTACATAGTAGCAAGCAGGTGTTAAACACGAAATTACAACTAAAAAGTTCAGACTCTAGCTGAACGAGGCAACAACAGAGAAGCATGGATTGATTTCAGGAATGGTTGGATGAGCTCCCAGAGTTTTTCTTAATTCTTGTTAAAGGAAAGGTCAAAGAGAGCTTCATCAACATTGTAGGCTGAGTTGGTGGAGGGTAATTTTTTGATAGACTTAATGTGGCGCCTCCTGTACCAACCAATCTTGTAGTGAAACTTGTCAATGTCCATCCTGACTCGGAGAGGCACAAATTTTTTGGTGGATGCCAGTTGGAGGAATTCGTTGAAGGTCAGATTCCAATAGATGCCATGTGAGATGGCTGCATCCTTAGCCTGATAGTATATGAGGTACCTCTCAGCCCAACGATGAGTGACACTCTTATGGAAATCCAAGAGAACTTTGGAGTGAAATTGATTGATGTTGAGTTTCATCTTTCGGCACTGAGAGTGGTAGGATGGATAGAATGCTTCCCATTGCTCAGGGGTGAATCTTTCGGATTCAGCAAAACTGAGCTGGATATCAAGGAGATGCTTGGATTTCTTTGACAACTGAATAAATATAAACCTCTGGAAA
Organism: Colocasia esculenta; assembly: GCA_014218235.1. NCBI lineage: Eukaryota > Viridiplantae > Streptophyta > Magnoliopsida > Alismatales > Araceae > Colocasia > Colocasia esculenta. Next base: position 176,550,463 of record CM024753.1, read on the forward strand.
CTGAGCTTGGATTTGTACTTGATCTTGAATCTGGCAGAAATCTGGAGGAATCTATTGAAGAATATTTCAGCAAATTCTCTTCTGTAGGAGACTGCTCCTACCAAAGGAGGATGAAGTCCTGACGGTAAAGCCACTGTCATGGAAGGGATAATCTCTCTTTGCCCTCTGAGCAAATTCTCATATTGTCCTTTAGAGACATCATGCAATCCCAGTTTGAATCTTTCATGATTGAAAGATCTGAGTTCAAGATACTTGGCCTGGGAGGCCCTGAGATGCTCTGCAAAAAGGGCATGAAATCTAAGAGAAAGATGCTGAGCAGTTGTCAAGTGATGGGTTCTGGATTGATTTTCTAAGAACCTGGCTGCCTCTTCAGGATATTGATCAACAAATTCTTGGGGAGTGAGGCAGTGGCTCTTCCTAGATATGAGTTGGAGATCAGAAATAGAAAGTTGGGAAGTTTGAATCAAAAGTAAGCCAGTGTTCAAATGTGAAATCTGGCAACTCATGAACTTCCAAAAAGGCTCTAATGGCAAGATATTCTCTGAACAAATTCATGTGTTGTTCAGAGTGATGAGTGAAGGCATACCAAAATGGAGGAAGTAGAGAGGAAGGTTTGTATCCCAATTTGGGTCCTTTGGAGGCTGACAGTTGGATACTAGGAAGTATCTCAACTAAAGGCATTATTGTTTTCTTGGAGTCAGATTTTGAGGCTGTAGGAAGAGAGGAATAAAAATGAGGAGGTTGAGTTGAAAGAGTCATGGTGAACTCTTCAAGAGGTTCAACTTGATATTTCAAGGGGTAGATGGAGAATTTAACATCCTGTTTGAAGGGATCTACAGGAGTGATTACTGGAAGTAGATCCAAGCAGGAGTGTGGAGATAGTGGTGCTGATGAAGCAGGATTAGGAGCAGGTGCAACAGTGGGAGATGTGGCTCTAGAAGAAGGAGAAGGGAGGATTGGTTTGACAGGAACACCATCCTTGACTAATCTCCTCTTCACCTTTCTCTTAAAAGTCTGACAATCTTGAGAGGGCTCGAGAGGTCTCTTTGCTGCTGCCTTCTGCATAGGGTCCTCTACAACTGTTGCCACTTCTTCTGGCTGATTTTCTAATTCTTGCACTTGTTGCTGCGGCTGCTGATCACTGGATTTAAACACAATTACTGTCAACTGAGCCTGCTGCTCAGTGGTCTGCTCAACTTGCTGCGGCTCAGATTCAATAGGCTGCTCTTCATTCTGAACTGCTGGTTCTTTGACAAGTTGCTCAAGAACTGGTTCCTCAGGTATAGGTACTTGAGGTTCTGCTTGGTGTTCTTTCTCTTGAGCTGGCACTATCTCTTCTGGTTGTTGTGAGGAAGTAGACCCTGATGGCCTAGAGGTGCCTGGTTGGCACACTAACTGAAGTAGAAGATCCTTGATTTGCTTAACCTCATCAGACAAACTATCAAACTTAGTATCTAACAACACAACTTGCATATGGAGAACTGACATGTTCTCATTTTGACTTCTAACCATTTCCAAAATATCACTGATGCTGTTGCTGCTCTCCCCCTGAGACCTTGGCCTGGTCTCAAACTGAGAAGAAGAGTTGTCAGGCTCTCTATCTTCAAAGAGGTGATCCTGGGGGGAAGAGGCTGGAATATCTTCAGAAATGATTCTTTTGCCTCTGAGATCTCTTAGGACATCATTGATGGTGTCCTCTGGAAAAACTGGGACTGGAATGGTTGGAGGAACATCTTCTTGCACAAGAATGGACTCTTCAGATCTGATCTGGACAGAAGGATGTTCATGCTGAACTTCGGATGCATGGGCTTCATGAGTGAGTAGTGAGACAAAGGATTCATCAGGATATATGCTCACACTCAGGGACTGAACTTTTGTACCACAAATTCTGCTTCTTACCAACCAAGGAGTACTTGCTTCTTTTTAGAGTGAAAATACCAATCTTTTCCTTGTTCTCAACAAACATTTCTCTAGACAGATCTACTGAAAATTTCTTGAAGATTAGAGTCAGTAGAGATCCATATGGAAGAGATTCTTGGAGATCTTTTGAAGCACTCATCTTCACCAAAATAACTGCTGGCAGATTCACCCTGTGCCTCTGAATTGCCCAAAATAGCAAATTTCCATCCCTAGCAGTGATGGAAGAATGAGTTCCTGCTCTAGGGGTGATGATATTGGTAATGATAGAGTGAATCAATCTTTTCTCTGCAGACAACTCATTGACTTGAAGTCCTCTCTTGCTGAGGGTCCCCAGGCTACCAATAATTCCTAGCTTTTGCTTTTCTAAGGGGATGAACTCACTAAGCCTATGCCCAGAGTTGGGACAATCCAGCAATTCAACTAAGAGTTCCTCAGAAATGGTGATTTTGACACCTTTCACATAACCTACAACTGAGTTCCCATCAGAGACTTGTAAAGAAGCATAAAATGATTTGACTGCATCAGCAACAAATGGTTCAGTAATCTGACACATTCTGGTCCAACCAATAGCATTCAGAGTCTCTTCTACCCAAGACAAATTTCTAGACAAATGAGAGAACTCAACAGCCTTCCCAGAGCAAATGGGAATCTTAGCAAGACGCTGGAGTTGGTCAGGGGTCAACTAGACAGACTCGTGTGCCCTAAGGGAAGCCATCTAGATGAAAGAAACAAAAGGGACTTAGGAAACCTTCAGAGGAGAGAGAGAAATGACCAGTAGGGATGAAAGATCCTACCTTTCTTCCGGAGGAATGAGGTTTCAGATGGTTTCCGGAGAGTCCTTTGCCGGAGCACAGTGAAGGCGCGAAGAATGCAAGAAGATAGGTGAGTCGAAAGAGGATTTCAAACGGGTGTTTTGAAAGATAGAATGGGTTTACTTATATAAAGAGGGAAAAAGTAACTGGCGCTTGATTTCAGGATGAAGGGATGCGATGATTGATTTAACCGTTTAATTACGAAAGGACGCGCCTTAAATGAGGTGTCAGTTACCTCAATTAAGTAATTAAAAGAATTCTGAGAGGTAAGCGTCGGTTTAAATTAACTTAATGAATCGAATTAGGTATTCGACTGCATTAATCGAATATATCATTATGACATGAATCGAAAGCATTGGTTCCTCATGAATCGAATGCATGAGTCGAATATAGGACTTAGCGATTTTCAGGATACTTTCACAGACAGTTCAAGGAAGGTTTTATCAAAGCAATTCAAACACTACTTTATTAGTTTAATCAGGATTGCACATACCTATTTCTCTTCTTATTGAAGTAAATCTATCTTTAGGGAGAGGTTTTGTGAAAATATCTGCTAATTGATTTTCTGTAGAAACAAATTCAAGAGAAATATTTCCACTACTTACATGGTCACTGATGAAATGATGTCTAACCTCAATATGCTTGGTTCTTGAGTGCTGAATTGGATTCTTTGTTAAATTTATAGCACTTGTGTTGTCGCAAAGCATTGAAATATCTTGAAGTTGATGACCATAGTCTTCTAACTGATGCTTGATCCACAGGGTTGAGTACAGCAACTTCCAGTTGCAATATATTTAGCTTCTGTAGTGGATAAAGCTACTGAATTCTGCTTTCTAGAAGACCAAGATATTAAACATCCTGCAAGAATTTGACATGTACCACTAGTGCTTTTTCTATCTAATTTGCATCCAGCATAGTCAGCATCACTATAACCAATCAACTTGAAATCAGAACATCTAGGATACCATAAACCTAAGTTACTTGTATTAATGAGATATCTGAAAATTCTTTTTACTGCAAGAACATGAGATTCTTTTGGATCAGCTTGGAATCTTGCACAGAGACAGACACTAAACATTATATCTGGTCTACTTGCAGTGAGATAGAGCAGTGATCCTATCATTCCTCTATAAGTCTTTTGGTCTACCTTTTTGCCAAGAGGATCACTGTCTAACTTAATGCCTGAGCTCATGGGTGTTCCTAAGGGCTTACATTTGTCAAAGCCATACTTAGTCAGTAAATCTGAAATGTATTTGGTTTGACAGATGTGAGTTCCTTCTTTGGTTTGCTTAATTTGCAATCCAAGAAAATAATTAAGTTCACCCATCATGCTCATTTCAAATTCACTTTGCATCAAATTTTCAAAGAATTTGAAGAGTGATTCATTAGTAGATCCAAAGATAATGTCATCAACATAGATTTGTACAATTAAGATTCCATCTGAAAATTTCTTTATAAATAGGGTGCTATCTACTTTTCCTCTTATAAAATCATGTGATATAAGATAAGCACTTAATCTTTCATACCAAGCTCTTGGTGCTTGTTTCAGACCATATAGTGCTTTCTTTAAACGGAAAACATGATCAGGATACTTATTATCTTCAAAACCTGGTGGTTGCTCAACATATACTTCTTCTTTAATAAAACCATTCAGAAAAGCACTTTTAACATCCATCTGAAATAAATTGATATTAAGAGAGCAAGCATAAGCTAATAAAATTCTGATTGCCTCTAATCTAGCAACTGGAGCATAGGTTTCATCAAAATCTATGCCTTCCTCTTGGGAATATCCTTGAGCTACAAGTCTAGCTTTGTTCCTAGTTATTACCCCTGATTCATCCATTTTATTTCTAAAAACCCATCTGATTCCAATCACTGGATGATCAGTAGGTCTAGCCACAAGAGTCCAAACTTCACTACGTTTGAACTGATTAAGCTCTTCTTGCATAGCAAGGATCCAAGATTCATCAACCAGTGCATCATTGATTGTTTTAGGCTCAATTTGTGAAACTAATGTAGAGAAGTCACAAAAAATTTGCATACCTATTGTTCTTATTCTGGATTGAGGATCACCTATTATATTTTCTCTAGGATGGTCCCGGTGGTACCTCAATTCTTTAGGTAGTCCTTCTTGTGATTCTTCTTGTTGTTGAAGATCTTCTAATGGAGGATCTTCTTCTTCTTTATCTTTCCCTTCTTCTTCAAGAGATGTCTTTTCTAGATCCCTGCACAGATCATCAACAATTCTTCTTCTTCTATCCTTCTGATAGAGGGTTAGTTTCATCAAATAACATGAACTGATTGCTCTATTGTTAAAGTTTTTCTATTAAATACTTATAGCCTCTAGTTTTTGAAACATATCCTAAGAGAAAACCTTCATCACTTTTAGCATCTAATTTTCCTAGATTATCCTTACCATTGTTTAAAATGAAACACTTACAACCAAAGGGTCTGAGATGACTGATATTTGGCTTCTTGTCCTTGTATAGCTCATATGGTGTTTTCTTCAGAATTGGTCTGATCATGCATCTGTTGATGATATAGCAAGCTGTATTCACTGCTTCTGCCCAGAAGTACTTTGGTAGATTATACTCATTTAGCATTGTTCTGGTCATGTCCAACAGTGTTCTGTTCTTTCTTTCTGCTACTCCATTTTGTTGGGGTGTTCTTGGAGCTGAGAAGTTGTGTTCAATTCCATTTTCCTCACAGAACTCCAGAAAATCTTCAATTTTGAATTCCCCACCATGATCTGACCTGAGACTTGTGATCTAAAATTTCTAATTTTTCTGAACTACTTTGCTGAACTTCTCAAATGCTTGGAAAGCTTCAGATTTGGCTTCTAAAAATGATACCCAAGTATACCTTGAATAATCATCAACAAGCACATAGCCATAGAATTTTCCACCAAGATTGACTGTCCTCATTGGTCCAAACAAATCCATGTGAATTAGTTCCAATGGCTTGGAAGTTGTAACAATTGTTTAGACTGAAAAGAGGTCTTGGTCTACTTTCCCTTTGCACAGGCTGAACATATTCCATGTTTTCTGAGCTTGAGTTTGGGAAGTCCTTCAACCAGATCATGCCTTATCAACTTCTTGATCACTGAAGTGCTAGCATGACTAAGTCTTCTATGCCAGAGATCAGATTCATCACTTTTGGTGGTAGCTAGACACAAGTTTACTTCTTTTAACTCTGCTTGTTGCAATGTGTACAGATTCTTAACTCTTTGCGCTTCAAAGATAATCTTGTTATCCTTCTGAATTATACACTTGTCATTCTGAAAACTTACTAAATGTCCTTTATCACATAGTTGACTTATACTGATCATATTGTGCTTCAAACCTTCTACATACATAACATCTTCAATTAGATTCTTCTCTTTAGTACCAATGGTTCCACATCCTAGCACTTTTCCTTTTCCATTATCTCCATAAGTTACTTGACCGGATTCTTCTCTAAAACTGGTGAAAAGCCTCCTATCTCCTGTCATATGCCTTGAGCATCCACTATCCAAATACCATTTGGATGCCCTCAGCCGGCCCTGCAAAATAGGCTAAGTTGTAACTTTTGGTACCCAAATTTTCTTGGGTCCATGATGGTTAGTTTTAGGAATCCATCTTAAATGTCTAGTGGTGCAGGTGCTAACAGTGTGTCCCAATTGATTGTAATGAGTACAGCACAAACTGAAAGCATTTTTCCTGTGCACATTGTTGCTGAATTTCTGTTTTTGTTTATAGTTATGCTGATTTACCTTTTTAGTATTTTTATGTTCTTTTCAGCCACAAATTTAGGAGTTGGATATACTTCAGGATAAATAATTTCTTCTATATTATGTGGAGGTGTGTATCCTAATCCATATTTCTTTTTACCAGATCTAGAACCTTTAATTCTAACAAATAGTGAGGTTTTGCAATTAGAAATCTTTTCAATGGTAGCTTTTAGATAGTTATTTTCCTCTACTAATTTTTCTTCATTTTTGAGCAAGTTTAGATTTGATTCTAATTCTAAAATTTTGCTATTTTTATTCTTCAAATCTTCACAGAGTAACTCATTTGCTCTTTTAGTTTCATTTAGATTTTGATTCATGGTTGATTAAATTTAGCTTAACTATCTTTATTTGTTTTACCATAGATTTGTATTTTTCATAGAGCTCGTTAAATGCATCTTCAATATTATCAGAATCAGATTCAGAACAGGAAGTAAAAGATGTTTCAGAATTTACCTGTTCTAGTCCTGCCATGAGGGCTAGATTTGCCTTTTCTTCTTCATCAGATTCCGAGCTGGAAGATTCTGAGCTGGTAGCATCTTCATTATCCCATGTTGCTGCCATAGCCTTCTTTTTGAATCTTCTGAACTTCTTTTCTTTTCCTTTCTTCTTATCTGATTTGTCTACTTGGTCCTTCTTCTTGAGTCTGGGACATTCAGATTTGTAATGCCCTGGCTGATTGCATTCATAACATATAGGTTTCTTCTTCTTGTCTTTCTTAATGAATTTCCTTGACCCAAATTTCTTTTTCTTAGCCAAGATTCTTTGCAGCTTTCTTGAAAGCATAGCCTCATCATCACTGTCATCTGATTTTTCTTTGGAGTCTTCAGATGAAGAGGAATCTGCAATCTTTAAGGCATTTGAAAATTTCTTCTTTGATGAATTTTCAGAGAATCGTTCCATGTTTATTTCATGTGCCATGAGGGATCCTATTAACTTATCAATAGTTAATTGTGTTAAATCATGTGCTTCCTCTATGGCTGTGACTTTAGGTGTCCAAACATTTGTTAGAGATCTTAATATTTTTTCTAACAGTTTCATCGTTTTTCAGATTTTTCCCTAAAGCACTTAAACCTACAATTATATTAGAAAATCTATTGTACATTTGAGTGATATTCTCATTTGGAAGCATTTTGAATTGTTCATACTGAGATACAAGTATGTCTATTCTAGTTTGCTTAACTCTATCTGTACCTTCATATGTAACTTGTAGCTTATCTCACATTTCTTTTGCTATTTTACAGGCTGATAATCTATTAAACTCTCTTTTAGATAAAGCACAGCATAGATAATTTTTTGCTTTGTAATTTAAAGACATATTTCTCTTGTCAGCAATAGAAAGAGCACCAGAAGAGGATTCTGCAAGGACTTGAAAATCACCTTGTTCTATTACCTGCCAGAGGTCGAAGTCAGTACCTCTGATGAAGCACTCCATCCTCATCTTCCAATATTGATAATCTTCACCATCAAAGAATGGTGGCCTTGTAACTGATTGGCCTTCATAGTTGTGAGCTTCAGATGCCATTTCTTCTCAAATCGTTTTGGGATTCTTTTGAGAAGACCTCGCTCTGATACCACTTGTTGGATCGAAATGGCAAGCAAACAGTCCTAAAGGGGGGGTGAATAGGACTGTTGACCTTTTAAAAAATTCTTCTGAAAATCACATCACTAAATAAATAAGTTAGTATTCAAAGTGATGTGTGTGATTCAAGTGTAGATTTGGCAGAAACAATCACACAAGAAAATTGAACACAGATTTTATCCTGGTTTGGCCCTTCCCACATGGAAGTCCTACATCCAGTCCTCAAGCCAACCACTTGAGATTTCACTAAGCTGCCAATAAATTTGGCCTTCTCTCACCCTTGAGAGGAATTACAACACCCACTTGCTCCCTAGCAAGTCTTCCCTATATAGAGGTACAACAAAGCCTTTTCACTAAGGCCTTCCCTACACAAGAGGGGCAAAGTGCAGAGAAAGACTTCTGCACAAATACAAGGAAATTTGACAGAGATGTGTTTGCCTCAAAATTGAGCACAAACACACAGACTTCAGATGGATATAACAGATAGAGAATTGACTCTAAATCCTATCTGAAGTAAGAAGGGGTGGATTAACAAGAATTGAGACTGAGTACAATTGCCACCCACAAACAGAACTTCTCCTAAGGAGACTCTCAAAGGAAATCAAGCATGAAGGCTTCAGAGAGCTTGAGGAAGTCGAATGGCTCTTGTAGGAGAATGAGACTTGAAATACTTGTGGATTCTATGTATCACTGTATGTATCTCTCAGTATGTTGTGTGTATGAATTCTCTTCCTCTTGAGCTCCTTTTATAGTCTTCAAATTATGAACGTTTGAGAAGATGGTCGTTGAAGCTTGTGGTCGTTGGAGGAGGAATTCTGGGTTTCTTTGTGTCCTGAAGATATTGCCCAGCGGGTCTTCAAAATAGCTTCTTCCCGAGGTCTTTATTTTGTTAACAGTTAGAAGATAAGCTCTTGTAGCAAATAGCTGAGGAAGGGCATGCTAGACATATGCTCAATAAATGCCTGCTGCAAGGACAAGACAAAAGAAAAAATGTATATCCATACCCTTATGGTAGGTGGGTCAGAAAAGTTTAGTACAAAGTATGGAACCTCGTATCCCACCAGTATTACAGATAGCAGACAGACAGACAAAAAGTTAAAGTATGGGTCTGTCAATAGTAGGTGAGATGGTCAGATGCCATGCGTCTGAGTCTTACATAAATGCTATGTGTCTTTGTGAAGCTAACAATAAGGCAAAGTGGGACATCAGTACTGAGAAATTTAAGGAGACACTTTTTAGAACATGTTTAGTACATGATAATTAGTTTGAGAGCTTTCATGTCAATATCCTGTCAGAAATATAATAATAATTTTCGAAGTTATTAAGATAATATGCATACAGCAATCTTGTTGTTGAAAATACACAAACTAGATTTGATGATGTTCATATAGAACTGACAGTGTGTGAAATAAGTACAAAGTACATAATTTGTCAGTATAGTCGAATGCAGAACAAAGGTATTCGACTGTATGAGTTGAATGCAGAACAAAGGTATTCGATTGTATGAGTCGAATGCAGAACAAAGGTATTCGACTGTATGAGTCGAATGCAGAACAAAGGTATTCGACTGTATGAGTCGAATGCAGAACAAATGTATTCGACTGTATGAGTCGAATACTATGTAAACAATGTGGACTTTGATTTCTGACTGCTATTCTGAAGGAGTTGAATATGGTAGTCGGATTCAGTATGTTGAGAGATAGTTGTGGCCTTAGAAAATTTTAGGATACTCTTTCCTGAAAAGATTAAAGATTTTTGTGGTATAAAACATATATTTAAAGATTTGTCATAGCAAAAACATAGTTTTATAATATGTAAGAAAGTCATTAGATTTCTTAGAGATAGTTACTCAACACTTAAGACACCCTTTGTAGGAGAAACTTTCAGAAAAACAAAATCTCCAACCTCAAATTGTAATGGGCAACGTCGAGTATCTACATAACGTTTTTGCCGGCTTTTCGCTATCTGCAGCTTTTCTTTAATAAATCTGACTATTTCTATAGTCTACTGAATTAATTCAGGACCCATTACTTGCCTCTCTCCAACTTCATGCCAGTTCAAAGGTGTTTTACATGGCCTGCCATATAATGCTTCGTACGGTGCCATCCCGATGCTGGTGTGATAACTGTTATTATACGCAAATTCCACCATCCCCAGATGGTGCTCCCAGCTGCCTCCCCATACTAAACAACAAGCTCGTAACATGTCTTCAATTGTTTGAATTGTCCTTTTTGTTTGACCATCAGTTTGTGGGTGATAGGCTGAACTATATCTCAATTCTGTACCAACAACTCTTTGTAGGCTTCTCCAAAAATTAGAAGTAAACCTTGGATCTCTGTCGGAAACAATTGTCTTTGGAATACCATGCAATGGAACAATTCTGTCAACATAAATTCTTGCTAATCTGTCCACTGTCCAAGACATGCTCACTGCCAGTAATATGCATACTTTGGTTAACCTGTCAACAAATACCCATATTCCATTGTGCCCTGTAGCTGTCCTCGGTAGTCCTGCCATAAAATCCATAGTAATGTCATCCCATTTCCATTGTGGAATTGGTAACGACTATAGTAGACCTCTGGGCTTCTGATGCTCTGCTGACAAACTAAACACCTTGTAATGAATTCTACTATTTCACTTTTCATGTTCGGCCACCAAAAAAACTTTTTCAAATCTTGATACATTTTTGTGCTGCCTGGATGAATGGTGTACCTGGATTTGTGAGCTTCTTCCAGTACCCTTTGCTTTATTTCTCTTTCTACTGGTACATATAATCTGCCTCTGAGCCTGACTACACAATTATCATCAATGGTGACACCCTCCATTTTCACGATTTCTGCTAAATTTCTATCTGTCCTCTGGGCCTCAATGATCTGCCAATACAAAGATGGCTCTATAGCATTATTGGCTAGTACTGCTCGCCGCTGACTGCTTGGGATATACAATGAATTCTCTGCTATCTCTTCATATAATTTCCATTCCTTTATCATTATGTGGCTCAGATATGCTTTCCTACTCAATGCATCAGCTACAACATTGGCCTTACCCGGGTGGTAAGCTAAACTGAAATCATAATCTTTCAAGTATTCTACCCATCTACGCTGACAGAGATTCAAATCCTTTTGGGAGAAAATATACTTCAAACTTTTGTGATCTGTGAAAATTTCAAACCTCTCACCATAAAGGTAGTGCCTCCACATCTTCAGGGCAAGAACAACTGCTGCTAACTCCAGATCATGGGTTGGGTAGTTCTCCTCTGCTGGCTTCAATTGTCTGGATGCATAAGCTATCACTTTACCATGCTACATTAATACTACTCTAAGCCCTCTTCTAGATGCATCTGTGTATACAACAAAACCACCACTGCCTGCTAGTAATGTCAATATTGGTGCTGCTGTAAGACTCTTCTTCAGTTCCATAAAACTTTTCTGGCAGTCACTTGACCACAGAAATGGTACACCTTTTCTGGTCAACTTAGTCATGGGTGCTGCAATTCTGGAGAAATCCTGTATAAAACGCCTGTAGTAACCAGCTAAACCCAGAAAACTCCTAATCTCTGTAATTGTCTTTGGCGCTTCCCATTTCATAACTGCTTCAACCTTTGCTGAATAAACTGCAACTCCCTCTGCTGAAATAACATGACCCAGAAACTGAATTTCCTTTAACCAAAACTCACAATTGCTGAATTTAGCATGCAACTGATTATCCCGCAAAATCTGCAAAGTAAGCTTCAAATGCACTGCATGTTCCTCTTCAGATGCAGAATAAACCAAGATATCATCTATGAAAACCACAATAAACTGATCCAGATATGGATGGAAAATTCTGTTCATCAAATTCATAAACACTGATGACGCATTGGTTAGCCCAAATGGCATAACCACAAACTCATAATGCCCATACCTGGTTCTGAATGTTGTCTTGTCAATATCTTCCTCTTTGATCCTTAGTTGATAATATCTAGACCTCAAGTCAATTTTAGAAAACACCTTAGCTGATTGGAGCTGATCGAATAAATCATCAATTCTTGGCAATGGATATTTATTCTTTATGGTCACATCATTCAACTTTCTATAATCAATACACATTCTGAAGCTTCCATCCTTCTTTCTTACAAACAACACAGGGGCTCCCCATAGTGAATGGCTTAGTCTAATAAAACCTTTTTCTAGCAATTCTTGCAATTATTTCTTCAATTCCTTAAGCTCTGCTGGTGTCATCCTGTACGGTGTCTTGGATATTAGCATAGTTCCTGGCTGCAATTCTATGGTAAAATCCACCTCCTGCGTGGAGCCAAACTTGACAAATCATTCGAAAATATATCTGCAAATTCCCTAACCACTAGGATTGATTCTATTGACTTACCGGTCTCTACCAGACTCACCGAAGTTAAATAAGCTACACAACCCACATTCAACAATTTTCTCGCTTTAATTGCTGAAATTATAAACTTAGAAGTATAAAAGGGCATACCTTGGAATTCAAACACTGCTCCACTAGGGTGACAAAACATGACTCTCTTCTTTCTGCAATCTACCATTGGTCCATACACCTCAAGCCAATCCATACCCAGAATAATATCATAATCTCTCAACTGTAATGCATATAATCTAGCGGGCAACTGATTTCTTTGAATCACAACGGGGGCCTCATCTATATAACAAGAGGTGAGCATAAACTCATCCGATGGGACTTCTACAACCAATTCACACAATTGTTCTTCTAATGGATGCACCATGGAATCCAGAAATTCTTCGGAAATAAAAGAATGAGAAGCACCCGGATCAAATAGAACTCTTGCTAAAAATTCACAAATAAGTAATATACCTTCTATCAAATTTGATGCCTCTGCCTGGGCTCGGGTGATAGCCATAACCTGGCCCCTACCTCGCTGGTGCGGTGCTCCCCTACCTCGTCTTGCTAACTACTGGGGCTGCTGCTCCTGCTGAACTCCTCTTCCATAACCATATTCTCTGGGATAGGGGCAATTGCAGATCAAATGCCCCGGCTGATTACAGTTATAACATCTATAACCTGGAGGAAGTATAGGCTGCTTGGCTGCACGCTGCTGAGACTCCTCCACCTCTGGCCTATAGCCACGTCCCTTCTGAAACATCTATTGGCGACCTCCTCCTCAACCTCTGAATATTTTCTTCAATTTTAAACCCCACTTGCTGAAACCTGAGGAAGATGGTGTCGCTGGCGCCTTTCCTTTACTAATTCCCGAAGACTACTATGATAATCGAAAACTACCTGAACCTGTTTCTCCTGACTGACAAGCTCGAACAGACCTCTCCAGTGTGGCTACTCTCTGAGCTGCCTCTTCTATAGTTCTGCACATAAGCGGTATCACCGCATTCTATAACTCAGTCCTCAAACCTCGGATGAAATACTTGACCATCATAGCCTTATCTGATACAACATATGGCGCATATCTGCTGAGTGCCATAGACCTCATCTGGTACTCTAAAACAGAAGAAGTCCCTTGTTGAAGAGTCCGGAATTGCTCCCTTTTTGCTTGCTGCACTTGTATTGGGAAGAATGTTTCATTAAACGCTTCTAAAAATTCCGGCCATGTCATAGTCTCCTCTGTCCTGCCTGCAAAAGTGGTCTGCATCTTTAACCTCCACCATTCTTGCGCAAAACCCCGCAATTGATAGGTACCCAAAACTACTCTATCTACTGGAGGACACGTCATAGTCACAAAAACCCTCTCAATTTCATGTATCCAGTGCTCAGCTATTTCTGGATTAGGTCCCCCTTTGTAGGTAGGCAGCTGCAATCTCAAAAATCTTTCAACCTACAGCATTGGCTCTTCCACTGCCCTCACTGGTGGTGGTGGTGGTACAGGTACCACAAGAGGTACCTCCACTCTTGGTGGTGGTGGAACTGGTGCTACTGGCACAACCCCTCCTACATCTAGTGGTACTACTGCTACCGGCTGTACCGGTGCTTGTTGATCCATCCTCATTCGGATATCAGTGAGGCTTTCCCATATTCTCTCTATCATTCGCTGGGTAGACTCCTCCTTCTCATCTCCACCACCTCCCCAATATCTCCTATCAGCCATCTGACACCCTTGCACAAACAATATTCCAACCACATATATGCCAACAAATCATTATAAAACCAAGGTCAGCTACTAGCAGTGGACTAGTGTAGAAATAAGGCTATGTAGCTTCCCAGTTCCTTTATATTTACATGGACCTTGCTCTAATACCAACTGTGACGGACCACATTGTTCAAACCCGTTAACCTAATAACGAGCTCGATCCGACTCTGTCTCTCGCGAACAAGTCGTATCCTCGCAAGGGATAGCACACACATGTCCGTGGAAACACAAAGGAACACACTGATATTTATAAAAGATTCACAATCCTACATATATTTACAATGGATTTACATAGCCAAATTTCAACAAAAGTCAAACTAAAGTACACAAGCCTGGGGTATACCCCGAGGTACAATGGAAAAGTAGTCTACACTTTACACTACTGGAGGCGTCGGCCCAACACTGCTACGATGCGGCTCCGAACTAGAAGACGATAGAGAAACCTCTTACTCTCCTTCACCTGTAAGGAGTAGGGGTGAGCCTCGCAAGTCACTATCTCAGTAGGAAAACTCCCCCAAAACTCGAGCAAACCAAACTCTAGTAAGAAAGCAGGAAGCTACGCTAGCAATTTATAGATTAAATTGAGCAGGATATTTAAACTGTACATATCACTTACCATTTGTTGTTAACATAAACCAACTTAAATAAATAAACGGCAAACCACAACTAGGTGTACGAGCTAAAGTAGAGACTGCCACGCTCGAGTCACGTAAACTGGTTCGCGACACCAACAACTAACTCGGACAAATCACACAGGTCTACCTCTCATCCTCACAGCCATGGACGAAAGGTCAAGCTGTCGTTCCACTAGAACAAGCCAAACAACTGTGGAGACCAACCAACACCACACCTACAGACCACACTGCTGCAGGCCCATGCCTGGCACCTTTAGGGACTCCGGCCCGAGCTCCCTAGAGTGAGGCACTAGAAAACAAGACTAGTTGGGGCCCAGTATGTAAGGTCTCGGGTCTTTAGTGGATCCTTATTGGGTCTGTAGAGGTCCTGTGTAGTTGACGGCCAGGGCTTGCCGTTGAGTCTGAGTCAGCGTCCAGAGATGTGGACGTCTGAGCTTGAACTCAGCGACAAGCTATGTGGACGTTAATCTGTAGGCGGTTCAGTTGGCGGCCATTGATGTTGACGTCGACTAACCAGTCCTGTTGAAATAGGGCAGCCCGAGAGCAGAGCTTCTTCTTCTCCTTTTCTCTCCTTCCTTCCTCCTTAGCCTTTCTTGATTACCTGTAGCTTCTGTTGAGTGATTTGAGCTCGTGGGAAGCCCCTGGATCGTGTGGCGTTGCTAGATCGGGCGGGAATCGCAAGGTTTTGGCGTGATTCGCGCGGAGTCTTCGGGGAGATCCGGCGCGATTGGTGGCTGTTTGGGGATTCTTAAAGCGTTCTGAGGTAGGGACTTAACCCCTATAGCCCTCCCCAGCAAACCAGCATGTCCAATTAAGCAAATTGGTGTGTAATTTATGGTTTAGGGTTTGGGTTGTATCATGCCGGGATTTGGGTAAATTAGACAATCTAAGTGTTAGAATGTTTAGTTTAGATGTTCTGGTAGTGTAAACTGATGTGAGGATGTGTTTCCCTCCATCAGTCAGAATGTTATTTAGTATTTCTGCCCTTTTGGGACTGATTCGGGTCAGTTCTGGGTATGGGGAGCTGAAGATATCAACGTCCACATCTGTTGACGTTGAGATCTTCAGGGGTGAATTAAACGACAAAGTCGATTGCCGTTTAGTTCCTCTTAACGACATAAAGGTTGTCGTTTACCCCATGTTGGCGGCAATTGATGTGGCCGTTTATATCCCGTCTCCCAGCAGACTTAAGTTGTGTGATTAGAGGCGATTGACATGTGATGTCCGCCCTAATAGCACATATGGGCCAGGCTTAGAGTGTGACTCCGCCTGTGCATAGTAGTAGTTGTTTGTGGCACGAGGTGTTTACTACTGTACGGGGTTTCAGACGTTGAGTGTGTTCCGTCTGTTGTACGCGCGTTGCGTTACCGTGTACCCGTTTCTGTTGTGTTACCTAGGCGTGGGTGCGACTCCGTCTAGACGACTAGCGTGTGGTTGTCCTCCGCTAGTGAGCCGGGACATCGAGTGCGACTCTGTCCTGTGCGTACTCCTTTTGGTGGTTTTGAGCCGGTCTCCGTGGAGCCCCTTCTCTACCGCTAGGGTCAAGCGTAGGGGAAAAACCGGTCGTGGACCAGACGCGAGAGAGAGCGTCTGTAGTGTGCACACGTGGCTGGGGTTGAGAGCCTCTGTGGTGACGGGACGCCGAGCCACAGACCCTAGCTGAGTCCTACTTGCTGTGTGTGTGAGTGTGTGTTACTGAGCCGTGTGGTTTACAGTTTTGTGTGGTGCGACGTGTACTTACTTTCTGTTTTTACTTTCCGCACTTTAGACTGTTACCGGTGGGGTTACTTTTCCCTACTGGGTCTCTTTCTTGAGACTCACTCCCTTCCCTTTCAGGTGGGTCTTCGTCGACTCCCGTTCCAGGCGAGTCTAGCCACTCCGGTGTTGGTGCTCCCTAGCTGCAGTGAGTAGTACCTTTTTGTTGTACTTCTGTACTCTGTACTTTGTCTCAGACTCTGAGATTGTATATGATATGTTCATATAGTAGAATTTTACTGCTTTGCATGGTGTGTATCTTCTTACATATAGTCTCCTCGGACTCTTAAATTCCTACCCTTCCGAGCTTGTCTCGTGGGTTAGCGGGTCAGAATTTGGGTTACTGGTTGTTACTGGTAATGCGGATTCTGGGTCGTTACACAGTACGTCTACTGGTGTCCGTACCCCCAACTACGAGCGCGCTACAAGCGACAAAAAACAAACTCTCACAAGTAACTGTCCCACTGTCATCTTTCCCTCAGCCGGACGTACAACTCAAACAACAGAGTGAGGGTGTTCAGGACAGACGACACAGACCTCAACGGTACACAAGTACCGGGACAAACCCTGAGCACAAACACACGTGCCTGGCTCACATAGAACCTGGGGCACCCAACTGAAGAGGTAACCATGGTAGGCGACATACTACTCGCCACGCACACACAAACCACGTGCACACCGCACAAACCACGTGAAACCTCACGTCAACCACGTGAGCACAACACACTAGTCACGTGAACAACAAACTAACCACGTAAACATCTCGCTAGTTACGTAAACAACACGCTAGCCTCGTAAACGACACACTCCACGAGCACTACGGGTGCCCAAGCACCGCTCTCACTGGCCATGCACACAAATTACCGATAATCGGATAATCTTACTATTAAAAACATGCACAACGGGACCTCTCGGCTGAGGTCGCGACATGGGGTAGTGTCGCCTTCAGAACGTGACACCACGATAGGTTGCGTCCATAACCTGAATGCGACAAGTCGGCCTGTCGTGTTCTAAACGCGACAAGGGGCTCTGCCGCCTTCATAGGCAGGAACCCTAATCTAGGATCCTCTCCCCAGATCACCCCCTCAAGCCGTGCAAACCACGCTTAATTTCTATTTTTCATGCTTTAGTGAATGCCCTAGCATGATATCTATTGTTCTCAAAGCAAATAACAACCTGTACATTTATCACATGCAATTTCACGATGTAAAACAGGAAGAATCTTCCTACCGTCACGAAGAACATGAAGAATGGCAAACACCTGGCGTTTCCCCCATTCCATGCAAGGTCCTCGCGGCGAGAACACACCAAAAGCACCTCCAAACAGGCGAATCGCCCCGAAAATCGCCACAGTACCTTCCCCTGGCCGAGCAGAGCTCATTGCAACTCTACTTGGCCAAAATAGCTTAAAAACGCTTTGCGGTTAAGAACGCGACACACCCCTCCATCGCGACCTGAACGCGACGGTGTAGGGTGTCGCCTTCACAAGGACGACGTCAGCATGCCGCCCAACGTGCGACACGTGACGTGCATGCACACGATGACCGCCTCACAGTGGCAAACAGAACGCGACCCCCAGTGCCGTCGCGTTTAGAACACGACGTCCAGGCCTGTCGCGTTCACAGACAGTGAACTAACAGGTGCTTTAGACCCAACCTGCTGGCCCACATTGCCCTAGAAACCTGTGTAAAACACCTGTAACGCACCACATTGGCCACACACTGGCCATCATTAACATAAAACATAGGATCCGAAAAATGTGCGACATTACACAGTGGGTGTACGCTTTTAAGGTGGTTATTTAAATAGGCTAACAGGGATCAATCCCTGCTTGAGGTTTGCATTGTGGCGCTTTGTAGGCTGTTGTTTTCAAACTTGGGGCATGAGTTTGGGTGGGAGGGGCCTAAGTCTCGAACTCAGGGTGGGAGTGTGAGCCATTGGGCTATCCAACAAAAAAAAGAACAAATAAATAATAATTGTTCCATCAACTTTATAATTCACATATCACTTTCTATATAGTCTAAGTAAAATAAAATAACATAGTTAGTCTCAAGTACATAGCATTAAATGTTCCAAACTATAATTAATTAGGAGAATTAATAATTGCTCCTTAGTAGATGACTGACATTATTTTTCAGTCTCTGTCAGATTTCCCAGCATCACATGGTCCCAGATTTTTTGCGAGACTTATTTTTAGGTCTCTCCCTACATAACTATGTAAGTATGTAACTATGTAACTATGTAATGTAAGTTATGTAATTATGTAAGTATTTAAGTATGTAACTTGTACTTCACTAACTACATATTCACATACTTACATAACTTACATAATTATGAAGTACTTACATAATTATGTAACTCACATAGTTAGTAAAGTACAAATTATATACTTAAATACTTACATAATTACATAATTTACATACTTACATAACTTACATAGTTACATAGTTACATACTTACATAGCTACATACTTACATAGTTATGTAGGGAGGGACCTAAAAATAAGTCCCACAAAAAACAAGGACCATGTGTTGCTGGAAAATCTGATAGGGACTGAAAAATAATGCCAATCCTTTGCCAGGGAGCAATTATTAACTCTCCCTAATTAATTCCACATACTAAGTATTAAATTCTAAGTCTTGAACACAATTACTCTTCACGCTTCACGTCAAATCTTGCTAACTCCTCGGTCTCAAGATGCTCAATCTCTCCTAAAATGTTAGCAAAGGTGAGTCTATGAAATAGACTCAGCAAGTAAATAAAAAGTTAAATCCACAATCTACACTATAGTATACGTTAGAAAAACATGATAATTCATATCATATAAACATTCACATATATATAAAGCTTTATTCATATAGCTAATCAAGTACAACATATCATGCAACACTTAACATGGATAATCTTTAACACATGAGATCAATTAACATAATAAGCAATAATCACTTGTACTTAGTCTTTATTTTGCACTTTTATATTCTTACACATTGATTTTCACATTGTGCTTACACATTCACTTACACATTCATATTCACTTGCACAGTTACTTGCATTTTAACATGAGTTTTTATCACTTGTCGAGATACAGTCCAAATCACCACTAGGTCACATCACCAACTACTTCATCACTAGACAAAGTGACGAAGTCATGGTCCTACAGAACCGAGAGAAGTCCTATCCAACTTGTCTACTGGTATTTGTCTACTTTAAAGAATTTTACACTATCCATTGTCTCGGGGTTCATTATAAGTTTTTTCACACGGGTATTACTACAATACAACTCCACTCCCCTCTATGGTGCCAGTGTCTCATTGACTACACATATACAAAATATTATCTTATTTTCTCATACACATGCATTCATGCAAGATGGTACTAAAATATGTATAATGCTGATCTAATTAAAAGTATACAAAGATTACATAAATTTTAAACGTTGTTTATTTTAGTAATTATACAAATTTAAACTTAAATTAAAACATAACATATATACAATTTTAACAGTATAGAAATAACTATAGTGCTCCAAAAAATCTGTAAATTTGAAAATTGTAGATATCATGCAATAGATCAAACCATACAATTTTCATAATTTTTTGATGAACCTATTATTTATTGTGAATTACATACTACTATCATGCACATGAATTAAAATCCAAAAAATAGTTAAAAAGCATAGAAAATCCTCTACACAGAACCCTCTGATAACATTATTAATAGAAATAACTACACAAAATATCAAGATTTATATTGATATAAACATTGTGTATATGAACTTTCTTCTATTTCCTATCTAATTTTCAACATAATTTCCTCATAAATAATAATAAAACATAGCCATGACAGTGAAAATTTAACTGTATATTACATGATCTTCCAGTAACATTAAAATAACTTAATTCACATACCAAAATAATCTACACATCAATCTTTTACTAAAACACTGAAATTTACATTAGCAGAAGTAAAATAGAAACCTGGAACAAGAACTTAATTGTTGTACTTTGTAAGTTTTGATGTTTACAAAACACTAATTGTTGTTCATGTTAATAAGATCATAAAACATTGATTCATGTTCATGTTAATGACCCAATTGTTGTTTTGTTATATCTACTGTGAGAGTCTAATTGTGTGTTAAGTGTGCAGCAAAGTAGGTTCGATTCATCTTGGTGAGTGGACATTATAAAGGACAAGACTTAGACAAAATAAAAGAGGAGACTGACAGAAAATTAATAGTTGGTTGATCATACTCTATTTTTCAGTCAACTGAATGTCCCAGTGAAGTCCAGCTAAATATAAAAATAAACTGTCGAGCGATCTCTGATTGTTGGTCGATCGATCCAACGATGGTTGGGATTAGTTGAAGTCCCAGGAAAGGATGATCGAACTCTAATTGTCGATCTACTGAATAGCCCAGAGCATCCAAGTTCTACGTTCCATAGAGAATGGTAGACCGAATTACAGAGCCACTTCGACTCCAAGGTTCGATTGAAGACTATCTAAATAGCAATTGACTAAACCGGATAAATCAGTCGATCAATTTTGGGATGTAGTTTCCAAAATCTGGACGGACACTTTCCTTGAGTAAGACTCTTGCTTTGATTGGCACGGGGACAACTCTCAGAGGTCTTCCAAGGATCCCTAACTATAAAAGCAATGTTTTTGTACAGAGAGGCATGCCATTCCAGATATACAATAAAGGTTCTTCTATAGCAAGGGTTTTTAGGCAGTTGTGCACATGTCCTTGGCATAAAGCTTCATCCAGTGAGATTCTCAGGTGACGAAGAATAGTGATGCATCCCCAAGAGGTTGTGGTTTGTGCTCTACATTATGCATACCTTCAGGAACATTGTTTGTGGAGCACGACTATGAGTTTTTCACCATGGAGCAAGTCTTCCACACTGGCTTTGCATGTTTCAGACAGGGGGATTTCTTGTTGTTATCAGTTCAGTTATTTTCCCACTGTCACTGGCCATCTTTGAGAGAACTTGTGTGTGTGCTCGGCTTGTGAGCACTATGTGGGTCTCATCCCCTGACAGGAGGTGGGGTTGGTGTTGTCCCTACGAAACAACAGAGTGTGTGTGTACGTGTGTGGAGAGTTTATCGGCTTGTACCCGACAAATAAGTTAGGAAGAAATCCTCACGGAGGTGTGAGGTGGTAGACTTAGGCACATACGTGGTGTTGCCGAACCACCCTAAAAATCATATGTGTGCTTGTGTGGTTTGCCTCCTTATTTCTACCTCCTTCTACGCACACATAGGATTGCCGATAACATGTGGTTTCGCCTTCATTGATGTTACTTCCACTGTGTCCAAGTGTCTGTCTAGTTAGTTCAAATCTGTCATAGGCAAAAGTTCTTTTTAATTGGGTGTAGCAATTCACCCGTCCCCTCTTGCTCTTCCGACTAACTATATTTTACAACAATTGGTATCAGAGTGGGGCTCTTTATCATAAGAGACTTCCTAGGATCATGCATGGCTCGTTATAGTACTCTCCATGAGAGTCAATCTATCCACATGCCACCTTTCATTGACGATTCAAATTATGTCTATTACTGTGTTCTTGAGAGCACAAAATTATGAGATTTAGAAAGTCATCAAGGACGGCCCATATAGATATCCCAAGAACAAGAGGAAGTGGTTGGATGAGGGTATCAAAAGTCAAGTGTCAACTTTAACGCATTGAATAATTTACTATGTGTAATACATCCTAACTTGTTTCCGGGCATTTTCAGGTGTGAATCTTTCAAGGAAGTCTGGGATGTGATGGATGAGATGCACATGAGTATTGCTAAAACTCATGAAACTCAAAATCTAGAAGATAGCAACTTAAGTGGAGATGATGAGGATCTGACCAGGTTGAAAAAAAATGTGAAGAAGCTCGAGTAAAAAGAAGGCTATGGACAATAAGTTAAAAGGCCAACAAGCTGACTCCAGCAAGAGAAAGGAAGAACTCAACTGTTATGAATGCAAGAAAATTGGGCATATGTGTGCTGATTGCTTTGTTTATGTGGACAAGCTGAAAAAGAGAAGAGCTCAGAAGTCTAAGATGATGAAGGCTGCTCGAAGTGAGTCAGATGAGTTCACTTCAGCACTGGAGGATGTCGAAGAGCAAGAGTACATCGGGCTAGCTCTTATGGCAATTGAAGAAAACTCCCCTGAGGTAAGTTTAGATTGTGAAGCTTTTACACTTGAACAATAGGAGTTAGGGTATATCGCCTTGCATGAAAAATATTAGAAAATTAAAAAGAAAAATAAGGGCCTGAAAAAGAAAATTAATGATATCTTGCATGATGTGCATCCCTGTGAATCATGTGATCTTTTGAGTTTACAATGCAATGTTCTTAAGGATGCTATTGAATCAACGCGAAGTAAAGTCACATTGTATGAAGAGGAACTTGAATGCATGGCACATGACAATGGATTTTCTGAAACATTGAGGATGCTGAAATATGAAAATGAATCTTTAAGATCTGAAAATGAGGAACTAACAAACAAGCTGAATGTGATTGAGGAGAATGCTAAAACTTCTGAAAATTCTGTTAAAAAGTTGCATGAAACAAAACTCTTGAAGGGGAAACAAAGTTTAGACGATGTCCTAAGCATGCAAGTAAATGTTAAAAGACATGGTCTAGGCTATGTGCCCAAATAAAAGAATGCTTTTGAGTCTAGAACAACAACTTCATTTGTTCATACTTCTTATGCTCCCAACACTTCACAATCTAATGTTAAGAGAATTGTCCATCTTAAGAAACTAGTTCATGATAAGAAATCCATGCAATCAAAGAAATCTGCTCATGTTAGAAATTTCCAACAGTCAAAGAAACACAAGCATGGCCTTTCTATTCCTAATCATAGGCCACATCCCACACAACGTACTCCTAATATCACATGCTATTTCTATGGTGGGCATGGTCATATGAACTTTACTTGCTGGTTGAAGAAAAACATGAACAAACTCAATTTTGTGTGGATTATGAAGGATTTATTACCTTCCCAAACTAACAGTGCTGGACCCAAAACAATTTGGGTACTAAAGAAATCTACTTGAGAGGTTGCGATTATAGGTGTCTTGAAGAATTGGAGTTGGATCGTTAAAGTGGAATTCAAGGTACCAAATGCAAGGATGGTTCAGTGAGTATCATGCTCATTTTTGTTTAAGACCTTCAAGGTAAAAACATGAATACTCTTGTATTTGGTTCACATTGTGTTTAGTTGTTAGATTTTGATGATAGATTGTGTTATTGTTTTCCTTCTATCAGAAAAACAAAAAAAAAGAAAAAAAAAACATAAAAAGGGGGTCATAAGATTTAAGTGTTTATTGTCTACCATAGGTTAGAGTCAATTTCATGCTTATGCTTGCATGTGTCTTTCTTGTGTGCATGTATGTATATGATATGTAAAACACTCTCCTTGATATATTCTTTCTATGACCTTCTACTCCCTTGATATTTATTGTATTGATTTGAAACCTAGTGTATATTAATTCAATCACTAAGAGGGGGCGAGGTGTAAACACATTAGGTGTGTGCATACATTAGGGGGGGGGGGGCTATATAATTATGCATTTAACATATTTCTAAGAATACATCTAAAATTAAGACCAACAAGCTAACACACTTAAAAATGATTAATGTATATCAACTTGATGATAGTTGGAACACTTTTTTAACACTATCATGATGCTTAAAATTTGTTTAACTTATAGTAACTCGTGAGGAAAAAGCTACCTATCTTGGAATGAAAGAAAAGGAGAACTGAGCATAGTAACCAGGTCTCTCTACTAAACAAGTGAGGAGCCTCACGTCAAACGACAATACTTTTCTGAAATTTGAAAAAGAAGGAAATAGAAAATAGAAAACAATGTAAAAGAAAGTAATAAAAAATAGGCAGAGTGATAGCTACCAAAAATTGAGGGTCTATCATGTATGAGTAGGATTGAGAGTCATCTATTAGTGTTAATTAGAAAGTCTGCCTATCCTTATGTGTGATGCCCCGTAATCATATTCTCACATCACTTTTATGGTATTCAATTTTAAGTGTATTCTGAGAACATTATTAAATACATGAACTATAAAATAGATACTTCTTACTACATGCACCCACTTTTCCCTTTCATAGTGAGACATTCATGTTCACACTTTGTGATTAAGCTAATTGCATTCTTATTTCCCTATTACCACCAATTTTTTGATGTTGTCAAAAGGGGGACAAATTATGTAGATTTTATATTTTGGTTTTGGGGGAGACATTGTATCTAAAAGAAAGGGGGAGAGCTAGAAGTGTTTTTGAGAGGGAGAGTGATTCTGCATGATTGGTGAATGTTTGCATGCATATGTGTATGAAAATAAAAGAACAACAAAGAGAAAAGGAAATTGGTGTCAAATGTTGTATTTTATGTAAAAAAATCTATAAGTGTCTTGTCATCATCAAAAATGGGGAGATTGTTGTACTTCGTAGGTTTTAATGTCCACAAAACACTAATTTATGTTCATGTTAATGACCCAATTGTTGTTTTATTATATCTACTATAAGGGTCTAATTTGTGTGTTAAATGTGTTGAACCACTCTTATGTTTATCCTTTATTTTGGTGATAAGAAAACTCATGATTAATTTAAATATAATGAATATATTTATTATCATGTTTTCATCATAAATACAACATACTATGGTACTATCGTTTCATGATTTGCACTAGAAAGCTAAATCGATTGTTATTCAATGCATATCCATTACTGACTGAGTGCCACATCGATTAGAGAACAGAAGTCCACATCGATTACTGTTCAAGTCAACATCGATTATGCTTTCACATCGATTACAGTTCACTTAAACATCGACTTCAAACATCGATGTTATTTAAACATCGACTTCATTTAAACATCGATTTTATTCAACATCGATTATGGTTCACTTAAACATCGACTTCAAACATAGATTTCATTCAAACATCAATTTCGGTTTAACATCGATTACGGTTTAACATCGATTACGGTTCGCTTAAACATCGACTTCAAACATCGATTTCATTCAACATCGATTTCGGTTTAACATCGACTTCATTGAAACATCGATTTCATTAGAACATCGATTACTATATACTTAAACATCGACTTCTCACAAACATCAATTACATATATGGATTACATTGAAACATCAATTTCATTAGAACATTGACTGTGTTCAAACATCGATTACATACATGGATTACATTGAATCATCGATTTCATTAGAACATCGACTGTGTTCAAACATCGATTACATACATGGACTACATTGAAACATCGATTTCATTGGGACATCGACTGTCATTCATATCGATTACTATTATACTGAAACATCAATTTCATTGGAACATCGACTGTCATTCACATTGATTACTATATACTTAAACATCGATTTCCTCTATATTTCAAATGTTTCAAAATGTCTTTGGCGCCCAATGAAAGCTCAAATGCCTTCATATGCTTATCTTATTATTTCTTTGACTGAAGATATTTTTGTCTATCTCATAGGATCTCTTCCATCCTACAACAAAAGCACCTACATTCTATTTCTAGCTATTTGTAGGAAATATAGTCAAAAGGCAAAAAGAGGAATGGGCATGTTGTTAGAAGACCTTTTTAGTCTGACTCTATCTTTTGTGCCTGCAGATATCTAGACTTCCCCCTACACCAAGTGCCTGTTAGACAAAAGAAGAAGAAGAGTAGATAAAGAAAGAAGATGAGCAACGACTAGAAGAGTTTCAATGGATCTCTTCAACGGATCTGTTTAAAGCTGCTCCATAAAAGGGAGAAGAGAAAGCCGAAGAAAATGAAGAGAGCTTTCCTGAAGATCATTCAAAGAGTGTACATTCAGTGAGAAGCCTCAACTCCACATACACTCAAAGAAAAAGAGAAAGAGCTCGAGCCTAAGAAGAAGTGCGCAAGCAGCCAACTGAAGTCTTCAAGCTTCAAGTTCCTTTCCTCTCTTCACTCTTTTTGTGTTGCATTGTAATTTTGGGGAGAGTCTTTCGGCTGAGAGTTCTTGAGTTAGTGTCCATTATTATACAACTCTCAGTCTGTTCTTTATTTTCTAAAAAAGATTTCTGTCCAGCTGTAGGACTGTATACAGTGAGCCTCTTCTTATGTGAAGAAAAGGCTAGTGGGGTTGCTGGCGGTTTCTGTCCAGTTAAGGGACTATTCTTAGCACTTCCTTTTGGTTAAGGAAAGAACCTAACTGGGGTTGGTGTCAGCAGAACCAACCAATAGAACCACATTGGGGTTTGTTCCAGGAGGTTAGCTTCTTGATCTATAATAGAAGTGAGTTTCCTTCCTACTTAGAAAGGAAGAGGACCAGTGGGAAGCTGGGGGTTTGTATATCCTTGGGGGGATTGTACCCCGGTTAGTAAATCCCAAGATTTGCTTGGGGACTAGACGTAGGTCTTCCATCTGTGAAGTATCAGACCAGGATAAAATTCCTTGTGTTCATTTGTGTGATTATTTATATTTGCTTCCGCACTGCTACTCTCTATCACACACTATCACATTCACTAACCAAAGTCTTTTAAGTTGTGATTTTTGTGTTTAAGTTTCCATTTCTATAGCAAATCTATTCACCCCCCCCCTCTAGATAGCTTGCTGCCATCATCTGCGGGCCAAAAAGTGGTATCAGAGACTAGCTCTTTCTGATACCAACAAGTGGTATCGGATCCAAGCTCTTCCAACATTCAAACAATATCCAACGATCTAAAGAGCAAAGATCCATGGCAGCTCAAGGATTTGCTGAAGGTCAATCTGTCAACTGATCTCCCTTGTTCGATGGTGAAGGTTACAACTATTGGAAAACAAGGATGGAATTCTTCCTTCAAGGTTATGATTATCAACTATGGACCATCATTGAAGAGGGAGATCTGATTTTCCTCAACCCAAGAGAAAAGTGGATGGACAATGACAGAAAGATGCTTTCCTAGAACAGTAAAGATAAAAATGTCACGCCCCCAATTTTAGCAGTGGAATTTAATCGGGAATGCGGCGGACAAGCAAGCTTTCAGAAGCCATAAGCAAATGACTAATATCTATAGGGGCCATAATTCAATAATCAAACTCTTTTACTCATCATAAGCAATTATTACAATCTCCAATGTCAAAATAAGAACAAATCTCTACCACTAGTCTAATCTATCTCTCAAAGAAAGACAAGATTACAACAATGACTAATCTCTCACTAACTAACTAAACAATGACTCTCTATGGTGTATGTCACGCTCAGTGCACAAGTCCCATCATCAAACGTACTCCTCATCTTCACTACCTAAAATGTTAATAAGCTGGTATGAGCAAACTAGCCCAGTAGTATTTACATCTCGATGTGCGGGCAATGATATAAGTGATTAACGCTTTAAGAACTAGGCATGCACAAGTGACAAATTAAATCATGAGCATGATAAAATCAATGACAAAGTGCTAACAGGATTTTATGTAGACAGGAAAGTGTCAAGACAATAGAATTAAGACTATCAAGGTCTAAGATGCTCTTCACGAGACGGGCAAGTACTTTGTTTCATTCAAGTGATAATAGGTAACAGTAATTGAACAGTAGTAGTGCAATAGGAGATCATGGGCAGTAGCTGTTTAATAACAGAATAGTAGTAGTTCAGTAACAGTCAGTGGCAGTACAGTAATAGTGCAATATGTCTGAACTAGCAGACTAATAGTAACAGTTTAACAGTAAGATGTTTAGCTAAATTAGAACAGTCAGAACCGGTGCAAATGCATACACCGTCATTAGCCCCTGTAGGTATTTTTAGGCGGCTCTCTGCCCCTAGGACTAGATTGGAGCCCTTCGGACACTCTCCGTGCCCTCAGCAGTATGCATTCAAGTCCACTAGCGTCACAAGACTCGTTATAGCACAAGATAGTCGAGAACAGTACAAAATAGTAGGAGCCACAACAGCTCAAAGGGTCCCAAGAGAGTACTTTCAAGAGTTCAAGAATGTCATGTCAGGATGCCCAAAAACGTTAGTACGATCATGTCATGGGACAATGTTCACTAGTAGTTCGAGACTATCATATCGAGAGCGAGTTCAAGAGCATGTAACACGAACAAGATTGTCAAGAAGGTTAATGATTCTCAAATAACATTGGTTCGGTGTGTAATAGTGTCATGTCCATAATGATTTCAAGCATAACAAGTCAAGTGAACGAGATTTTATGATAACAATGATCAAGAGAGAATTTCGGCAGCATAACTGTGCTTTTGCATTATTTCTATTAATAACTTGTTTTCATGTGTCATTGTTGATAGCTTCGAGAAATTCAAGACGAGGGAGAGAGATAGATAGAGGTGCACACTAACATCGGGGAACTTTATGGTACAACTTGCTCGTCAGCCATGTGGGAATCCATGGTCAACGGAGACTTACAGAGGCCTTGGTCAAGGGATCACTAGTCCGACAGAAGGAATATCCGACGGAGAGTTCATCATAAGCCAAGAAGGGGCTTTCCTATCGTGCTAGAGTGTATGCACATGCCGCGCGTGAGAATCGCTCGAGTGCATCAGTGTGAATCCGATTATGGAAACTCTGTTTATGGAAACTTCATTTATGGAAAGTATCATAAGTGCTAAATCAGGAAATACTAATCATGCATGATCAATTTTAGCAAGTAGCAATGTGTTTTTAGCAAGTTCGATAACAAGGCAAGAAAGAGAGGACAATCAGCAAGTAGCGAGTATGATCAATCACTTATGTTCAATTAGAATCATGTGAAAATCTTTACGACTTATTCATGGCTTGATTAATGCATGATAAGACCTTATAGAACCTTCCTAGAATAGAACAAACTCACACATGCAAAGAAATGATGCAAAATGATGAAAACCAAGATGTATAACCCTTAGAAAGCAAATGCAGTCCCATCCTTTCACTGATTCAGATCATAACTCACTGATTTCTTACCATATTGAAGCCCTTTGAATAAGGAATCCAACAAAAAAAAAAAGGCTTGTCAATCCGAGGTCTATAGAAATAGTTATAGCCATTTAAGCGAACACTGCGCAGAGGCCAGGTCGTGACAGCAAACCTGTCGCGTTCTTAACACGACACATCGATACGTCGCCTTCTGAGCAAGGGTTTTGGGTTACCAAATGCACCCAGTTCGACTCCTACTTGGACTGGGTTGATATAGGGCACTTATAAGGCTTATAACTCGCTGTATAGAGTATGAAAAATTGTGAAACTAAGTTCATTGGATTTCTATCTCACTAAGCTAACTATCGTAATGAGAAATTAGAAAACCAATCACATTTACTAGGTCAACTTGACTCTGTGGGACAGACCATAAAAGACTGACATAGTAGAGATGTTTGGGTCACTTCTCTCTACACATACCATGAAATAGAGTGATTTTAGTCTTGTTTGAAAGTAGACTCAAAGGCGAACATTATTCATGTTGAGTACTTGATCTGAAAACGACTCAAACGAGAGGTGGAAGACTCTTAAGATAGTGTAAGGGTTTCATCAGGCAGAAAAATAACTACGATGATACAAGATTTATTTCGATGACACAACATGACATAAATTAAGGAAAATAGTATAAACATGATCTAAACATAGGTATGCAATCATGCACGAGTTTAATTAGAGTTTGGCCCAGAGAAGACCTACCTTTTGGTTAGAAGAAAAGGCGTCCTCCAGAAAACCCTAGTTTCGACCAGTCGTAGGAGAACGCTTAATACTCACAAGCTATTGGGTAGAAATTGGGCAAAATAGTGTCATAAGAAACTAGACTCGAAGAGCTTTCCAAGGGTATATGGCTTGCATAGTTTGGTCAAGGTTTCACTAACCTTTGATGATTATCAATATAACTCTTGTGTGCAAGTCGATCCAGATCCGAGTTGGGAAGAGCACGGGATTCCTCCTTGCTCCAGCCTTCTCCTTGAGATCTCCAGTCACCACTGCCTCCAAACACACCTCCAATAACCCTAGGGGTCGTCCCATGGGAGAGAGAGGCTTTATTTTTAGAGAGAGGGGCCTTTAGTTGCCTAATTAGATTAGTAAACCTTTAGGCACAAATTTGGGTATACCTTTCCTCAACTTGGAGATTTCTCTCCACAATTCGTGATGGAATTGGTATGAAAACTTACATTAGGTGGTAACCACGAATTTGGGCTTGGTTTGAAGTCTAATGGTTGTCTATTGGGTGAGAATTTACCCTATCATAGTCCATTAGTGAATATTTCTGAATTTCGGGTCATTTTCCTAGCATGAATTTATTTGTGGCCCAAAAGACATCCTTTGGCCCATTTCTTTCATTGGATTGTCAATACCCAATGATTGAAGTCCAACCATAATTTTTATTCTATTTTTGGAATCCATTAAGTATATGTGATAATAATTTTCTGATTTATTTTTTAATTACGATAATAAATCACAAAACACCTTAATCTTGGTCAATCAGATTTTTCTTCGCACGAATTTCTTTGTGGGTCATTTGAGAGTATTATTTAGAGTTGAACAATGATTTTTATGGAATTTTCCAGTGTGTTTTTGTACACATGATAATGGCACGCAAAATTTTACTAATATTAAGTTATTATTTCTAATTTTCTCATAATAAAATTTTCGGGGTGCTACACCCTCCCCCACTTAAAAGAATTTGGTCCCCAAATTCATATGATATGATACAACTACCAATTTATTCTGAATATTTCATTCCATCATCTCCTCCACTTAAGACTTTGCTATCAAGAATAATAATAATAATAATATGGAGTTAAACTAAGGGTTTAGTGAAGGTAGTTAAACTAAGGATTTAGTGAAGGTACCTTGTCCACCTTCATTGACATGATATATATCCACAAAGGCTTGTAATCGTCCTTGGCGTGGAGTTTGGTTCTTCTTCATTAGACAATAGATGACTCGATGTTGTTGACTTCCACATCGCAAGCATCTGCCCAATTTCTTCTAACATCTTACAACCTTACGCCCTGGCTTTTCACAAAATTCACAGACTTCCTTCCGCTCCACTTCCCCTTTCACTCTCTTGATATCTACTGTATCTCTTCCTCTATTGCCATTGGAATGAGTAGTGTGTTCTCTTTTCAACGCCTTCTTCATATGGATCTTTTCAAGAAGTTTCATAGTGTCCTCTACTAATTGAGCTCTCAATACCATGTCTGAATATACTACAATGTCTAGTGGGGCCAACTTTTCCCAGGTCTCAACCCTTCTAAGAATCTCTTTGCCTTCATCTTTTCTGTACTCACTAAATATGGTGCATACAGCGTTAGTATTTCAAATTGCACTTCATATTCAGCTACAGACATCATCTGTTATTTTAAATCCATAAATTCTTTTGCCTTTTTCTCCCGAATCCTCTCAAAAAAATATTTGGTGTTGAAGAGTTCAAAAAATTCATCCCACTCTATGTCTATGTTGGGTAATTGTTGACTGGAAGCTTCCCACCAAGCTCTAGCATCGCGGTCCAACTGGAAGGTTGCCAGAAAGACTTTCTCTTACTCTGAACATTGCATAACTTTAAAGATTTGTTCCATCGCCTTCACCCAATTTTCAGCTGAGGATCTAGAGTTTCATTAAACCTAGGGGGATTTATTCGTTGAAAGTTCCTATATAAGTCTCCTGCTCCATTCCTTGCTCCTGCTTGAACCACATTATTAAGGGCTTGAGTTAGCCCTTGTACGGTCCTTTGTAATTCATGCATTTGTGCACGCTCGCCAGCCATCTCCTCTAGTCTCCTGCAAGCAATAATAATTTATTAATTTCTTCTTAAACTTAGAGTGTTTGTACATATAGTTAAGCTCCTAGCATAATCCCAAGTTTTTACCCAATCTCACTAGGTGCCTAGCTTAATGGTGAACACAACCTTATGGATCCTAGATCCTCATGATCAAGATTCCTATGGCTTAGGTTCACAAATTCATCTTGAATATATCCTAGGACTTAGGGAAAGCCTAGGCTCTGATACCACTATTGTCACGCCCCCAATTTTAGTAGTGGAATGTAATTGGGAACGCGACGGACAAGCAAGCTTTCAGAAGCCATAAGCAAATGACTAATATCGATAGGGCCCATAATTCAATAATCAAACTCTTTTACTCATCATAAGCAATTTTTGCAATCTCCAATGTCAAAATAAGAACAACTCTCTACTACTAGTCTAATCTATCTCTCAAAGAAAGACAAGATTACAATAATGACTCATCTCTCACTAACTAACTAAACAATGACTCTCTATGGTGTATGTCACGCTCAGCGCAGAAGTCCCCTCATCAAACGTACTCCTCATCTTCACTATCTGAAATGTTAATAGGCAGGTATGAGCAAACTAGCCCAGTAGGATTTACATCTCGATGTGCAAGCAATGATATAAGTGATTAACGCTTTAAGAACTAGGCAAGCACAAGTGACAAATTAAATCATGAGCATGATAAAATCGATGACAAAGTGCTAACATGATTTTATGCAGACAGGAATGTGTCAAGACAATAGAATTAAGACTATCAAGGTCTAAGATGCTCTTCACGATACGTGTAACGACCCTCCTTATACCGATACGATTATACCAATCCACGTCGGTATAACGAACGTCGTCACAGTGGGACATTCACCCAACACTAACATTAGATTGGGATGTACACTAATATTGAATTAGAACAGCGGAAACAAGTAAATATTCAATCTTATTCCATCATCATCATTATATCCACATTCCATATAGCACCAAAAGAAAAGCTAAAGTCCACAATATTACAATTCCAAATAATTTACACTGTCTATGTGAATTACATCACTTATTGACTACATACTTATGAAAATGAAAGTACAATAGATCACGTCCACAAGAAAGCTACTCCTCGCACTCGAAGTCACTCTAACTATCTCCTCCTCAGAAGTGGAGATACCTATCACACCTATACCCGAAGCAAGTATGAGTCTAAATAGACCCAGCAAGCAATCCATGAACACAACCATACACATATCATCTACACATGCTAGTTTCCTAAGCATTTTTAGGATAAACATGGTGCATGCTTTATATTACTTTAACAACTAAGTATAAAAACCTATAACATGCTTTCTACACTTTTGTTCATCATGCTTCAAAGATTTAAATCTCATTCAAACCATATGGCAACTATACACAATTTAAACATGGAATTATACATAAATTAAATAGCATACCTAGCATGAATTCTAATCATTTTCTCATTTATTTAACACAATTGCACTCACATTTTGCTTGCTATTTTGACATGAATAAGTCACATTCATATGGGTTTACACTATTTCACATGATAGTACATTCACTTATCAATTTCACATGCACATATTTCAATTTGCACAATTCACATGGTCATATTCACATATTCACATTTTACACTTAGTTGCCGTGACACATAGGCCAAACCATCACTAGAAGGACACACATATACACATTCACATACCTATCACCTAGGCAACACAGTGATAGATCTTGGTTAACTACACAGAACTGGGAGAAGCACTCTCCACCCTAACCAGTGGTACTTGTCCACCTCCAGGATTTCATCCTAATTTCCCATAGGATATCACACACATTGAACCTTCCCATAGAGACTTTACTACAGTACAGTTCCACAGCCCTCTATGGTAGCAGTGTCACTAACGGCATAGTTTATACATTTCTACGTTATCACATTGTCACATTATTCATATGCATTTAAACACACACATTTACTTTTAACACATATACATGGATCAGTTTGTAGAGCATGTTATTATTGTTTCATCATGATAATGAACTCCTAATACAGTCCTAATTATGTTGTTCATAACTGAATCACATACAATTTAACTTAACATGCTTAACATGGTCATTTTCTTATTTAAATACATAACAGTACCTACTGTTAATAAAACAACATGAAATTTTTGTAGCAGGTTCCAAACAATAAACATATCACATGCTCAATTTTCCATATTTTTCAGATTTGTAAAATAATTTTGGCAATTAAAATATGAATCAGGCATATTTATCATTAAATTCCTTTAAACAGGTTTCACAGTAATACAGTTATACCCAGTAGTGCTAAAACCTGTACACAGTCATCATATAGTCGTAGGAAATTTCTGAAACCCTAATTTAACATGGATCTAATTAATCAAGAATTATGAAGATCAAATCATATTCACAATTCATTTACAAAAATTTTAATAAATAAAATTGTACATGGTAATTTGTCCTAGCCTCATGATTTGACCTACTCTCTGTCCTTGACCACATATAAAATTTACAGCATGCAATTATACCCAGAAGTCTGGTAAATGTGTCACAAAGATCAAAACATCAATCAGTCAAACCTGATGAACTTGGAGGCACAAGGGTTGCCGCCAACCGGGTTAACGACACAAGATGTTGCCGTTGACCCTAGATCTTAACGGCACAAGATGTTGCCGTTAAGTTCTTGTTTGTAGGAACATAGACTGAACGCATAAATCACGGTGAATGGGGGTTCCAGGACACGAGATAAATTCTGTAAAATTCCTAGGACCTAGCTGACATGAGTAGGGATGATGTCTAATGATTACTTGCCTCAAAGAAATTACTAGTTTGGATTATTTTCCGGAGAAGCTCTCCTCGGCCAACCCAAGAAGAGGCACCAAAATCTCCCAGATCCGGTCATTAGGTCGATGTAGCTTGTACACCGGAGTCAGGGAAGTCTTGTCTTCCTCAATGATCAGAGTTCCTTCCAGTCGAGGTAGATCACCGAAAGATGTCCACAATCGCCAGATCAAGCTTCTCAAAGATTAGGTTTTCACACAGACTTTCTAGGGTTTCTCAAAGAGCCAAAGGACCTAATCCGACCGCAAGAGGGTGTTTTTATAGAGTCAAGGGATTTGGGGTATGCGTAGATAGGATTTCCTACTGTTGGAAGACAGTTTCCAAAACTGGGAGCGAAGGAAATGCAGCCTTTCCAGATCTGAGGCCGCAACCATTCTGGGAAAATAGACGTCCACATCCTTGGCCGTCTACTGGGAATAAACATCCATCGATCTAGACGTTGACATCCCCATGCACGTCCATTCATGTTGACGTCAACCAGCATTTCGGCCAGAACACAGAAATGCCCAATTATTTATATATATATATATATATATATATATATATATATATATATATACATGCAATGTATAATGTATAATCTAAGCATCATAGATACAATATAAATAAAAGCAACATGTACACAAGTAAACACATTTATACATATGTACATAATTATTCAAATACAATATGTACAGAAATAAATACATATATGTATATACATATACATATGTACACATAGCTATATACACAAAGCATCTAACATCACATGATCAAAATCTAAATAAAAGAGCAAAATTCGAGGTCCTTACAATATGGGCAAGTACTTTGTTTCATTCAAGTGATAATAGGTAATAGTAATTGAACAGTAGTAGTGCAATAGGAGAGCATGGGCAGTAGCTGTTCAATAACAGAATAGTAGCAGTTTAGTAACAGTCAGTGGCAGTACAGTAATAGTGCAGTACGTCTGAACTAACAGACTAATAGTAATAGTTTAATAGTCAGATGTCTAGCTAAATCAGAACAATCAGAACTGGTGTAAACGCAGACACCGTCATTAGCCCCTGTAGGTATTTTCGGGTGGCTCTCTGCCCCTAGGACTAGATTGGAGCCCCTCGGACACTCTCTGTGCCCTCAGCAGTATGCATTCAAGTCCAGTAGAGTCACAAGACCCATTATAGCGCTAGACAGTTGAGAATAGTACAAAACAGTAGGAGCCACAACAGCTCAAAGGGTCCCAAGAGAGTACTTTCAAGAGTTCAAGAATGTCATGTCAGGATGCCCGAAAATATTAGTACGATCATGTCACGGGACAATGTTCACTAGTAGTTCGAGACCATCATATCGAGAGTGAGTTCAAGAGCATGTAACATGAACAAGATTGTCAAGAAGGTTAGTGATTGTCAAATAACATTGGTTCGGAGTGTCATAGTGTCATATCCATAATGTTTTCAAGCATAACAAGACAAGTGAATGGTATTTTATGATAACAATGATCAAGAGAGAATTTCGGCAGCATAACGGTGCTTTTGCATTATTTCTATTAATAACTTGTTTTCATGTGTCATTGTCGATAGCTTCAAGAAATTCAAGACGAGGGAGAGAGATAGAGAGAGGTGCACACTAACATCAAGGAACTTCATGGTATAACCTGCTCGTCGGCCATGTGGGAATCCATGGTCAAAGGAGACTTACGGAGGCCTTGGTCAAGGGATCACTAGTCCGACAGAAGGAATATCCGACAGAGAGTTCACCACAAGCCAAGAAGGGGCTTTCCTATCGTGCTAAAGTGTATGCGCATGCCGCGCGTAAGAATCGCTCGAGTGCATCAGTGGGAATCCGATTATGGAAACTCTATTTATGGAAACTTCATTTATGGAAAGTATCATGAGTGCTAAATCAGGAAATACTAATCATGCATGATCAATTTTAGCAAGTAGCGATGTGTTTTTAGCAAGTTCGATAACAAGGCAAGAAAGAAAGGATAATCGGAAAGTAGCGAGCATGATCAATCACTTATGTTCAATTAGAATCATGTGAAAATCTTTACTACTTATTCATGGGTTGATTAATGCATGATAAGACCATATAGAACCTTCCTAGAATAGAATAAACACACACATGTGACGAAATGACCCAAAACAATGAAAATCAAGACGCATGACCCTTAGAAAGCAAATGGAGTCCCATCCCTTCACTTCTTCAGATCATACGTCACTGCTTTTTTATGCAAATTTGACACATGAATATACCATCTTGAAGCCCTTTGGATAAGGAATCCAACAAAAAAAAATGGCTCGTCCATCCAAGGTCTATAGAAATAGTTATAGCCATTTAAGTGAACACTGCACAGAGGCCAGGTTGGAACAACAAACCTGTCGCATTCTGAACGCAATAGGTCGATACGTCACCTTCTGAATAGGGGTTTTGAGTTGTCAAATGCACCTAGTTTGACTCCTTCTTAGACTAGGTTCATATAGGGCACTTACAAGGCTTATAACTCGCTGTATAGAGCATGAAAAATTGTGAAACTAAGTTCATTGGTTTGCTATCTCACTAAGCTAACTACAGTAATGAGGAATTAGAAAACCAAACACATTTACAAAGTCAACCTGACTCTGTGGGACAGACTATAAAAAATTGACATAGTAGAGAAGTTTGGGTCACTGCTCTCTTCACACAGCATGAAATAGAGTGATTTCAGTCTTGTTTGAAAGTAGACTCAAAGGGGAACATTATTCGTGTTGAGTGCTTGATATGAAAACGACTCATGCGAGAGGTAGAAGACTCTTAAGATAGTGTAAGGGTTTCATCAGGCAGAAAAATGACTACGATGATACAAGATTTATTTCGATTACACAACATGACATAAATTGGGGAAAATAGTATAAACATGATCTAAACATATGTATGCAAGCATGCACGAGTTTAATTAGAGTTTGGCCTAGAGAATACCTACCTTTTGGTTAGAAGAAAAGGCGTCCTCCAGAAAACTCTAGTTTTGACCAGTCGTAGGAGAACGCTTAATACTCACGAACTACTTGATAGAAATTGGGCAAAATAGTGTCATAAGAAACTAGACTCGAAGAGCTTTCCAAGGGTATATATGGCTTGCATAGTTTGGTCAAGGTTTCACTAACCTTTGATGATTATCAATCTAACTCTTGTGTGCAGGTCGATGCAGATCCAAGTTGGGAAGAGCACGGGATTCCTCTTTGCTCCAGCCTTCTCCTTGAGATCTCCAGCCACCACTGCCTCCAAGCATGCCTCCAATAACTCTAGGGGTCGTCCCATGGGAGAGAGAGACTTTATTTATAGAGAGAGGGGCCTTTAGTTGCCTAATTAGATTAGGAAACCTTTAGGCACGAATTTGGGTATACCTTTCCTCAACTTAGAGATTTCTCTCCCCAATTCGTGATGGAATTGGTATGGAAACTTACCTTAGGTGGTAACCCCAAATTTGGACTTGATTTGAAGTCTAATGGTGGTCTATTGGGTGAGAATTTACCCTATCATGGTCTATTAGTGAATATTTCTGAATTTTGGGTCATTTTCCTAGCGTGAATTTATTTGTTTGAAGTCCAACCATAATTTTTATTCTATTTTTGGAATCCTTTAAGTATATGTGATAATGATTTTCTGACTTATTTCTTAATTACAATAATAAGTCACAAAACATCTTAATCTTAGCCAATTAGATTTTTCTTCGCACGAATTTCTTTGTGGGTCATTTGAGAGTATTATTTAGAGTTGAACTATGATTTTTATGGAATTTTCCAGTGTGTTTTTGTACACATGATAATGGTGCGTAAACTTTTACTATTGTTGAGTTATTATTTCTAATTTTCTCATAATAAAATTTTCGGAGTGCTACAAAAAATCTCATATGTTGTGCCCTGTCAAGAAGCGAATTCAACAGAATCTCAGCATGCAAATCAATGAAAGAAATGTGGGATAAGCTAAAGCTCACATACGAAGGAACAGACAAAGTCAAAGAAACTAGGATTGACATCTTGGTCACTCAATATGAGAAGTCCCAAATGCTAATAGGTGAGACCATTACACAAATGTATAGCAGATTTATTGACATAACTAATGGTCTTGTAGGGCTTGGAAAGATGTACAACACTGGAGACATGGTAAGAAAAATTCTCAGATCCCTACCAAGCTAATGGACTCCAAAAGTCACAGTCATCGAAGAAGCTAATGATCTTACAACTATGTCATTAGAAAAGCTTATAGGATCATTGCTGGCACATGTAATCAATACTGAGCGACTATCTGAAAGCTCATCCAAGCAGAAATTTACTAATGCTCTTAAAGTCATAGTTGCTCCTCCCACCTCCTCTTCTTCTTGTTCAGAAAATGCAGGTTCTGAAGATAGTGATGTTGATGATGTCTTATCAAAACTTCAGAAGATCCTTAAGAAGAAGAAGAATGGATCAAGAAGGATCCAAAAGAAGGAGAAAAAGGAAAAAGAACCAATCTTCTATGAATGTAGAAAACTCAAGAAGAAGACTGGTCAGCCAGAAAAACCCAAGAAGAAGAACAAGAAGTTCAAAAGAAAAGCCATGGCTGCTGCTTGGGATAATGAAGAAGTCACCACTTCTGATTCATCAACTTCAGATTTAGAAGAGGAGCAAGTAAGTCTAGCCCTCATGGTAGGACTAGATGAGGTACATTCCGACCTATCTTTTAATTTGTGCACTGATTCAGGGTCAGAGTCTGAAGATTTAGAAGATGTCTATAATGAACTTTATGAAAAACATAAAAATGTTGCAAAAGAATTAAAGAATCTGAAAAATAACATTACTTGCTTAGAAAACACCAATTCAGATCTTAAATCCAAAATGGAACAATTGGAAACACAATTAAAAGAAAGTAAAGATAATAATTATCTTTTGAATGAAGATTTAAAAAGCAAGAACAATGAAAAATTAGAGTTAGAAGAAAAATTGAAAACTCTAATTGAGGAAAATCTTTATTTAAAAGAATTAGTTAAAAATTTAACAAAATGAAAAACTTCTCTAGCTCTTTGTTTAAAAAACTCTAAAACTGACAATAATAAACAAGACCTTGGATACAAACCTTCTGAAAAAGGAAAACAAGTTATATTTCCTGAAAAATATCCAATGCCAAAATTTGTGAAAGAAACCAAGATGCCTCAGAAAAAGGCCCCTGTAATGAACAAGTTCTATCAAAAGAAAAATGTTTCTAAAAATTGTGTTCTAAACAAATATCACAAAGACAATAAGAACTGCAAAATAGATTACATTTACTGTTGTTCTCATTGCAATAAATTAAGACACACAGTTAATTTCTGCACTACTAAGCACTTAGTATGGATTCCTAAATATTATCTTCATGCATCTAACCATCGAGGACCCAAAAAGATTTGGGTACCTACTTTTGAATAAGTTGTTTGCAGGATAGCCTTGAAGCATCATGAACAAAGGATGCTCAAGGCATTGGTGACAGCCAGCTCTTCATCCAACTCAAATCTGAAGAGGGAGTAGTCACATATTTGTATTTAAATTTATAGTACTACTAACAATAGTTTGCAAGTCTTCTTGTTTTTAAGATCAATGTAGGCAAAAATCTTGAAGACTTGACAAACAACAAGTGAATATGTCAAGAAACAACAAGACCAACAAGTGAAAATTAATGAAAATCTGAGGGGGAGCCTCACATTCAAGGGGAGCATAGACTAAGGGGGGGCTATATGTTCATGACAAACATTGTTGAACCCCTCATCTCCAAAGTCACAACATACTGGTAAGAAGTATTTACAAAAGGGGAGAATGCAAATGGTAAGATCCTTCCTTTTTGGTTATTGACAAAAAGGGGGAGAGTATTTTATGCTATGAATTTTCTATTCATTAGTTGTATTGAATATTTGTTGAAAATTCACATAAGTTTTGTCATCACCAAAAAGGGGGAGATTGTTGAACCACTCTTATATTTTATCCTTTATTTTGGTGATAACAAAACTCATGATTAACTTAAATATAATGAATATATTTAATATTATATTTTCCTCATAAATACAACATACTATGGCACTATCGTTTCATGATTTGCACTAGAAAGCTAAATCGATTGTTGTTCAATGCATATTGATTACTGACTGAGTGCCACATCGATTAGAGAATAGAAATCCATCGATTACTGTTTAAGTCAACATCGATTATGCTTTGACATCGATTACGGTTCACTTAAACATCGACTTCAAACATCGACTTCATTTAAACATCAACTTCAAAGATCGATTTCATTAAAACATCGATTTCAATTTAACATCAATTTCATTCAACATCGATTACGGTTCACTTAAACATCGACTTCAAACATTGATTTCATTTGAACATCGATTTTGGTTTAACATAAATTTTATTCAATATCGATTACGGTTCACTTAAACATCGACTTCAAACATCGATTTCATTCAACATCGATTTCGGTTTAACATCGACTTCATTGAAATATCGATTTCATTGGAACATCGATTACTATATACTTAAACATCGACTTCCCACAAACATCGATTACATACATGGATTACATTGAAACATCGATTAGATTAGAACATCGATTGTGTTCAAACATCGATTACACAAACATCGATTACATTGAAACATCGATTTCATTAGAACATCAACTGTGTTCAAACATCAATTACACAAACATCGATTACATACATGGACTACATTGAAACATCAATTTCATTGGGACATCGATTGTCATTCACATCGATTACTATTATATAAAAACATCAATTTCATTGGAACATCGACTGCCATTCACATTGATTACTATATACTTAAACATCGAATTCCTCTATATTTCAAATGTTTCAAAATATCTTTTGCGCCCAATGAAAACTCAAATACTTTCATATGCTTATCTTATTATTTCTTTGACTGAAGATCTTTTTGTCTGTCTCATAGGATCTCTTCCTTCCTGCAACAAAAGCACCTACATTTTATTTCTAGCTATCTGCAGGAAATACAATCAAAAGGCAAAAAGAGGTATGGGCCTGTTGTCAGAAGACCCTTTTAGTCTGACTCTATCTTCTGTGCTTGCAGATATCTAGACTTCCCCCCTACACCAAGTGTTTGTTAGACAGAAGAAGAAGAAGAGTAAATAAAGAAAGAAGATGAGCAACGGCTATAAGAGTTCCAACGGATCTCTTCAATGGATCTGTTCAAAGCTGCTCCATAAAGGGGAGAAGAGAAAGCCGAAGAAAATCAAGATGGCTTTCCTGAAGATTATTCAAAGAGTGTACATCCAGTGAGAAGCCTCAACTCCACATACACTCAAAGAAAGAGAAAAGAGCTCGAGCCCAAGAAGAAGTGTGCAAGCAGCCATATGAAGTCTTCAAGCTTCAAGCTCCTTTCCTCTGTTCACTCTCTCTGTGTTGCATTGTAATTTTGGGGAGAGTCTTTCAGCTGAGAGTTCTTGAGTTAGTGTCTATTATTGTACAACTCTCAGTCTGTTCTTTATTTTCTAAGAAAGATTTTTGTCCAACTGTAGGACTGTATACAGTGAGCCTATTCCTGTGTGAAGAAAAGGCCAGTGGGGTTGCTGGCGGTTTCTGTCCAGTTAAGGGACTGTTCTTAGCACTTCCTTTTAGTTAAGGGAAGAACCTAGCTAGGGTTTGTGTCAGCAGAACCAAGTTGGGGATTGTTCCAACAGAACCGCACTGGGGTTTGTTCTAGGAGGTTAGCTTCTTGACCTGTAATAGAAGTGAGTTTCCTTCCTACTCGGAAAGGAAGAGGACCAGTGGGGAGCTGGGGGTTTGTATATCCTTGGGGGGATTGTACCCCGGTTAGTAAATCCCAAGATTTGCTTGGGGACTGGACGTAGGTCTTTCATCTGTGAAGTACCGAACCAGGATAAAATTCCTTGTGTTCATTTGTGTGATTGTTTATATTTGCTTCCGCATTGCTACTCTCTATCACACACTATCACATTCACTAACCAAAGTTTTTTAAGTTGTGATTTATGTGTTTAAGTTTCCATTTCTGTAGCAAATCTATTCACCCCCCCTCTAGATAGCTTGCGGCCATCATCTGTGGGCCAACAAAGTGTGCAGCAAAATAGGTCCAATTCATCTTAGTAAGTGGACATTACAAAGGCTAAGGCTTGGATAGAACAAAAGAGAAGAGTGACTGAAAACTGACGACTCTAAGATATAGTTTTCAAATTTAGATGAACTCTTTTCTTAAGTAGGACTCTTGTCTTAATTTGCGTGGGGACGACTTTTAAAGGTCTTCCAAGTGTCTCTAAGTATAAAAGCAATTGGAGAGAGAGCCACACCATTCTAGATATACAACAAGGGTTCTGCTATAAGGCTGTTTGGGCGGTTGTGCACATGTTCTTGGCGTGAAGCTTCATCTAGTGAGATTCTCAAGGGACCAAGAGTAGTGCTGCATCCCAAGAGGTTGTGGTTAGTGGTCTACATCAAGCATACCTCCAGAAACATCGTTTGTGGAGCACAACTACGAGTTTTTCACTTATAGAGTGAGTCTTCCACACTGGCTTTGCACATTTCAGATGGGGGGATTTCTTGTGCTTATCATTTCAGTACTTTTTCCACTACCACATGCTATCTTCGTGTATTGAGAAAACACTTGAGAGAACTGGTGTGTGTGCTCAGGTTGTGAGCACTGTGTGAGTTGTCTCATCGCCTGACACGAGGTGGTGTTGGTGTTGTCCCTAGGAAACAACAATATGTGTATGTGTGTGTGGAGGGTTTTTCGGCTTGTACCTGGCAAACAAGTTAGGAAGAAATCCTCACGGGGGTGTGAGGTGGTGGACATAGGCGCACACATGGTGTTGCCAAACTACCCTAAAAATTATGTGTATGCTTGTGTGGTTTGCCTCCTTGTTTCTACCTCTTTCTACGTGTTGAGCAACTATCTCCTTAAAATATTGTTAAACATTTTAAGCGTTGTGTTTTTGCTATGACAAAACCTTTTAAGACTTTCTACAAATAAATCTATTAGAATATTCCACAAGAAATATGACATGTATGATACAATATCTATCAGCACTGTCTTACAAAAATTTTTCTAAGTCCACAGTGTATACTATATACCATACTAACTCCAACTTTAGACTTCAACTCCTGAAAAGTCGAAGTGTTGTACCATTTGATGAACAGGTAGTACTCCGACTTCGGAAAAGTTGAAGTCTGACAGGACTCCGACTCCTGAAAAGTTGAAGTCTAGCTAAACTCCAACTTCTTAAAAGTCAAATTCTGTCTAGACTCCGACTCCTTAGAAGTCGAAGTATGACTTGCTATCAAATGATCCTTCACTCCGACTTCTAAAAAGTCGAAGTCCTCTAGCTCCGACTCCTAAGAAGTCGAAGTCTTTGTATCTTACTCCAACTCCTTGAAAGTTGAAGTCTATTTTTGTTTGCACTCTGACTTTCCAGAAGTCAAAGTATGACATCGATTGA
Source organism: Colocasia esculenta (assembly GCA_014218235.1). Taxonomy (NCBI): domain Eukaryota; kingdom Viridiplantae; phylum Streptophyta; class Magnoliopsida; order Alismatales; family Araceae; genus Colocasia; species Colocasia esculenta. The sequence goes on from CM024753.1 coordinate 176,595,093, forward strand.
TGATCTCTTATCTTTGACTCTGACTACAGAGAAGTCGAAGTAACCTATATCAATTTCTATGTACTTGACACATAATTTTTATGATAATATGTCATTCCACAGAATCTATGAAATCTTAGTCTTGTTTATTTCAAGTTATTTGTTATTCCAATGAGATCCTTTACAAAATGAATAATACTTGCATATCTTACACTATAATGCTTTTCTTGCTGCCACCATTTAAATTTTCTATTAGGTAAGGAAAATTATATTCAAAATGACCACATAAATTATCTTTGATAAGATCTAAATCAATTATACAAATTTGTCTCTTGCTTTCTATTAGAAGCATAGTCCTTTCTATTTTGACAAAAGATATGCGTTGGTAGGTATAAGCAGTTGGGCTATCTGTCAGAACCCACCTACCATATCTGCTTTTTATCAGAAATTCCTTATTTTTAGGATACAACTGTCTATCTGCTCTTTAATGCACTAAACATCTGTCCATTCGAGGTTTGTTATACTTGACATATATTTCCATCTCACCTACCTTTGAAAGGACAAAGGTACCTATCCTTCCTTACCTTGCAGACAATTAGATACCTACTGAAGCCAGTTTACATATCATTAATAAAAGTTGTCTATCAGGCCATGAAACTATCTACATAGCCTGAAGACATTGGAACTCCAAAAGCTGAAGGACTGATGAATATAACAGAAGTCTCAAAGTGTCTGCATCCAAGGATCAACGACTATTCTTCATATAGCTAGTTTTCTAACGGATAGTTTCAAATGTGAAATTAAAGCTTCTGAAGCTCATATATATAGAAGCTGAAGTTTGAACTAGAAGATCACCGACTCAGCAATGCACACATCTCCCATCTATTTTTGCAAGCAAGAATCTTCACAAGTCTTCTACTGAAGTGAAAGAAAGAGAGCTGCTTCTTCAGTCGACTACTTCCAAGCTCTCTAGTTTCTTTGAAGTCTTTTTCTGTTGGGTGGCATTTTGTAACTGTACATCCTTCTCAGTCCACCCATTTAGATTCATAAAGAGTTAGAGCTTCAAATTCTCATTTGTATTTCTTTCTGTTTCTCTGTGTTGGCTCAATCTTCTGAGCAGGCACTTAAGTATTTTTCATTTATGTGATTAGATAACCTGCAGGGGGTTTGTTTCTTGCTGTACCCCTCTTGTGAAGGGAAGACCTATGGGTATAGGTAGTCTTTGTACCCCTTGTTAAAGGGAAGACTTACTTGGGAGCAAGTGGATTTGTAATACCTCTCAGGTTGAGAGAAGGCCAAGTGTTCTTGGCAGTTTAATGAAATCCCAAGAGGTTACTTGGGGACTGGACGTATGACTTCCATGTGGGAAGGGCCGAACTAGGATAAAATATCTTGTGCATTTGTGTGATTGTTTCTGCCAAGTTTTCACTTGTTTCACACCAAGGTTCGTCGTACCGTTCGGATCGACCATGCCACATTCTCCGTTGTATGATACGGTATTATATCGTACAGTACCGTACCGCTGAGATACAGTGGGGAAAGATCTTGTTTGATTTTTTTTTTAGTTTTATGACTTGATGAATATTTAAAATGAGTAAACTTCAAAAGAAGACTCTCTATCCAAATTCAAGATAGACTTTCTGTCTCTTCTCGTGCATGCACCCTTTCTCTCTCATATCCTCTAGAACTATCAGGGATATTACGCCTTTTATACTTTAAAAATGGGTTGATATGCTCACGAGGTCTTCATCAAAGTTGTTCTATTCTTCTTAAGCTTCGTCCTCGAAGTGAAATCACCTCAATTGGTGGTAGGTGCCCAAAGTTATAGTAGATTATTTATCACATTCTCTCTCATATCATGATCTACATATACAGGATTATCACGCCTTCTACATCTCAAACAAGGGCATATCTCTTCGAGACTTCTTCATGAAAGTTGTTCCCCATGACTTCCTCTATGAGCTCTAACTAGAATCACATCAAATGAAGGTTGGTGCTTAAAGATACAGTGGATTATTCTTGACCTTCTTTCTCATATCGCGATCTAAACTAGCAGTGAGTGTAGCCTCTCTACAGCCTGAACGAGGGTGATCTAGTCTTTGGGCTCTTCATGAAAGTTTTTCATGATATGACCAATGTATTCCATTAGATCAACACCAAGAATCCGAAAACAAAAACAAAATTGTAACGTCTTAAAATTTATAATAAAATATTAGTATGACACTAAGAAATTAAAAGAGATAGTAAATTATACATAAGACATGATCACTTATATAAAACATAATTAACTTTAATTTTTAAATATTTTCATATTATTAATATAACTCTAATACTATCTTTGATTGTGTGCACTTCAATGGGACGACATTCGGTTCCAAAAATAAAGTCAAACCTAAAGTCATCATAATTACTAGAAAAATATACTGATTCTAAAAATATAAAATATCAGAAATTATTGATGCATAGATGTTGAGATTAAGTCGACCTAATGATTTTTGGGACAATTTTTACTTGACAAAAAATTAATTAAAAAATTAAACTATAATTACTATAATTTGTATCATCTCTTAATTAGCTTATGTTTGAAATTTCATCTCAATTAGACACCATTTAGACCACTTAAGTGTACACAGAATTTGTCGTGGTACGACGAAACATTTGTGCACTTCAACGGGACGACATTTAGTTTTCAAAATAAAGTCAAATCTGAAGTCATCATAATTACTAGAAAAATATACTGATTCTAAAAATATAAATATCAGGAGTTAATGATGCATAGATGTTGAGATTAAGTCGACCTAATGATTTTTGGGACAATTTTTACTTGACAAACAAAATAATTTAAAAAAGTACTATAATGTATATCATCTCTTAATTTGTTTATATTTGAAATTTTATTTCAATTAGACACCATTTATACACTTTAAATGTACCGGATATAAGAGAGGAATGAAAAAAAAACATATTTAGCGGACCGGACTGCACCGGTCTTTAGCGTGCTGTTGCATGCTGCCGCGGCACGTTCGGGTCACCCAGTTGGGGTGACCTGATGGTTCGCACGTACCGCACGAACCATGTTTGAGATTAGGTCGACCTAATGATTTTTGAGACAATTTTTACTTGAAAAAAATTTAATTTAAAAAATTAAACTAAAATTACTATAATTTGTATCATCTCTTAATTAGCTAATGTTTGAAATTTCATCTCAATTAGACACCATTTAGATCCCTTAGATGTTGAGATTAAGTCGATCTAATGATTTTTGAGACAATTTTTACTTGACAAAAAATTAATTTAAAAATTAAACTAAAATTACTATAATTTGTATCATGTCTTAATTATCTTATGCTTTAAATTTTATCTCAATTAAACACCATTTAGACCCCTTAGATACACCAGATGTGAGAGCGGAAGTTAAAAAAAAAAAAAAAAGGTCCGATCTATGGCATACCGCGGTGTGCCATTGCGGCATGCCTAGGTCACCCCATTGGGGTGACCCGACCGTGCCATGGTTCAGATGAGCCATGGCACGGTGTGGTTTGGCCAACCGTGTTTCACACACACTACACTAAATACTAACAACTTTATTTAGTGTTATCTATTTTCAGATAAGTTTTTAAAGGCACAAGAAGTCCTATTCACCCCCCTCTAGGATATCATTAGTGCCATCTCGATCTAACACTACACACGCATAGGGTAGTCGATAACACATGGTTTTTCCTTCGGTGATATTGCTTCCGTTGTGTCAAATTGTTTGTCTAGTTAGTTCAAATTTATTATAGACAAAAGTTTTTTTAATTAGGCGTAGTAATTCACCCCTTCCCTCTTGCTCTGTTGACTGGACATATTTCACAGCAAACAACAACATTGACTGCCATTAATGAGGGACTAACCACATAATCATGTGCCGTCAAGATGATCTTGAGAACATAACCTTGTGCTGTCAAAGGATCTTGGCAGCAGTATACATTGTTGTCAAGTTCCTAGAGTTAGTAAGCCCATTTTTTAAATTGGCGATTGAATCCAAAATTCGCTTAATAGCCATATAAAAATCTAAGAAAACTACACAACCTAAAGGTAGGATTACTACAACGAGTAAATTTGAAGCCTCCTTATCCCTAAGCCGTTCTTCATGTGAAATCACCCCAACGTATGGTCTGCTACTCGATCCCTTACCGCAACAACACCTTCTAGAATTGGAGAAGCAAAGCTTGTTGGCCTACGACAGCAAGACAAGAATTACCTAGATTAATTACCTTGAAATCATGTCCTAGAAAAGGGATTTTGTTTAGAAAATTTGATCATTTAAGAATAGAATGATGCATAGATACTATTCGGATGGTTCCAAAGATCATAGAAGGTCCACTACAAGGTATTGCACATTTCTTGGAGGTAACTTAATCACTTGGAGAAGTAAGAAGCAAACAATTTGTACTAGATCTAGTGCTAAGGTAGAATATCGGGCGATGACACATGGTGTTATTGAATTGTTGTGGCTAAGACTTCTTCTCAAAGGCCTAAATGTTGAGATTGATTGTAATATCCCAAAGTATAAAATGATAAATAAGTAAGAAACTGTTGAGAAAACGTAATGCAATTTTTGGGTTGATGGAGATATTTGGTATTTCCGGATCTATCTAAACCTTGACTGAAAATACGCTAAAGGATACTATTATTGGTAAAAATATTGCTAATGATAAATAATAATGATATTGTTAAATGATACTACTAAAGGTAAATGGTAAGAGTAAGGGGTATTACTAAAGATAAGTATATTAGTAAAGAAAGAGGATAAGGATATAGATATACCCTTGTTCACACTGAGCCCAGAATTAAATAAGAGGAAAAAGAATAAACACAAATAAGAAGGGCATATCTACAATTATAAAAATGTGGGATTTTCATGTGATTGTTTATTTTTTTCGGGGATCCCGATGAAATTTCTATAAACCCCTAGAGACACAATCAGAATCTCGATCGTCGGAAGTTGTTTGGAGCTTGAACGACCGAATCAAGGGTGAGGAGTGGGTATATCTCCAATTTTCAAAACTTGAGGGTTAAAACATGATTGATAAAATGCATAAGGGGTTAAATGAAATTATGCTGGAAAACCCTAGAATCCTATGGAAGCCCTTGGAACCCTATGGACCCTATGGAAACCTCTGGAAAGGGACCCTTGTCCTACGCCAGGCTAACTTTGGAAAATGGCCAGGGTTGTGCCACCTCAGAGGACACATGTCCTCATCCTAGAGGACCCAAGGGGGTGCCCCTCTCTCCTTTCCGTTATAAATCCCCCCTCATCCTCCCATTCCATCCATCCAAGTGAAGAGGGAGAGGTCATGCTAGAGCTCTGAGAGAGTGTAAAGAGAGAAGAGATAGAGTGCCCGTCCAAGAGTGTTCAGCCCGTAGTTAGGCTTCTATTGGTCCATTCTCATAGGGAGATGCTATCAATTTGTTCATCTGCGTCTTATTCGTGCCATCCTGGAGTTCTGACAATTTGTCGTTCCAATCTTCATATCATCCCGGAACTCTGCCGGATTGTCGTGTCGGTCTCCGTACTAACTCAAAACTCTACTGAAATTTAGTATGGACCTTCACTCTATCCTAGAGTTTTTCTGAATGGTTTACTAGAGATCCTTCCCATCCCGGGATGCTGCCAGTTTGATTCCTCAAAATCCCTCTCTATGCTGGAATGCTGCCGAGGTGGTTTCTCAAAATTCCTCTCTATGCCAGAATGCTACCGGATTGTTCATTGAAGATCCTTCCCCATGCTGAAATGTTGCCAGATTGTTTAGTGAGGATCCTTTCCCATGCCGGAATGTTGTTGTATTGTTCAGTGAGGATCCTTTCCCATGCCGACATGCTGCCAGTTTGATCCCATAGAATCCCTCTTTATGTCGATATGCTGCTCAAAATCCCTCTCTATCCTAAGATTCTATCGGATTGTCAAGTTGAAACCCTCTTGTATGTCGGGACTCTGCCGGAGTGAAGTCTGCTTCCTTTGTCATTGAAGCTTCTGTAGCCTTTATGTCTTAAGGTAGGTTCCTTCTAATCCTTTCTAAGTCACCAGTTAGTGGTTAATAATATTAATGATTCTCGTTTTGATATAATCCTTTTATAGCTCCCTTCTGTGTTTCTTATTGTGTCCCTGTATGCTTCTTTAGTTTTAACCTTTTATTGGATCCTTGTTAATTTCTTGATTAGTACTATTAATGATCTTAGTGAATATAAGATTAAGTGTTAATAACCTCAGTTAGTACAACATTTTGTGAATTCCTAATGAAGTGTTCTTGAGATTCATGATCAGCAACTTTCGTGGCTTCCATTCTGACCGTAGTTCTATAATGATTCTTATTGTTGATTCGACGATTTGTTATTGACACCTTGATCCTCTTTATCATGATTAATTCTTAAACTAAGTTCCTACTGCATGTCTAGAAGCCACAATCAATGTTTAATAGAGCCATGGTTCAGAGCATCCTTGGATTTCTCATCATCATGTTAACCTTATCTTGAACTTATATGTCTCTAATACAATCCTAGCTTAGCCTCCCTTTCTGATCTAATTACTATTGTATACTTATTTTCTTGAGATCCTTGTCTATGCTCTGAACCAACCCTTGAAGTTCTCGACCACTTAAGAGAATACATGAACTATTAGTAAGTGATTGAATAGGATCGTAGACCCATGATGGAATTATGCTGGTTAGGGGGCTTGGTCTAGTCCTGAGAAGATCTTGTTGAACTACTTCTATATTTTATCATTCTATTTTAGTGATAACAAAACCTCATGATTATCATAAATAACATGAATATGTTTATTACCATTTTTCAAGACTCCTCGGTGTTGGCTGCTTCCATTCAGCGTAAGACCCCTCCTTCTTGGGCGGTTCTTCATTGGTGGCAAATATCTTAAATCTGCTTGAAGATTTAAATTGTCAAGTGTCTCATATCTTCAGAGAAGGGAACCAGGTGGCGGATTCTCTTGCCTCTCATGCTTGCCACTCTCGGACTAACCATCTATTCTTCAGTACTGCTGGTCTTCCTCCTCTTTCCAGAGGCGCTTTACTTCTGGACAAGGCAGGTCTGCCCAATTTTAGGATAGTTTCTTAGCTTTCCTTTTGTTTGGGGTTTGTATTTTTTCTGGTTTTTTCTTGTATGGGTTGCTGGTAGGGGTATGCCCCGGAAATTTGTACCTATGATCTTCTTTTATATATTAATTAGGCATATGTGTTTCGCACCAGGGGAGTGATAACATTATTCCCTGATGGGGAGTAGTGCACTTAGCTGGTTGCTGACACTATGACCCCTTTTGCTTTAAAAAAAAAAAAAGAAAGATTATCTATGCATAAAAAATAACATATTTTATCCGAAGCTTCACTTCGTCATGCATGTTTTTATCATGTTCAGTCGAAGCTTACTTCATCATATATGAAGCTAGCTTCGTCATATCCGAAGACCACTTCATCATATCTGAAGCTGGCACTTCGTCATGCATGCTTTTGGTCGTTATTAGTCAAAGTCCTACTTCGTCATATCTAAAGCTAACTTCGACATATCCGAAATCCACTTCGTCATATCTGAAGCTGGCACTTTGTCATGCATGCTTTTGGTCATGTTCATTCAAAGTCTCACTTCGTCTATATGAAGCTAACTTTGTCATATCCGAAGTTATATACGAAGTTCACTTTGACTGACTGTGTGTTTTAGGTTCGACCGACAACGTTAATTTATGTACATCTGAAGTCATGTCCTACTCCAACTGTTGGACAGTCAAAGTGGCACATCGATTACTGAACATTATAACATCGATTATGTTCGAACATCGATTATTCTTCACATCGATTGTCTTTTAACTTAAACATCGATTACTTTAGACATCAATTTCCTTTAAACATTGATTACCTTTCTCTTTCATATCGATTATTCTTTGAACATTGACTGTGTCTGAAACATTGATTGCTTCACTTTAAACATCGATTACCTTTCTCTTAAAACATCGATTACAGTTACACTCAAAAATTGATTGTCTTCATGGATTGTTCTTGAACATCAATTATACTTTCACATTGATTGCATAAACATATATTGCCTCTAAAACATGGATTACTATTATACTTAAACAATGATTGCCTCTATATTAAAATATTTCAAAATGTCTTTGGTGCTCGAATGAAAGTTCAAATGTACTTCATATATTTAACTTATTATTTTTCTGATTGACTAGAGATCTTTATGGTGTATACCTTCTATCTTATCAGGGTAGGCAAGCAAATGAGTGGGCATAAATTAAGGACTGAAAGGACTCTTTCCTTATGCTAAAAAGCAAAGGCCTTACCTAACATATCTAGATGTCAGCAGAAATCATAGACTTGCACATAAGAAGGTATGGGCTATCTGGCACAATACTTATGAAGTCTGACATTCTCTTCCATGCATTAAATATCTGTAGGAGTCCAGTTTTAATATGAGGAATCTGTTAAGACTCAAGCAAGCATCCGTTAGACACAATGATAGCAGAAGGAGATGAAGAAGATGATGAGCAAAGGCTAGAAGAGTCACAACGGATCCAAGAGCTCCAACAACTACTCTTCAACGAATCTATTCAAGCTACACTTTAAAAGAATGAAGCAAGGATGAAGAACACAAGAGAGAAAACCTGCAAATCATTCAAAGAGTGTACGTCCAGTGAGAAGCCTCAACGCCATAGACACTCAAAGTAAGAGGGAAAGAGCTAGAGCCCAAGAAGAAGTGTGCGTGTAAGCAACCATCTAAGTCTTCAAGCATTCAAGCATATTTTCTCTCTTCACTCTCTCTGTGCATCATTGTAAATCTAGGGGGAGAGTCAGTGAGCTGAGAGTTTGAATTCCTTAGTGTTCATCTTATATAGCTCTCAGTCTGTTCTTTATTTTCTAAGAAAGACTTGTGTTCAGCTGTAAGATTGTATATAGTGTTCCTCTTCTTGTGTGAAGAGAAGGCCAGCTGGGTGCTGGTTGATTCTGTTCAGTTGTGGGACTGTACACAGTGTTCCCCTTGTGTTAAGGGAAGAACCTAGCTGGGGTTGGTGTCAGCAAAACCTTACTGGGGGTTTAAGTCTAGTAGAACTGTACTGGGGTTAATTCCAGGAGGGTGGCTTCTTAACCTGTAACAGAAGTGAGTTTCCTTCCTACTCAGAAAGGAAGAGGACCAGCGAGGAGTTGGGGGTTTGTATATCCTTGGGGGGATTGTATCCTCATTAGGGAAATCCCAAGATTTGCTTGGGGAATGGACGTGGGTCTTCCATTTGAGAAGTACCGAACCAGGATAAAATTCTCTGTGTTCATTTGTGTGATTGATTGTTTTGAATTGCTTCCGCACTGCTACTCTATCTACTGCACACAACTACATTCACTAACCAAGTTTTCAAGTGGTGATTTTTATTTGTAATTTCAAATAACCTATTCACCCCCTCTAGATTTATCTTTACTGCCACATCTGTGGGCCAACAAGTGGTATCAGAGCCAAGCTCTTTCATCCAAGTGGTATCAGAGCACTGGTCTCTAAACTTCAAGAAGATCTAACGATCTTAGAGCAAAGATCAAATGGCAGCTCAAGGATTTTTCTGAAGGCTAATATGTCAATAGACTACCCTTGTTTTATGGAGAAGATTACAACTATTCGAAGACAAGGATGGAGTTTTTCCTCCAGGGTTATGATTATCAACTATGGACTATCATTGAAGAAGGAGATCTGCTAGTTAACAACCCAAGAGAGAAGTGGACAGATAATGACAGAAAATTACTCTCATAGAACAGTAAAGCCAAGAACCTCATTTGCTATGCTCTGACAAGAAGTGAATTCAATAGGATCTCAGCATGCAAACCAGCCAAGGAAATGTGGGACAAGCTAAAGCTCACATATGAGGGAACTGACAAAGTGAAGAAAAATAGTATTAATATCCTGGTTACTCAATACGAAAAGTTCTAAATTCTGACAGGTGAGACCATTACCCAAATGTATAGCAGATTGACTAACATAACTAATGGTCTTGCAGGACTTGGAAAGATATACAACACTAGGGATATGGTAAGAAAAATTCTTAGATCCCTACCAAACCAGTAGATGCCCAAATTGACAACCATCGAAGAAGCTAATAATGACCTTACAACTATGTCATTAGAAAAGCTCATTAGATCATTGATGGCACATGAAATCAACATGGAGTGACTATCTGCAAGCACATCCAAGAAAAATGTCACTAATGCTCTTAAAGTCATAGCTACTCCTTCCTCCTCTTCTTCTTGTAGTTTAGAAAATGCAGACTCTGAAGACAGTGATGTAGATGATGACTATGCAAGCTTCAGAGAATTCTAAAGAAGAAGAAGAATGGGTCAAGAAGGATCCAGAAGAAAGACAAAAAGAAAAAGGAACCAGTTTGTTATGAATGTATGAAGCCTGGACATCTAAGGCCAGATTGTCTAAGGCTCAAGAAAATTGGTCAACAAGATAAATCCAAGAAGAAGCAAAGAAGTGATGAAAAGCACAAGAATTTCAAAAGGAGAGCCATGGCAGCTGCTTGGGACAATGAAGAAGTCTCCACTTCAGATTCATCAAGCTCAAATTCAAAAAAAGAGGAGGTAAGTCTAGCTCTCATGGCAGGACTAGATGAGGTACATTCTGACCCATCTTTTAATTCTTGCACTGATTCAGGGTCAGAGTCTGAAGATTTAGAAGATGTCTTTAATGAACTTTATGAAAAACATAAATGTGTTGTAAAAGAATTAAAGAATCCAAAAAATAACCTTACTTGCTTAGAAAATACTAATTCTGATCTTAAATTAGAAATGGAACAATTGGAAACACAATTAAAGGAAAGTAAAAATAATAATTATCTTTTGAATGAAGATTTAAAGAGCAAGAATAATGAAAAATTAGAGTTAGAAGAAAAATTGAAAACTCTAACTAAAGAAAATCTTTATTTAAAAGAATCAGTTAGAAAATTAACAATATGTAAAACATCTCTAGTTCTATGCTTAAAAGACTCAAAATTTGGCAACAATAATAAGGTCTTGGATACGAACCTCCTGAAAAAGGAAAACAAATTAAGTATCCTAAAAAATATCCATTGCCAAAATTTGTGAAAGAAACAAAGATGCCTCAGCAAAAGGCCCCTGTAATGAACAAATGTTTTCAAAAGAAAAAGTGTCTAAAAATCATGTTCTAAATAAACATCACAAAGATAATAAGGCCTGCAAAACAGATTACATTCATTGTTATTCTCACTACAATAAATTAGGCCACATAGTAAACACCTGCACAACTAGGCACTTAGTATGGATTTCGAAAGGATATTTTCATGCATCTAACCATCAAAGACCCAAAAAATTTGGGTATCTACTTCTGAATAAGTTGTTTGCAGAATAGCCTTGGAGCATCAGGAACAAAAAATGCTTAAGGCATTGGTGACTGCCAGCTCTTCATCCAACTCAAATCTGAAGAGGGAGTAGTCACAAATTTGTATTTAATATATAGTACTACTAATAAGGTTTTACAAGTTTTCTCTTTTTAAGATCAATGCAGGTAAAAATCTTGAAGACTTGACAGACAACAAGTGGGTATGTCAAGAAAGAACAAGATCAAACACCAAGAAAAAGATTGAAGATTCATTAAAGCCTCACACTAAGGGGGAGCCAAAACACAAGAGAGCAAACCTGAAAATCATTCAAAGATTGTACATCCAGTGAGAAGCCTCAACACTATACACACTCAAAGCAAGAGAGAAAGAGTCAGAGCCTAAGAAGAAGTGTGCGTGCAAGCAACCATCTGAAGTCTTCAAGCATTCAAGCTTCTTTTCTCTCTTCACTCTCTCTGTGCATCATTGTAAATATGGGGGAGAGTCTGTGAGCTGAGAGTTTGAGTTCCTTAGTGTTCATCTTGTATAGCTCTCAGTCTGTTCTTTCTTTTTTAATAAAGACTTATGTCCAACTGTAAGACTGTATACAGTGTTCCTCTTCCTGTGTGAAGAGAATGCCAGCTGGGTGTTGATGGATTCTATCCGGCTGTGGCTTCTTGACCTGTAACAGAAGTGAGTTTCCTTCCTACTTGGAAAGGAAGAGGACCAGCAGAGAGTTGGGGGTTTGTATATCCTTGGGGGGATTATACCCTGGTTGTGTGAAATCTCAAGATTTACTTGGGGACTAGACGTAGATCTTCCATTTGAGAAGTAATGAACCAAGATAAAATTCTCTATGTTCATTTGTGTGATTGATTGTTTTGAATTGCTTCCACATTGCTACTCTATCTACTGCACACAACTACATTCACTAACCAAAGTTTTCAAGTTGTGATTTTTATTTGTATTTTCAGATAACCTATTCACCCCCCCTATAGGTTTATCCTTGCTACCACATCCGTGGGCCAATAGATCCCAAATGCTCTTAGTGCCCAGTGGTACCATATGGAGAGTGATGGCCAGGTGTTTGGCATGCACCACAAGTGAGTGTTCTTGATTAACTTGACTGACAAGTTCATTATATCGTGATTGATTGCATGAAATAGTTCGTAGTGAACCCAAGTGCATAATAATCATGAAGAGTTCAGTGGCCAATTCTTGAGTGATCTAGCGTTGCTATCATGGCATTCCTGTACAATCTTGTTCATGAAATCTAATTTTTGTAAAGTGTTACTAATTGATCACTTGCTCTTGTCTTGCATGAAATCCAGTGTTCATCACTCTAGTGATCGAATAATGTTATTGATTGAACTCGTGCTTGTCTTGCGTGAAATCTAGTGGACACCACTCCAATAATCATGTACTACTATTGATCAAGCTCACGCTCTTGTCTTGCCATTGTTAATCTTTCTATGTTTGTTAAATAATCTCTCGTATTTGCTTACTCGACAAATCCATTCTCGTGACTTACGTGTGTGCTATTCGTGAAAAGTGATCACAGACAAACCTCCTGAGTTATCTAGTTCCACCCTAGTTATTTGTGATATCATGACAATCTCAAAGATATATGCATACAACTTCTTATTAATGATTAGTTACCATCTTTGGTTAATTCACTCTACTAGTTATTTCTAAATTATTTAGTGTAACTATTTATTGAGATCCTAGTGTATTCTTTTCTGTGATCTCTACATTTATATAGTGAACTCTTATTCTGCTTTTTTTACCCCTAAATTTCTTTAACCTTATTAACTACTAGTTATGAATTATAATTGATTAGGAGTAACCTACTGGGTATTTTTATGCTCATTATTTTTATTAACATTTTTCAGGAAAATTTTCAAGTGTAAGGTAAAGTGGTTGGGAAGTGTGTTGAGCTACTGAACCCCAAGTGACACAAGTGAGTTTCTCTTTTACCTTCTTATCTATTGCTTCTTGACTTCTTCCACTGCCATAACGTCGGGGCGTGACATTGATTTACCTTTAAGACTATATTGTGATAATAAAGCATCCATCAATATTGCAAACAATCCAATGCAACCGGCATAATTTTATATTTTTATAATTCTACATAGTTTGAAGATTATTTGCTATTTTTATTCTTTCTTTCTTGAGTTAGCTACTCCAATTTATTGAGGGTATTCTTGTACTTTTATGGCCCTTTGTGGCCTTGGATTATAGTTATAAGAGGAGATAGGGTCGCATTGTGTAACACCCCATATTAGAATATGTTAAATGAACTAAATTAGCAACTGCCAACAACTTAGACTAGTCATTTTCGGAGCTTAAGTAGGAAAAAAACTCCAAAGTTAATCGTGCTTAGTTGGGAAAAGTCTCAGGATGAGTGATCTTCCTAAGAAGTCTACCAACAAGCATAGTTGTTGGGTCAGTTTGCTGGTTGGGTTGTCGCAAATAGTATCAGAGCTATACCATAGTCAAAAGTGTAGGAATTAAGTGCTATATAGGACAAAGTGCTACATTTTGGGAGCCACCTCCTAAACTTATAATGGGACAAAGTGCTACATAGTGGGAGTCACCTCTTGAACCGATGGGGGCCACCTCTAGAATCTTACCTACTTGGAATTTGACTATGTACTACATGTGCCTATCGATGAAGGCGTCGCTTATATAAGAAGGGTAGATTATAACACTCCATTTAAGAATATGTTAAATAGACTAAAACAATAGACTACGAACAACTTGGATTAGTCATTTTTGTTGGATTATTTGGTCCAACAACTCCTTTAAGGATTTACTGTTACTATATGCTGTCTCAGAATTAGGTGTGTGTAGTGGCATCGATGCTTGACAGCTTAGCCCGCCGTAGGGACTAACCGTCTTGTGCAAAGCCCCTCAGGTTGACCACAACGTTGAAGTGGGTTCTGCGCTGCCATAAAGGAAATACAGTCCACCTTCACTATTAGTTTGAGCTTTTGGTGCAATGGTTGGAGCTTGATCTAGCAAGTGATATCAAAGCGAGGTTGTGGGTTCGAATCCCCTACGTGTCAATGGGGAGGGGGGGGGGCTTATTGGATTGTTTGGTCCAACAACTCCCCTAAGAATTCGTTGTTACTATATACTTGTCCGAAATCAGGTGTATGTAGTGGCATCAATGCTTGATAGTCCAGCCCGCTGCAAGGACTAACTGCCCTGTGCGAAGCCCCTTAGGCTGACCACAGTGCTTGCCATAAAGGAAATACAGTCCACCTTCACTATTAGCTCGAGCTTTTGATACAACGGTTGGGACTTGATCCAATAATTTTCGGAGTTTGAGTAAGAAAAGAACTCCGAAGTTAATCATGGTCAGTTGGGGGGAAGTCTCAGAATGAGTGATTTTTTTAAGAAGTCTACCAACAAGCACAATCGTTGGGTCAGTTTACTGGTTGAGTCGTCACATATTATCTTATCAGTTGTGTAGTTACAACCATTTCTCTTCTCTCCCTCATACTTTCTATCAAAAATTAGTTCTACGCTCCAGCTTTATGAATTTACCTCGTCATGTTTGCCTAATCATATCATCAGGCACTGAAGTATGACATTAGTCTTTTTTCTACAAGGTCTCATTTTATTTGTGATGGGCCTTGGTCTTTATATTTAATTTGTAGAATCAGATGTGCAACAAATATTGCTTAAAAGTTTATCAAGAAAGGATAGAGGGAAGTTGATGAGAAATCTCCAGTTTTGAGCAGATACTCTACAAGATTAGTTAGGCAGGTGGGGGTGCAAACAGTGAACATGAATAGTGGGAATGATGTGGCCCAGGTAGATGTCATCGATCAATTGCAAGTCCCAAAAGTTGATTCTCTCCAACTTCTATATAGTATCAAAGAGGAAAGGAAAAGTTGAGCTCATGACTTGACACAGGAATATTGCAGAGAAAAGAGAGGATGGTGACCATGGTATGGGGGTGGGTGATGTACCTGTGCTTATAGGACCACAGTTTTTTTTCCTGTGCATGGCAAGGGGGAAGCCAGACTGTAGGTAAATGAGGGAAGGAAGGACCCAGATATTTACTCTGGAAGGCTGAACACACTTGTCTAACTTTACCTTAGATGGAGAATTAGAACTATGGTCTGTGTATAAAAGGGCAAAAAAATAATTAGAATCACAAGGGATTATTATTATAAAAACAACCATATTAGATGCCTAGTTTTCGGAAATATATTGTTGGGTATATATGTATCTGTATTTATTTTATATAACTTCATCTTGTGAACATGTGAATAAGTACCTATTTTGTCGAGCAATGTCAGAATGGTAATGAGCTGAAGAAGAAAAAACAACTACAGCGAACATATATATTCGTAGTCTGTTGATTAATCAGTATAAAATAACCCTGTTGAATAAATGTAAACACAAAAAATACCTCTCTGTGGAGTGCATTTACATGTTTTTTTAATGACAATTAACTAGGGGCATTGTGGCACATGATTACTTTGTTTGGTAGTTTGAGTGATGACAAGGTGTGCTAGCACATGGCAAGACCAATCTACATAGAGTCTTCATATGTACAGGATTGTACAGTTGCTGCTAGAAAAATGACTAATCAGATACTGGTTTAATGGAAAACATGCATCATTCCCATACATCCTCATCTCTGCAGGTAAGCGAACAGGTACGAGGTAGTGGTGATGCAAACAGTGTAACTATGTTGTGGGAATGATGTGGCTCAGAACCAAAATGTCAGAAGCAAAAACTCAAAAGCCGACTGTGCCATACTTTTTACAGTTTAAGAGGGGAAAGAAAAAGGTGAAATCATGACCAAACAAGAGTACTGCAGAGAAAAGAGAGGATGGAGACCATGGTGTGTATATATATATATATATGGTGTGTCAACAGGACCACAGTTTTTCCTGTTCATGGCAGGGTCTTGGATGTTGAAACATGTGTGTAAATGAGGGAAGGAGTCTGATATTTACAGTGCCTTTGACTAATTAGGCAAAGAAGGTTTTTTTTAAAGCAATACTACCCACCTTGGTGAGCAGCAGTATTATACACCTCCTTTCCAATGTTAAAGGGAGGTGTGTGCGAATTAAGTGCTGGAGACCATATATGCAACAAGTATTTTGTTGCTTAAAAGTCTTAAACAGATAATTTTCACTGGTTAACCTCATCTTTTCGACAGTTTTCATTTGGATTCCTTGTAAGAGGTGATGTGTAGATGAAATGATGTAGTCTCACACCATGCATTTATGAACCACTCAGAGCCCTACTGATCTTGGGTTTCTTCTCCCACTAACTTGAATTTCCGGTTTGGTAGCAACAATCTAAAGAGCAATAGAAGATTTAGTTCATACCCTAAAAAAGCATCCGATTTTGGATGCATGTCCAGCTCCTTGTAATGCTTTGTGAACGGTTAGATAGTTTCAATGATATTAAGAGGTTAAAATAGCACATAACAAGATCAAGCTACATAGAGTCGCTACCGGGAGATTACACAAACGAAAAGGAACTGCTGCAGTTAGAAAAATGGCTAGAAACCCTTAAAGAGAAACCACCAATTTTTTCAGTCATGGTTGCACGAGCCTCCACATCTGCAAGTGCTTCCATAGAGGGGCACGTCCTGTCTGCTGCTGTGTTCTCCAGTCAAATTTTGGCAGGGGCTTCTAGCAGTAGGTGAGCTATCCACCTCACTTACAGGAAGCGGCACCCATCAAAATTCCCACAATGCATGGCACCATTTCAGAAAACCATGTCTGAGGAATCAAAAGCTCAATACTGCAAGTAATTGGTGGGCTCCTCCAAAATAGATTAAAGCAACATCTTGGAGCTTTTAAGCCATATCCTTGGTCATGATCAAGAGAGGTCTCCATCATGGGCTCTCATGTCAAGCCAAATTGCATGAGTGCTCCCTGTAGATCACAAAATTAAAGGACCACCATGAGAAGGTCTCCTCTTTCAAGATGCCCCATTCACTGGAAAAGGAATCTGCACTGCTTCTGGTTTGATTAATTCACGTCTACTGCTCAGCCACAAGTAGAAGAACCAGTCAAATAGGGGAAACAAGGTGATTGAATGACGCTATGCTGGGCCTTTGGCCCCCGCGGCACTGTGGATCCTTCAGCCCAGGGTAATTTTGTCATACATCTATAAAAATTTAAAAGTGCATCCTTCAGCTCAGAGTAATCTTGTCATCTATAATAATATATGTATATAAATTTTTTTTTGAGTGATACTTGCTGAGTTTCAGCATGGAAGATTGATCCACACCAGAAAGCGGGAGCTGATGCAGCATATTCCCACCTGCTGAGGTGGATTAACCATTCTGCAGCAGAATCTGGGATCCATCAAGTATTCATCTTTTCCTTCTTATGTCGTATCCATAGTGGGTAAGAACAAAAGGTGAAGGAGTGCTCTACGGAATTCTTTATACTTGTTTTTTTATTTTATTTTCGTCAATCCACAAAAATTAAGTTTGTTCCTATCCAAATAGGGGATATCAAATTTAAATTAGTTTTCTATTTCAAATCTAAGAACAAGAAAATATATGACAAAAAAGTGTAACAAAAAAGGTGCTATGCAGTAAAACGTACAAAAGCTTAATAGGGTGTTTGGTTACAATTTTTACCAATTTTTTCTCTCAAATTAAAAAAAAAAATGCGCATACATACACGTTTGGTAAGATAATTTCTTTTTTTTAGAATAAAACTAACCCCGTTTAAAACTCTCCCAAAAATAAAACAAGTCATCACCTGTTTTTTTTTTTTAAAACACACACACACGCGACTCCTCTCCCACCCCCCGCCCCCCCCTCCTTCCCCGCAAGCCCCCGCCGGCGCCCCCTCCTTCTCCTCCCCCCCTACGCTGCACCCCCCTCCCTCGCCAGCCCCCCCGCCGGCGCCCTCTCCCCCCCCCCCCTGCGCTGCACCCCCTCCCCCGCCAACCCCCCCACTGGCGCCCTCCCCCCCGCCCCTGTGCTTCACCCCCCTCCCCCGCCAGCACCCCCCCCCCCCCGCCGGCGCCCCCCTCCTCCTCCTTCCCCACGAGCCCCCCTGCCGGCGCCCCCCTCCTCCTTCCCCGCGAGCCCCCCCTCCTTCTCCTCCCCCCCCCCCCCCCCCCCCCGCGCTGCACCCCCGCCCCTCCCCCGCCGCGACGGCCCTTCGGCGCCCCCAAACACATCGTCATAATTTTAAAATTTTTTGATGTTTTTACCAAACAACTAATATCATGTTACCATAATTTAAATTTAAAATTTAAAATTAAAAATGAATCTAACAAATTTTTTAGTTAGAAATAATTTCTTTTTTTAAATTGCTCCCAAACACCCTATTATACCACTTGCCTCTTTAAGAAGAAAATTTATTGTACTGTCAATGCAGTAATACCAGCTCAAAATATATTTTAGGAAATTCATAATTAGTCCACTTTGTGCAGTTATTGTGCTGAATTATGCCACCTTCTTTTTTTGTTTTAAATTTTAGAGTCTAATTTTTTATTTTGAAACTTAATTTTTTATTTTGACGCTTAAGTTTTTAATTTGACACTTAAAATTTTCTCTTTTGATGTAACGAGCCAAATTGGACATCATGTCAAATAAAAATTTGAATGTCAAAATAAAAAATTAGACTCTAAAATAATAATAAAAAAGAAAATAACACAATAAATAGTACGAGATGGATCAATGAAGTTCCCAAAATACATTTTGAGCTGATATTACTACATTGAGGTCAATAAAGTTTTCTCTAAAACATTAATCTAAGGAAATAGAAAAGGGCCTCTAGGGATTTCGTCCGATCACTTAAATGTATTTCTCTCTTTCTCTCTCTGGACTTATCCATGTTACTCGTTATTTGTGCGGTCGGTTCAGCATATTTACAGCATCCCGTTTGAGATGAACACGAGGATGACCTTCCTCAGTGATCCCAATTGACACAGTAGACAAGTACCTTGTAGCGCAGGAAACCATGGCACATCTGCTTAAACCCTCCATCTTGTGGGCCGTGAGAGAGCTGATACCAGCCAATTACTAACGTAAAAACACTCAGATTTATCTCTCTAGTATTTGACAGTACTGTGCAAAGTACATATCTGTAACTGGGAGAAGGAACTCCGCGAGTAGCTGGCGAGTGGTGAAGTAGGACAGACCAGTGGCAAACGAAGCTCTAGGATAGCTTCAAGTGCTCCGAGCACTGCCAGCTTTTGCAGTCACAACGTGGATTCTTCACAAAACACGACAACTTCTTCTTACCTTTTTTTTTTTTTTTTTTCCCTTTCCTCTCCTTCTCCAATGTCAGGTGACTAGCCAGGGCAGTCTGGAAGTGGCCGGTCTCATCTGATCATGATGATGGGGGTCAAGTGGTGACTTCTGGGTAGGCCAATCTTCTGAGGCTTGACAGAGTGCCCCATCATCCTCATGGGAGATGCTGAAGAGCGGCTCCCCTTAGAAAGCAACTAGGACGTGGAGTCTTGGGGTTCCCCCTAGATAGATAAATCTTGATAAATTCAGCGTGGGATGGAATCTGGTAACCTATTCTTGTATTTTTATGAATTTAAGTATCCCACTAAAATACAAAAGTACTCTTATACGGAGACAAAAAAAAAAGATTGAAAAACCTTGAGTTTTGTTATCCAACTTTATTCTAACCCACCATCTCTTATGGAGTTACCAAAGAAGTCTACAAGCTCGCCATATGCTCCCAAGTCCTAATCATGCTGGGGTTTCGACGTTGATGGGACGTCAAAGGAGGACAATACATCTACATTTAGTCGATACTACAGCATCGTGAGATATTTAATCTATAAAACATCCTAGAAGGCCAACAACGATCCACCTGATGTTCGTGACAAGAATGACCATCTTTATTCTTCCGACAAATGTTCGGACGACAGCAGTAGATGGCAACAGGCACTAACCGGGACGTAATATGACATGCATGAAGGTCATGCCACTGTGGGGAATAACGTTCCAATTTTTCCGAGCAACACCATTAAAGGGCTTACTAAAACCAACCTCAAAAGGGGAGAAAGAAAAATGGATCATACATGTTTGTGTGGTGTCATGTTGAGGCTTGAAGACGATTACCCGCCTAGCAGAGCCCACATCTGCTTTTGGTGAAACTTCATCTATATATGCTTTTAAAAGGTAACTAGGTAGAGCCACCTGTGGGCTGCAGCACACTGGTTTTGAGCTTTCAGAAAAATCCAGAGTACAGAAGACTATGATGATACTCATACTATCTTCGGGAAGAAGATGAGTTCTCACGGCCAAGGATGTGTATTGTGGGGGATGTATATCTGATGCGAAAGTCATCTCACGTGCGAAGAAGAAGACGATGCCAGAAGACCTGTAATGTGCACGGACGTCAGAAAGGGAGACGCGTAACTCAGACGATCTCTCTTTGATTTTCTCTCTCTATATGTCTATATATAGTCTATGTGACTTGATGGAGAGTATGACATATATATTTATAAAGAGGAGAGACTAGTCCCAATGATCCTGAACATGATCTCACCCATAATAGGATCCTAATGGATATTTAATGGGTTAAGCCCATGAATTTATTTCATTAATTGGACCTAATTGTGTCTTTATGTTGTGTAGTCCAATACAAGTGGACCACAATATTGGATAAAAATCCAACATTCTCCCACTTGGTCCAACTTGTCACACGCATATCAAATCTTCCTTTAAAAATATACATATAATATAGACTCATATATATTTTTAAACAGACTATTGAAGATTAATTTGATGCCTTGGACTTACACCTGAAAGGGAAAAACACAGTACATCGCATGATTAAAACTAAAACACACACCACAAATTAATGGAACCTGAAGAGTTTAAATATAGTAAATCAAATGACATGGGTCATGGAGATAAATGCATTCAAATCACACACCACCTTCCATATACCATAATGACACCAACTCACTACAATTGAACACTGAACTTGAAAAGATAGATAAACTTGAACCTAATGTTTATATGTTGGTCACCACTTAAGCATGCATTCTGCCAACCATAACCCATAGCCAACATGTATACACAAATAAATGGAATAGGCAGAAAATAATAGAAGAATCATGACATAGATGTGATCACAAATAATAACATAATGTCAACTGAAAGTGTCATAATATATCGAGAGAACTAACAAGACCTATCCGAATCACATGACTACAATATACGCTAGTAGGTAGTCCATTAGTGGGAGGGTTAACAACCATAAGATCTGTCTCAATATGTTCTATACACACTTCATGATTCTTACACTCTATCTCTAAGAGCAGAATACTTGATATCCAAAGCTCTACCACCCTTGGATGCCTTATTGTTCTTAGAGAAGAAAATTGCAGTGGAATTGTCATAGTAAATCTTGATAGGCCTAGAGATGAAATCTATACATAGTAGACTTGTGAGCAAATTCAGCAACTAAATGGCCTGACCACTAGTCTCAAAACAAGCAATAAACTCAACTGCCATAGTGGAAGTCACTGTAATACTCTACTTTTCATTGCACAAGGTAATAGCTCCCCCTACTAAGAAGAACACATAGCCTGAAGTGGACTTCCTTGTGTCAAGGCAGCTATCAAAATCAACATCAGAATATGCAATGACCTCTAGTTGATCTGACCATTTGTATGTGAGTAATAATCCATTGTGCCTTTCAAATAACACATGACCTTCTTGGCAGCCTTCTAGTAATCTATGCCTGGGTCACTCTGATATCTTCAGAGTATACCCACAGCAAAAGCTATATCTGAACGTGTACAAGTTTGAAGGTACATCAGGCTCTCAACGGCTAAAGCATAAGGAATAGATTTCATTTGCTTCCTTTCTAAGTCATTCTTGGGACATTGTAATTTATTGAATTTATCATCTTTAATAATGGGTACCTTATCGGGTGCGCATGACTACATGTTAAACCTTTATAAGACCTTTGAGATATAAGCCTTTTTGGAAAGAGCCAAAGTGCCTGATGATCTATCCCTAGTGATCTCAATGCTCAACATATATTAAGCTTCACCTAAATCTTTCATCTCAAAGTTTTCAGAAAGAAACGCCTTTGCTTCATGTAATAAACCAAGATCACTACTGGCAAGCAATATATCATCTACATACAGAAGCAAGATAATGAACTTACTCCCATGCATTAACCTTTAGGTATAAACATTCGTCAATAATGTTTTCCTTAAACCCAGAGGACAGTATGATCTCACTAATCTTAATGAATTATTGATGGGAGGCTTGCTTAAGTCCATAGATGGATTTCCTTAATTTGCATAGCATGTGTTCTTTCCCTTCAACATGAAACCCGTGAGCTTGTTCCATATACACTTCTTTATCTAGGCCTCTATTAAGAAATGTTGTTTTCACATCCATTTGGTGTAACTCTAAATCAAAATGAGCTACTAAAACCATGACTATCCTAAATGGGAGCTTCTTAGAAATAGGAGAGAAGGTCTCATCATAGTTAATACCTTCCCTTTGAGTGAATCCCTTAGCCACAAATATGGCCTTATATTGTTCAAATTTACTTTTAGAGTCCACTTTAATTTTGAATACCCATTTGCATCCAACAAGTTTGGACCCTTTTGGTAAGTCGATGAGTTCCCAGACTTGATTTTTAGCCATTGAGTCAAGCTCTTCCTTCATGGCTTCAAACCAATAGGTAGATTTTTCACTCTCCATAGCTTGTGAAAACGTCACTGGATCATCAATATCACCCCTATCTAAACCATCTTCCTATAGGTACACCAAAACTCATTAGATATGGCAGGTTTCCTAACTCTTTGAGATCGACATATTGTTGGCCCTTAATCCATCTGAGGAGGTGGTAGGTCAATAGGTGTGATATCCACTGGTTGTGGAGCTACCTAAGGTGGACCAACTACTGCAACTTTTTATTCCCCAACAATTTCTGTTCGATCGGGATGGCATTTAGATGTCCTAGAGGGGGGTGAATAGGACTTTTTGAACTTTAAAAATTTATTTGAAAATAGATAACACTAGATAGTAATGTTAGTACTTAGTGTAGTGTGTGTGAAATAAGTGAAAAACTTGGCAGAATCAATCACACAAAGTGCACAGAGATTTATCCTGGTTTGGCCCTCTTATCAATCAAGAGTATTATGTCCAGTCCCTGAGCACCCCTTGGGATTTCACTAACTGCTAAGAACACTTGGCCTTCTCTCAACCTGAGAGGTATTACAACCCACTTGCACCTAAGCAAGTCTTCCCTTCACAGATGGGTATTACAACCATCTACAACCATAGGTCTTCCCTTCACAGAGGGGCACTACAGGGAGCAAACCCTCTGCTGGTTACAACACAGAAATGAACAGAGTGTGTCTGCTCTGAAGGATAAGCAAACACAGACGGTCAGAAAGACATTATAAATGGGATTGAAAGCTCTAACTCTTTCTGACTCAAGGATGGTGGATTGAGAGAATCTAGAAGTACAAATGCCACCCAAGAACACTTGAAAACAAGAGAGCAAGAATTCGAAGCTTGAATCTGCTGGCTCTCTTCAGATCTTGTGTGCTTCTCTCTTTTCTTGCTGAGTGTGGAGTGTGGTCGTGTATGCTCATACACTCTATGTCTCTTCGTGTATTTTTGGTTGTATCTTCCTTCCAAAACTTCAGCTTCATATATATGCTTCAGTCTTTTGTTTCCCGTTTGAAAGTAGCCATTTGAATCCGAACATTGGGTCTTGAGACTTGAGACAATTGAGATGTCCATCATCAGATCTTCAGCCCTTGAGTCTCAACGACTTCAGGCTATGCCGATAGCTTCATGGCACTACAAGAAAAATCAGAAATAGAGACCGACATATTCGGTCTCTATTCGGTCCCTAAACAGATCAAAGACCGAATAGTGACCTAATTTGTCGGTCAAGACTTTCTGGTCACAAATCTGTGACCGACTGAATTCGGTCCCTATTCGGTCACTAAATAGGGACCGAATAAGTTCGGTCCCTGTTTTAGGGACCGACTAGGGACTGCATCAGTTCGGTCCCTATTTAGGGACCGAACTGATGCAGTCCCTAATCGGTCCCTATTTTAGGGACCGAATAGTGACTAAATTGTCAGTCACTATTTATGGACCGAATAGTGACTGATTATAATCGGTCACTAATCGGTCTCTATTTTTTAAATATTTTTTTAAATAAATATATATATATATAGGAAAATAACCTACGTTAAAATAAATAACAATATCCACAACAATAATAATTGTCCATAAGAAAAATATCTACAACACAACAATAATAAACATATCCACAACAATAAGAAAATTGTCCACAACATCATAATAATAAAATTGTCCACAACAATAATAAATGTCCACAAGATAAAAATAATTAAAATGTCTACAACACAACAATAATAAAAATATCCACAACACACAACAACAATAATAAAAATATCTACAACATCAGAGTAATAAAATGTCCACAATAATAATAAAAAATTCCACAACATCACAATAATAAAATACTAAGAACAATAATAAAAATGTCTACAACAATAATAATAATGAAATGAAAATAATGAATCATCGTCCTCGTCTTCATCCTCGTGCTCGTCTCCTCCCACTCCACCCGATGAAGGAACCTACAATACATATAGAACAATAATAAGTTAAAATTAAATACTATTATAAGCAATAACTTATTTTAGAAACATAAATTAAATACTATTATAAGAAATAAATTATTTGATTTCATAGTTTTATATTCACTCACTTTCAGTCAATATTTTGATCGCACTATATTTTTTTCACACAAGTCGGAAGTCCGAATTGAACTTCGTCAGTTACCACAGATCACACTCATCGCCCCGACCGTGCTGGAACAAACTGGAGGCCAATCGGATGAGTATTTCTAATTTTGGACCTACAAACCTAAGTTTTTTCATTTCTGAACTAAACTAACTTGTTTATTGTGACTTTGAGCGTCGAGCTCAAATTGGGAGTCCGAATTGAACTCCATCGGTTTCCACAAGTCACACACATCGCCCCGACCGTACTGGAACAAACCGGAGGCCAATCGGATGCGTATTTCTAATTTTGGACCCACAAACCTAAGTTTTTCATTTTTTAACTAAACTAACTTATTTATTGTGACTTTGAGCGCCGAGCTCAAACCGGAAGTCCGAATTGAACTCCGTCGGTTTCCACAAGTCACACTCATCGCCCCGACCGTACTGGAACAAACCGAAGGCCAATCGGATGAGTATTTTTAATTTTGGACCCACAAACCTAAGTTTTTTCATTTCTTAACTAAACTAACTTGTTTATTGTGACTTTGAGCGTCGAGCTCAAACCGGGAGTTTGAATTGAACTCCGTTAGTTTCCACAAGTCACACTCATCGCCCCGACAGTGCCGGAACAAACCGGAGGCCAATCGGATGAGTATTTTTAATTTTGGACCCACAAACCTAAGTTTTTCATTTCTTGACTAAACTAACTTGTTTATTGTGACTTTGAGCGTCGAGCTCAAATCGGGAGTCCGAATTGAACTCCGTTAGTTTCCACAAGTCACACTCATCGCCCCGACCGTACTGAAACAAACCGAAGGCCAATCGGATGAGTATTTCTAATTTTGGACCTACAAACCTAAGTTTTTCATTTTTTAAACTAAACTAACTTGTTTATTGTGACTTTGAGCGTCGAGCTCAAACCGGGAGTCCGAATTGAACTCCGTCGGTTTCCACAAGTCACACTCATCGCCCCGATCGTGCTGGAACAAACCGGAGGCCAATCAGATGAGTATTTCTAATTTTGGACCCACAAACTTAAATTTCTCATTTTTTTTAACTAAATTAACTTGTTTATTGTGACTTTGAGCGTCGAGTTCAAACTGGGAGTCTGAATTAAACTCCGTCGATTTCCACAACTCACACTCATCGCCCCGACTGTGCTGGAACAAACCAAAGGCCAATCGGATGAGTACTTTTAATTTTGAACCCACAAACCTAATTTTTTTATTTTAAAACTAAATTAACTTGTTTATTGTGACTTTGAGCGTCGAAATTATAGCAGAACAGAGAGAAGAAGAAGAGACAATTATACGCCGATTTATGTGGTTTGGATTGACGATATGTTAAATCTATTCCACGGAGCCCTACACTTGTACAACCGCCTTTTCCACTATAA
Source organism: Colocasia esculenta (assembly GCA_014218235.1). NCBI lineage: Eukaryota > Viridiplantae > Streptophyta > Magnoliopsida > Alismatales > Araceae > Colocasia > Colocasia esculenta. The sequence continues at coordinate 176,621,606 of CM024753.1, forward strand.
AGAAATCGATACAATGCTCTAGGCCAAAAACATGGCCTTAAATACATAGAATCAAGATGAGAAAACCACTCAAAACTGGGCACGTCGGAAGCGATCGAACACTATGGGCTATTTAATTAAGAACAAATCCAAAATACATTACAAAAATACATTCAAATGTGTTAGAACCAATAATCTTTGTATTATATTATATTCTTTGATACTGCCTAACTTATATATAATATGGATGCATGCTACCAAATAAAAAAGGTCTATCTCACTTTTGAACTCTTCGACTCAATAATCATAAAATAGAGACACACCCCTATCTGATTCCGCCTACTGTTAACATGTGTTTGTGAATTGACTGCTCACTAACAACCAGCACAGGCTCTGCATATCTACATTATAAAAAAACACCATTTGGTCATGATCATGTGTCTTTGTACATGGATAAAGTATTGTGTCAAGGAATTTTGGCCAATCATATAATTCTAAATGGATTACAAAAGGGAAAATTTTTTTGATGGCAACTGTTTTGGAGTAAAGATTAGGGAGTAGGTTATTGTTTGGTCGATTCCAATTTTGTAGAGTTGAAAGTAGGGCTGTCAATGGGCCGGGCTCGGGCTGGGCCAAGCTAGATCCGGCCCAAGCCCAACCCCTATTTTTCTAGGCCCAAGCCCGGCCCAAGCCCAAGTGGCATCGGGCCAAGCCGAGTCGGGCCTGAGTAATCAACTAAATTATAAAACCCACCTTCAGCCTGGCCCGGCCCAACAAATTTAATAAATGTTTTAATAAAGTATTACTATTTTTTGTTCAAAAAGATCCTACGTTACTCTTAGAACAAACAGTGAGTAGGATGAAATTCAGATGAAGGGATATCCATTTAGATTCAGACGGATCTCCCTCATAGTTTATTTGAGCATATAATAGAGCATTTGCAGCAACAAAAATTTGTTGAGAAATTCACCGAGAACCTGCTAGTTCCAAATGCACTACATAGATTTAACAGCTTTCAGTTTCATGGTTGACAGAATAAAAATGAGCAACACAAAATTGATTACTTATACTGAATAAGTTCCCATTGAAATTTCAAAATATAAATGTTTACATATGTTGGATAAGTCCCCAACGACATAGATATATCAGTACAAAATCTGATTATCTTGAGAATAATCACATGAGCAGCACAATTACAAAATCTAATGCTTCTAAATGAAAACAAGGCCTGCTGAAAAGACAATCCAAAACAATGCAAGATAACTATGTCAACAGTTTCACAGATGTATCCCCCAAAACTAAAATGATTTGGCTCTTCAGTCCCTGCATCCTCTAAACATGTAAATGTTGGGCAGAAGTACCCATTATAGATCATTGATTGTTCCATCTCGTCCAACCGGTCCTAAATAGAAAAGAAAGTGATTACAATTTAACTACAAAAATTAAAGCTTCTTAGTTTAATTAAAACATAGTAACATACCTACTGAAGCATTTCTAATCCAATCTTGGGAGCAAATTAAAGCCTCCACTGTGTCTGGAGCTAAAGAACTGTGGAAATTATTAAGAACTCGCCCTCCAATGCTAAAAGCCGACTCAGATGCTACTGTGGAAGCATGAACTGCTAAGATATCACGCGCCATACAAATGGCTTGTGCCAGCCTTACTAGAACCAGTTAACACAGCTTTGCATGCATTGCAACGGGCTTTCTACACATTTCCAATAAAAAATTTAGTAAAATGTTTCTAGACTTCAGATTGTGGACCTCTAGCATGCTTTCGTGAAATATTAGTATTAGGTATAACATCAGAAGAAGCCTCAGCCTCATTCATAGTAGTTTGACCAATGACACCTGGGGTGCTTTCATTCTCATTTGCCATAATCAAAATCCTAAAACAATATTCAAAACAATGCAAACATGAGACCTAATATTGTGCATAAAAAGCATGATTGGACGTGAGATAGGATTTTTTTCTTGCTGTAAAAGGGAAAACTTGAAAGTCCAAAGGGGTAAAGAATTTATTATAGCATACTGGTGTCACAAGCAATTCGGTTGACAATGTCACAAGCCATTATCACAAATACTTTTTTTTATCTAAAGAAACCAACCTTTTTTCAGTTCTTTCTCAGCTGCATGCACTGATATACATGACCCACGTTGTGATAAATTAAAAGAGAATAAAACATTCTACATGATTCAAGATTGAGAGGTCAGCTGTATGCACTGATATTACCTAACTCCTTTGGGGATTTGATAGCCAAAAGAGTTCTGGTCTTTTTTTTTTTTTGTCAGTACACTGCCCTTATGCATAAAAGTTGCCAGCATTTTATGGTGAAACTCTATTTGGTTCCGAATATTGGATGCTATTGACTTGAACTAAGGTTTTGTTTTCTTGAAGGTCAAACTTGCGGAACCGAGATGGAAAGAGAGCTACTATAAGGAGAATTATGCAAGAATGCATGAGGAGGTTGAAACGATTCACAAGGATGCTGTAAGTCATTTGATCTAAGGAGAATCATGCCAGAACCTCTAAATTGCACCAAACTGCTTGGTTAGCTTCCAGGTATTCTTCAGCCTTAATGATAATACTTGAGGCCCTCAGCCAGTGAGAATCCTCAGGATTGTCAAAGATCTGCTTATTTCTGAGAAACCACAAGGTTTCTAAGGCCATTGCGACCACTGCCTTCGTATAAATGCCAACAAAGTTGTCAACCTTCCACATTGTACACTTTTTTCCACAAGAATAAAAAAGTGGTAAACAAAATTAGGGAATTTAAAAAATTATCAAGAAACTTAATAGTAAGAATAGTTGGGCTCACAAGACCATATAAATTATTACCTGTGCAATAAGAGATTTGATAACAAGTGAAATACACAAATTTATGCATCTTTGTATAACTTGAAATATGTGCAAGTTCAGCTTGTTTTGAAGTCTTACAGATATTGAGCATCAATTTATTTTATGCATGTTGAGGTTTGTGTATGTCTTGTTATCCAGAAATTGAGAGAATCTAGAACCAGACAAGTCTTTGACGGCTTCCAGTCCCAAGTCAGTCAGGTATCGGCAAGTTCTATCAAGTTTCAAGTGGAGTACTGGAAGAATATGAGGAGAGGAAGAGGGTGACAAGCAGAAGTAAAACCCTATGAAACAAGAACAGCTTATCCTAAGGAGAACTGAATATAGGTCTGATTTGTTAGGGGAGACTGGTGAAGTCAAGGCAATTTATCCTTTTAAGTCTAAGAAGAATTTAAAGTTATTTCTTTTATTTATTTTTTAGTTCTGATCTAAGCTACCCAGAACTGGATTTAACCTGGCAGATCCAGTTCTGGTTACATGTTTCACTAATTTTTTTCTTTTCCATACTTGTGAATCATTTATTTTTGTGGAAAGTGGTTTAACATCCGCTTTCATTGTTTGTACAAGCAAGCCTATTGATTCAGAATGAGTTAACCTGAATTTGAAAAGTGATATTACTCCATGCAATCAACATATGGGACTTAAAAAAAAGACTAAAAAATTATTTAACCCATTGACCATTAGAAAACTGTTGAGTGGAACATTTCATAAGAAGGGCAATCCTCATACGGATAGCATATCAGATTCCCTTTTTAGAAGTGAGGTATCATAGCCAATCCTGAGATGGAGATTTACGTAATAATACCCTGCACATTCCAAACATGCTTAAACCCAGACAGAAGTTGAACCCAGGACAACAGGAAAGTAAACTCAAGGCTTGGACAAAACTGCATTACTGATTTAGCTAAAAGAGAATGAAGAATGGATAAGATCTGATTGGCAGTTTTCATTTGGTTTGCATTGTCCAAATGAAAGATAGATAAAAGAAAAATGAAACTAAGTTTCTTATCAAAGCATACCTGGGCTCTTAACTTGAGAAGCTCTTGACTCAAGTTATCATTTGTCCTTTTAGCATCATCTATAACAAATTTCTTATTTCTCTTAGAAGATTTGACTTCCGTCTGCTTAAAAGAACCCATTGAAGAAAACCTTGACACATTTACATTAAATCTTGAATCCAACTTCTCCTCAACAACCTCACCAGGACCCTGATAAACATTTGTTTTCCTATTAGCTGTAGATTGAGATGATGAGTCTATTAGCTATACATTTGTTTTCCTATTCCACTTTCTAGATTGGTCGATTATGGATGACAGACTTATGTTAAAAGTTATTTTAAAAATGGTTGTTGATCCATCTAGACAAAATAGTATCTACTCGTGCTGGCCTATATGTTGGGAGTAGCAATGCTGCTACTGCACTATGGGCTGCAAATCAATTTAATGGCTGCCTTGCTACAGAAAAAGAGTTGCAAGAATGGTCTGGCAAAATAGGTTCAAATATTCCCTCCTTTTTCTCACATGGAGCCGCATATTGCACAGGCAGATGTGAGGTATGTCTATATATCTTATATCCTGGAACTCTTTCTTCTCTAATTCCTATTCATGAGGCCCTTCTATAGCTTCAGACTTGTTGGTAGATTGACACTAAGTTGTTTGAGGCTTATTTTATGTCATTTTTTTGTACTTTTTAAATTTAATTTCTGGTCAAGTTTTTACTGCACAATAATGACACAGAGATCAACAATTGTAAAACATCTTCATTTCAACTCAAAGTAATGCAAATGTTTACTCTGCTTTCCCAGATAAAAAATAAGCATATGCAGTCTTTAATTTGGTGATATGCCTTCCAAATGTCTTCATTAAAATATTAGTGATGCCAAAGTGATTTTCTTGAAAGTGGTTTTTTTTTTGCATCTACCTATGATGCAGTTGAAAGAATGATATTTTTCCCACTTCCCTTTGCTTTGAAGCATTTTTAACATTTGCTCATACATGTAGGGACAACTGTACATGATTATGGAGATTTGCAGTATTTTTTATCAAAATTTCAAAGAACATCTTGATGGCCTATAGGTTCTCTACTTAACAAGCTTTCATTCATACATTTGTTATCCATGGATTTATTTCATTATCTTTAAACATGCCACTTGGGTTCTTGTGTTGGAAGAATAACATTTTCTCTTCGTTTTCTTTTCTACCTCTGTTAGCAGACACTTATATAAGAGAGTACTTGGAACCACCTCAATATTTTCTTCTACAAGCATTATTTTGTCATTTTAAGGAAAGCTATTTCTACTTCGTGAATCTATCTCCTGATTTTGTCCTTGTTTTTTAAACTGTTGTTGACATATTCTCCACATAATTGTGGATATATTAAGGAACTCCATTTATTTTAGTTGTTTATTGTTTGATTCTTTCATGAGCAAAAAGGTACTTCTCTTCTCTATTGCCTACCTCCGAATCCTAAGGGGAAAGGTAAACATATTCCTCAGGCAACACCTCGCACATCCTCAAGGCAGTCGACCTAGCTTACCTTAGGCCATATTGTCCTCGCTTTGCCATTTGTTTTATTGAATATTTTCAGCTAGAATGTCTGAGGACTAAACAAGCCTGAGCGCCGCAGACAACTTAAACATATGCTAGCGCAAGAAAGGTTTCTCAATAAATTTTACAATTTTCTATTCATGAGCACTCCTAGAATTTTCCATATATCTTCCATGTAATGTATTGATTTTTTTTTACCAAACAGCTTGTAAAGGAAGAGGCAAAGAAAGAAATCTTCGACAGGGATGTTGAGATGGGCATTGATATTACACTTACTAAACACAAGGGCCAGGTAATACATTGTTCTTTTCCTACATATACAAAAAAATGTGAGGTGCTCTAATTCTGACATATTAATCTAATATCACTTGGGCATATTCTGACTTATTGTATAGTAGTGCTCAATTACAAGTTCAACTCTATTTATTAAAATATAGTGATGCAACCTTTTAACTTTTGTTCAATTATTTTTGACTGATGGTTTATTGAAAACAAAAGTAATGTACTACTGTCAAATCTAGTTGAATTAATCAATAGATATGGTCATGATTTTGTTTTGGTGTCTCTTATTGCCAATCTCCTTACAACATGAATCATGTATCTCTATGCCACAGGTCATATTGAATACCCCGAAGAGATTCTGTCATCTGCGTTCTGGTAACAATCACAGAGAACTGAAAACTTCTTCTCTGTTTTACCTTTTGTTCCTGAATCTTTGAGCCTAGTTGTTTAAAAATTTCATATATAAGCTCCTGAGTTCATGTATATATCTTTAGGATTTTCTACTCTTCGAAGGAGACTATGTGAAGCCCATGGAAATAGATCCAGGGCCATCTGTGATGTTTGTCTTCTATATATCTTTTCGCGTCCCCCTTGGCCACCATGAGCAGCCTCCTTCGGCTTGCAGATTTGATCTAGACATCAAGATCACCTGCTTTCCCAACCAATGGGCCATCTGTATGGCTCATTGTTAATCAACATAGGCATCAGAGAATTTTACTCTTTCTAGACAATAGAAGTATGTTATACTGTTGTGTCAAAAAAAAAGGGGAATTATTGAATGTTAGTGTTAAGTCAAAGCACTATGGACGTGCAAGGAGCAAGGAGCAGAAATTCTACTAAAGTAGTTGATTATTTTTTAGCAAAGGTTATGTTGCTGTCATTTTTTAGCAAAGAGTCACTCCATGTCAACTTATCTTTTTATTCTGTATTTATTTTGTAGGAGACAATAGAAAGGAGAAAATGAGGGGGAAGCCAACATCTGTAACCCTATAACCTGGACCAGATCTATGAACTCTAGGGGTCTCTCTGATTGTCTCTCTGAACCCTATATCTATCATGTTCATGTGATATAGCCTAAGTCCACCCACATGTGAGAGGTTGTGTTGAGCATCGTCCGACGCCTAGTGGGCCAAAAGAAAAAATAGATGTTATGTGGTGTCCCTCTCACATACTATGGAGTGTGGAATAAAACCTATGCATGTGGGACCGAGTGCTAAGGATATTCTGTAAGGTGCTGTACAATCTTTCTAAAAGTGTGTATGCATGGTTTGCAAAATTTTCTCTAGGCTACTGAACTATTTAGACTATAGGCTCCTACAAACTGGTTTTTCAAGAAGAGAATGAGAATGAGACATGGCTATTCTAAGTGTTGGACCATAATAGGCATTATTATTTTCTTCTACTTGTGTTTGTGCATAAGGTTATGTAGAATTTTAGTGGCTATACGGGACCACGGGTAACTTTAAAAGGGTCGCTGATAATTGTGCATATGGGGATGACAATTAGTTGGTATAACAAACACTTTCCTTTTATCTTGTTTTTGTTTGAGCCCCCTTTTTCATGTTATCTGATTGTTCTTTAAAGAATGTAATCAACTGTGTGATCTCAATTTTTGTTGCTCTTCAAAGCTGTTTACATTTCTTGTTATTCTATAGGATTATGTCATCCAAGTTAGAAGTTACAAATGACAACCTTCTTTCGCAGTAACATTTAGTCGAATGGACCCAGAAGGAAAGTTGGTTAATTATGGGATTTAGAAAGGCTTCAAATATTTCATGTGAGCAGGTAATGCTGACATAATGGATTTTAGTTTTAGTTGTATGCAAACAAACATGTTGATTTTTAACATGGCCATTATTCAGGTGGCTTGTGCTAAAATGGCCTTAGTGTTATTCTTTTTTACAATGTCTAGCTTTCTCTCCATTTGCTTTCTAGCATTTTCTAGGATGTGTAAAAACTGTCAGTCATTGTTAATTTAGACAAGGTAGTGGCTTTACTACCATTTTCTGAATAAGCTGCTTATCTGGAGATTATTGATTGGCAGGACATCCAAGGAACTAAATCTGGGGGTGGTTATCCTACAAATAAAGAGGTGAACAGAAGAAATGGCAAACATAATGAAGGCATTTCAAATCTTCATCCTCGGGCTCTCAAGGGCAACTCTGAATCAACAAATTTGGGTGGTCCATCAGATCAGACAACAGGATCAATGGATATCAGATCAGACAAAGATCATCCTTGGTAAAAAAAATGACAGCAGCATAATCTTTGACCCCTCATCTTCCAGATTCCTAAACCTTACACCTTGTTTACCGGCCCATGGCTGTGGCGGTCTGGGATTGCCTTCTCCCTCTAGTAGATCATAATTACAACTGTTTTGGTCATGTCTATTTTTTCTCCATATCTTTGATTAAGTTCAATCTCTTCGTGAATATAAGAGTGGATATTTATGTGAATATTTGAGTGGACATGTGAATGTTTTGGATGTGAATGTGAATATTATAGATTTGAATGTTGTTTTGCTTATGTGATGTAGATGAGTGGATATGGATTTGAATTTTATTTTAGTTATGTGGATGTATATGTATTTTATATGTGCATGTGTATAGAATGCATGCTTGTAGAATATTCTACATGTTTATATCAGATATGGACAGATATTTAGTTTATATTTTTTTAAAAAAAATCTACACCTACGATTTTTAATATTTATGACTAAACATGATTACAGACAATGTTGTAGAACCATAGGTATATTGCAATATTTATTCCTACACTTATTTATCATCATCTCAAAAAATTGTATTACTACGGTTATAAAAACCATCAGTATATATGGCATCTACACTTACATTTATTTATCATCATCTCAAAAATATATTACTACGGGTACAAAACCATCATTATAGATGGCAATACCTAAGCTTTTTTTGGAATTTTACCTATGCTTTATATGATTTTTTACCTACGGTTAATATTCGTATGAATAGTCCGATATATAACTATGATTATTTTTTTGTGGGTATAGGTTTTAGTCACGGGCGCATGCGTGTCGGATTCAAACCATAGCATTTTCCGTAGGTAAAGAGTTTTACCTTCGGATTTTGGGTATATACCTACAGTTATTACACGAAGTTATAGGTCATTTTTTTTGTAGTGAAGGAAACTGTACACAATTAATACAAAAGATCCAAAAGGACGCCATAATAGGCAATAGTCATTGTTTTCACCATTCAGAATTTTCAATAACAAGAATAAAAACCAACATAATCATTAGTGAAATTAAAACAAGGCATCATAAACAAAATGAACAACACCAACAATTTAACATACCATCACCAACATGAAGCCGAACACGAGGATCTCCGAACCTAACATATAGGTTTGAGAAAAAAACTTTACAAACCTGCGGTAAAAACCAATTACACTCAAATCTGCAATTGGAAGGATAAAATACAAACAGAGAAATTACAAAATCTAACTCACATCAATGACCAACTTATCTATTTCACATATATCAATGACTTCAACAGAAGCATGGCGAGAAATTTCCCTCAGCATTTATAAGCATAAGTGAAACATTCATTTTAAAAACATAGTTGCAAGAAAAAGAATATAATCAGAAGTTCTCACACCATAGTAATGGATGACAAAATGGCTGGGAAGTAAAGCTGAAAGGTACTAGATCAATGGCACTTTTTATTACAAAGCACTCAAGTGAAGAAAAGCACAATATATCAAAACAGAGTTCACACGACACAATACACATAAGATGCAACATAACATGAAATAAACAGGACCCGCTAAATATGAGGTAATTTCACCTTGGATTTTTTTTTTTTGGAGTTTTGAGGTTTTAATGATGTATCTTGTCCTGCAGATTAGAGCCTTTCTCATGAACTTACAAATCTTTCCCCATTTACATGAATGTTTATTGTCTACTGGCTGTTTCCTCAAATTCTCTACCTGCTTTCTTGTATAGGTTATTGCTAATCTATCAAAGGTTTTCCCCAAGGATACAGAAGCTCCACCAGGAGGAGTGGATGACATGACTAAACTGTCATATCTTCATGAACCCGGTGTCTTACGAAACCTGGCTACTAGATATGAGCTCAATGAAATATATGTAGGCTATTCTTCCATTCTGTTTTGTCACAGTGAATTAGAGGTTCACGTTCTTTTGTTGCATTCTGGTTTGGATGGATTCTTATTCTTTTCTTCTTGGCATTTCTAGACATACACAGGTAATATTTTGATCGCTGTGAACCCTTTCCAAAGGTTGTCTCATCTTTATGACACCCACATGATGGAGCAATATAAAGGAGCAGCATTTGGAGAACTGAGCCCTCGTGTCTTTGCTGTTGCAGATGTTGCATACAGGTGAGTATCCATTCCTCAAGAGTTGCCTCTTTTGAATATCATGGATGGTAACATTTCTTATATTAGCAGGGCTATGATAAATGAGGGAAAAAGCAACTGCATTTTGGTCAGTGGCGAAAGTGGTGCTGGCAAAACTGAAACAACAAAATTGCTTATGAGATATCTTGCATACATTGGTGGCCGATCTGGAATAGAAGGACGGACTGTTGAGCAACAAGTTCTCAAAGTATGTTGGATCTTGATGGGTGTTTGATTTCATCATTAGTAAACATTATTCTGTTTTATTTTGATGGTGAAGATGAAATCTTATAAGACTTCCTTAATTCCGTTTCCCTCTGAGCTATCTTTTGGTTATATATTTACAGTCCAACCCAGTTCTTGAAGCATTTGGAAATGCCAAAACTGTCCGCAACAACAACTCTAGGTTGGTGCTGTGTTTTCTTTAAGTCTTCATGATGGGTCTCCTGAAATAAATTCCTGGTAAGCACCATTATTAACTTAAAAACAGCTAAAGATACTAAGTTGGAAAAAATAAGCACTGCAATTAATAAGTACAGGTAGACATCTCAAGACTTGAAACAATCTGGACAAGCGGTGAATATAAGCAGCAAGTGCAAAGATGAAAGATAGAAACCTACATAGCGAGTAGTCCACCACACTAAGTCTAAGAGCATCCGAATATATGGGGAAAAAACACCATCCGCGACAAGGAAGAAAAACGCCTACCAGGCTTGTCCGTGACCAAAACCACGACATCCCCGTGAACGGATCCCCGCAGCGTCGCCTCGTGCATCGACCGGAAGTTCGAACCCCTGCCGGAGACGAAAACCGCCAGCTTTTTCCTCGGCAAGTCGCCTACTTCTTTACCACCCTCGGTCTCCGCGGCACTGCACTTGTACTCAAACGCCTTCTAGCCCACCTTTGCATTCTGGAAACGCAGTTTGACGCCGCATGCCGATCCGCAAAGACGAAGGCTTTTAGATGGCATTCTTACTGAGGGGTTTCTCCTGTGTGTACAGACGGCTCTCGTTGCCCCAGGAGAGAAACCCAGAGCGGACTTCAACGTCGCAGACTCCATCAGCCGCTGCACTTGGAAGAAACCTCTTTCTCCAATGGGGCTGGCAGGGCGGCAGGGCCTGCGGCAATGAGCATCGGCGAGCGGCAAAACGGGAAAGGTAGGTAACGCACGAAGGGAGAGCAATATAAGGAGAGGGAGAAACTTCTGAGCAGCACCTGACCCCGTTAAACCCGCATTTCAAAGGCCCAGGGCCTTCGCAGCCCACCCAGGGCCTTTGCTGCCCAGGGCCATCGCAGCCCTCCCAGACGATGACCCCGGCAAGGAGGGAGAGGGAGAGGGAGAGAGAGGTGCGGACGCGAGGTGGAGGAGGGTGCGCGAGAAGGAGTGGATACCAGGAGGAAGGCGGGAACCAGGGGGATTTAGGGGATTGGATGCCGGGGAAGTGGGGAATATTTTGGGGGTTTGGCGCGGCGAAGGGGAAACCGGGAATTTGGGTGTAGATATAAATAGTTACATATAGATATATGCCATACATATATACATATACATATATACCTACCTAGAGAACAAATAAAAAGAATAAATTAAAATCAACAAAAATTCAAAACAAATAAAAAGAACAAAATATTTTTATTATTAACATTTACAAAATTAAGATCTATCTTTAGTTAAATATTAATTTTCTATTATTAGTAGGTGGAGCTATCAAAGGGGAGGAGGGTGTGATAATGCGATGGGAATGGGATCTTCACACTTCGCCTCGTTCTGGGAGGAGTGAGGAGGGCGGCGATTGGCGAGGGCATCTGCGGCGAGGGTTGGGTGACTACGCCTCTGGCTCTGCCGAGCAACAGTAGAGGCCAGGTCAGGTCGGTGTCACGACGGCGATTGGCGAGCCGGTGAGGGGGGGGTCTGCGGATTGAGACATACTAATATAAATGTTTTTTATTTCTATAGTATTTAAATTATTATTAATTGAAATATAAACATGTTTAAAAGTAAATAAAAAATATGCCACATGCAAGTGCATGTGCCGATAATATTGATTTGGTATCATGATATTACCAACATCTGACAACATCGAAGATAAACTTTTGGAGATGGGAAGCAGAGGTGCATCTAGATTAGATAGATAATCAAACTACATGAAAAGTGGTGACATCGCAGTGCGCATAGAATGAAAACTTCCTACCACAAGTGGAGAGCTAGGCCGCTTCGTCGGTTCTTATCGCCAAAAAATAGAACATCTTGAACCATGTGTAGCAAATATGTCACTGTGAGGATGTTAGACATGCATTGTCAAGTAAATATGCCACACCAGACCATTCACACTCCCATATGGGCACAAGTACTTTTGGGTGCTCCTCTCAGGACTAGGTCAGTGCCCTTTTATTAGCTCATTCTAGCATTGTTAATTCATGAGAGATCTAGAGATCCCAAGTTCTAGACATTACAAGTGAAATTTAAGAACATGAGACAAGCAAATCGAGCAAGAACTGATACATGAATACATTATATATCACTTTTATTAGAAGGAGTAGCTTAATAATTATTTCAAGTAAATTTGTAATTAATTAGTATATCATAGTTCATGTAAAAGTTATTTCAAGAAAGAATTCTAATTAACAGGGTGTGTCGACCTGGAACATGAGTGTGTCGACTTGAATACAGGGTGTGTCAACCTGAATAGAAGAGAGTGTCGACACTCTGAAGGATAGTGTCAACTCTGAGCAAGGTATAGGTCGATACTATGAAGGGATAGGTCGACACTATAAGGGATAAATAGGTCAACACTACTGGATAGATAGTGTTGACACTACTGGATAGATATTGTTGACACTACTGGACAGATAGGTCAATACTACTTGATAGATAGTGTTGACACTACTTGATAGATAATGTTGACACTACTAGATAGATAGGTCAACACTAGTGGACACATAGTGTTGACACTGCCACTATTTCCAGAACACAATCAGAAGAAAAGAAGAAGAATAATAATCCTTCACAAGAACACTTGCCTAAGACATGAGTATTAGCTAAAACACGTACACAAGAGACCAAAAAGTATACCTAATGATCTTTATGGCACGCAAATCAAAGGGTAAATATGATAGATACTCATATTCAAGATCCTAACCAAAGATGGAGACATGAAGGAAAGGAGATACAGAAATCCTACATGATGATCACACAATTCCAGAAATCATATAGTAGCCTTTAAAAATAAAACTTCAGATGGAACATTTGTTTTTGATTTATATTAACTGAAGTTATTGACTTATAAACTAATTAAAGATCAAGAAAAAAATTATTATCTTAAAGGTAATGTGAAGTACCTACCTTACACCTTATTTCCTTCTTCTTTATTTCCAGAAAACCAAGTTAGCCTTTTTTCCTTTTGCAAAAACTCCTTCCTTCCTGGCATTTCTTTCTCTCCCAATGCTTCCACCGCCAACCCCTTTCTATGTACTTTATATATATATATATATATATATATATGTTTGCACATGCATATAAGCACTTCCACACTCTCCCACGTAACTATCTCATCATTACCTCCACTTCCTTCTAACACCTCACACACTCCATGTGACACTAACAAGCACACACTTACACGTATATATGTGCATGCAGGGAGTTTATTCCTTTCTTTGACATTATTTTATCATTTCTTTTAATACACACACACACATATATATATACATATATTTATTTATTTATACTAATAAATATATACACTTTTACACATACCTACCACTACCTACACATATTCATATTTAGATGCAGGTTAAATCTTACGTAAACAACTTACGTAACTAGATTACTATTCATTTAGGTCTCTTTGGAACCTTAATTTAATATGTAAATGACATCTAAATAAAATAAAATTTCAACCACTGTCTAATTACAACGTGGTAAATTTATGGTAATTTTTATTTAAAATTTTCCTAAATAAATATTTATCAAGTACAAATTGTCCTAAAACTAGATAAATCATATTTACCTCATTAACTGTGCATCGAAAATTCTCAATATCCACATTTTTGGTATGAACATATTTTTATGATAATTATGGTAATTTCAAACTAAATATCGTTACCAAAATCCAGTGACAACTTGTCGGTGTACATATGTCCAGAAATGGTACCGACATGAAACAATGCAAATCTTTAAATAATTTTCTTGTGCAAGTATGCTAGCCTTATAGCTTCATATTTTGTATTAATTTGAGATGTCACAAAATCGATCACAAAATTTTCTCTCATCATTGAGAATTTGTGACTGAAATAAAATCATTCATCATTCTGTCCCTAAAATATAGACTCATTTATTTCAGTCACAAAATAGGGACCGAATAGGGACCGAAATATTTCGGTCTCTAAATTTTGGGACCGATTAAATTCGGTCCCTATTTAGGGACCAAATAGGGACCGAAATATTTCGGTCTCTAATTTTGGGACCGATTAAATTCGGTCCCTATTCGGTCACTATTTAGGGACCGAATAGGGACCGAAATATTTCGGTCTCTAAATTTTGGGACCGATTCAAATTCGGTCCCTATTCGGTCCCTATTTGGTCCCTATTTAGGGACCGAATAGGGACCGAATTTGAATCGGTTTCTAAAATATTTATTTTGGGACCGACTAAATTCGGTCCGTATTCGGTCACTATTTAGAGACCGAATAGGGACTGAAATATTTCGGTCTCTATAAACATTTTTTCTTGTAGTGTGGCTCCATTTGATAGCTTCAATAAATGTCTGCAAGCTCCATGCCCATGATTGAAAGATAACTAGCATGCTTCTATAGGTAGCTTAGTATCTGCATGGTTAAGATAAAAACATAGATACCTCCATTCTTTTGAAGGTAGGTGAGGTATCAATATATATATATATATATATATATATATATATATATATATATATATATATATATATATATATTTATAATAGAAAGGATTTCAAACAGATGTACAGTGCATTTAAAGACAGACAGACGCTATATGGGTCATGCAAAAAGTTTCTCCGAGTCTTGACAAAAAGTGAGATGTGGTAGGTGAGTTCTGATAGATAGACCATACTGCTTATACCTACCACCGCATTGTCTGCAGACCATCTGTTATGCAACGTACGAACTATATGTCTGATAGTGAGTGAGAGAGCAGATATAAAATTCTTTCAAGTTTCAAAATAATGGAAATGAAATTTTAAATTTGAATATATTAGAGTCAAATTTTCTCGCTAAATCATTTGAATCTTGATAACAAAAAGAATAGAGTAAGTACAAAGCACACTGAATAAATTATCGTACAGATAACAAAGAGAATGTCACAGTGTACATCATGTGTTCATCTGTTGTTCATTAAATAATTCCATAATCATTAGAACATTAATCGCACTAATAATATATTAATAATTTTGCTGCAAAAATAATAACAGATACTTAAAAACATCTAAGTGTAGATGATCAAGGAAGTTGATGTTATACTTCGACTTTCAAAGAGACGGAGTGAGATCAACAAAATAACAGTAATCGGTGTGAGATATAGAAGCAATTGATGTTTGAGTGAAAGGTAATCGTTGTAAAAGACAATCGTTGTTTAAAGGTAATCAATGTCAAAGACAACCGATGTTTAAGTCTAATTGATGTAATCGATGTTTCTAAGGTAATCGATGTGAAAGACAACCAATGTTCTAATGTAATCGATGTGAAGAATAATCGATGTTGACAGAACAGTAATCAATGTGGACTTAGAATCGATGTTTAAGTTAACTGTAATTGATGTGATATTAAACAGTAATCGATGTAATATTAAAACAACAATCGGTGTGTCACTTCGACTGGACAAAATACAACATGGTCGGTCAAAATTAAACTTCGGATTTGACGAAGTGGAACTTCGTATAAAACAGATCATAACATTTTCGGTCGAAGTGAACTTCGTATATAGCTTCGGATATGACGAAGTTAGCTTTGTATATGACAAAGTTGGACTTCGAATGATCACGACCAAAACATGCATGACGAAGTGCCAGCTTCGTATATGATGAAGTGGACTTCATATATGACGAAGTGTAGCTTCGGATATGACAGAGCTAGCTTTGACTGAACATGATCAAAACATGTATGACGAAGTTGAAACTCAGTGTAAATCTATAATGGTAATGCAAGAATATATGTATTCATGGGAGAAACATGATATAAAATATATTAATGATACTTTAAGTTAAACATGTGTTTTGTTATCACTAAAATAAAAGGATAAAATATAGGAGTGGTTCAACAATTTCATTCTGAGGAATGAACATGTGAACAAAGTTGTCAGTTGCTACAGGTATTTCAGCCTGATTTTATAACTCCTCAAAAGAAATCTCTCGAGAATATCCACTCCTACTGACTCCACCATCCTCAAGAAACCTTGCCTTATCTGTCTTTATAATGATGGGGACATGTGATGGACAATAAAACCTGTACCCCTTTGATCTCTCTAGATAACCAATGAAGAATCTACTGGTTGTTCTAAGATCAAAAGCCTTTTCTTGTAGATTGTATGGTCTGGCCTCAGCAGGACATCCCCATGTGCATATGTAGTTTACTGAAGTTTTCCTACACGACAACTCAAAAGAAGTTTTAGATGCAACCTTCATAGGAACCTTGTTCAATATGTGTGCAGCTGTCTTAATGGCCTCCCCCCACTAGGACAAGGGTAAGGTAGAATGACTTAACATTGTCTTGACCATTTCTTTAAATGTTCGATTCCTTCTTTCTACAACTCCATTTTGATATGGACTTCTATGGGTAGTATATTGAGGTATAATACCCTCCTCTTTAAGAAATCTTGCTAATGGTTCGGACCTTGGTCCCATCTCTGTGTACCTACCATAGTACTCACCACCTCTATCAGACCTGACTATTTTGATTACTTTTTCTGATTGTTTCTCCACTTCCTTCTTGAACTCTTGAAAGACATTGAAGACATCTACTTTTTCAAGAAATAAATAGATATACATGAATCTAGAATAGTCATCTATAAAGGTGGCAAAGTACCTTTTGCCACGCAAATATGGAGGAAAGGGACCACAAATATCAGTATGGGTTATTTCAAGCACTTGAGAACTCCTAGTGGCATCATTATTAGGCGTGTGTGTTTGCTTTCCTTTTATGCAATCAACACATGTCTTAAAGTTAGTGAAATCTAGAGTAGGAAATACTCCTTGTTGAACAACTCAGATATTTTTATCTCTATGTTTTGGTGATAACAAAAGCTCATAAATATCATGGAGATTAAAGTATATATTTAATAAAAATTTTCATAATTATTTATGTCCAAAAACAAAGTAATTGTTATCTTTGTAAAATGAACTGCACTCAAGCTCATATTGAACACTGATATAATAACATATCGATTACTATTATAAGAAACATATCGATTACCATTTCAAGTTTAACGATTGCTTAGCATGTCCATATCGATTGCCTTTAAGCATATCGATTGTCTTTCATCATATCGATTGCCTTTCATCATATCAATTACCTTTAAGTATATCGATTGCCTTTTATCATATTGATTAACGTTATCACATCGATTGTCTTTCAGCATATCAATTGTCTTTTAATATATCGATTGTCTTTATCGCATATGGATTGCCTTTAAGCATATTGATTGTCTTTCATTATATCGATTGTACTTATCGTCGATTATCTTTAAGAGCTTCTATCGATTGCTGTTCAATATCTCCATCGATTGATGACTAAGTGCCATATCGATTGTTGTTCAATCTCTATCGATTGCTCCTATCGATTAGTGTTGTAAATGTTATTTCACGTCGATTGGTGAACACTTAAGTTATGTTCATATCGATTGGTCATATTCTCAGTTTGAATTGACTGTCTTGGTGGACTATGAAATTTCAAATGACTTTCTGACTTTTATCTTATTATTTCTCTGACAGATAAAAAGCTCTGACCGCAGACTGTCAAAAGAAAACATGAACAAAAGACAAAAGAGGTATGGGCTATCTGACAGAAGACTTCTCTGGTCTAACATACATTTATTGTATGTAGGTCTATGATACATAAACACATATCTTGGACCTGCTACTGGCACCCTTGGAAGTATGGACTAGCTAGGAGTCATCTCTCTAGTCCAAGTAGCTAGTAGACTCATGAAGATGTTCATTAGACTCAAGAAGAAGGAAGAAGAAGAAGAAGAGCTTCAACAGATCTCTTCTGCTAGATGCATAAAAGGATGAAGCCTTGAAGTAGAAGAAAGTAGAGCCAACTTGAAGATCTATCTAAAAGAGTGTACAGTCAGTGAGGAGCCTAAACACCATACACCCAAAGAAAAGAGAGAAAGAGCTTGTGCCCAAGAAGAAGTGTGCGCACAAGCAACCATTTGAAGTCTTCAAGCATTCAAGCCATTTTCTCTCTTCTCTCTCTCTGTGTGTGCATCATTGTAAATCTGGGGGAGAGTTTGTGAGTTGAGGGTTTAAGCTTCCTTGTGCTTATCTTGTCATCCTCTTAGCTCTCAGGTTGTTGTTGGAGATTAAGCATGCTAAGTTTTGTTGAACCACCCTTATATTTTATCCTTTTGTTTTGGTAATAACAAAATCTCATGATTATCATAAATAACATGAATATATTTATCACCATTTTTCAAGATTATCTATGCATAAGAAATAACATATTTTATTCGAAGCTTACTTCGTCATATACGAAGTCAGTTTCATCATATCCGAAGTCCACTTCGTCATATTCGAAGCTGGCACTTCGTCATGCGTGCTTTTGGTCGTGATCAGTCGAAGTCTTACTTCGTCATATCCGAAGTTATATATAATTTCACTTCGACTGACTGTTTGTTTCAGCTTCGACTGACAATGTTAATTTCTGAACATCCGAAGTTCACTTTGTCATATACGAAACTCTACTTCATCATATCTGAAGCTTCAATTCATACGACAATGTTATGATCAGTTTTATACGAAGTGGAACTTCGTCATATATGAAGTTACACTTCATAATATCCGAAGTTCCACTTCGACCGATTGCGTTGTATTTTGATTCCAGTCGAAACTTTACATCGATTGTCTTCAAACATCGATTGTCTTCATGGATTGTCTTTAAAACATCGATTACTTTTTTGGACATTAATTGTCCTTAGACATCGATTGTCTCAAACATCGACTGCCCTGCTTAAACATAGATTACAGTTATACTTAAATATCGATTTCTTCATGGTTTGTTCTTGAACATCGATTGCTCTTGGACATCGATTACTCTTTGAACATCGATTGACTTAAACATCGATGCCTCTTCGAACATCGATTGCTTCATTTATACATCGATTGTTGTTTAAACATTGATTGCCTTAGACATCAATTGCCTTCATGCATTGATTACAGTTGTTTCATATCGATTGTCTTTAAGCAAACATCAATTGCCTCTCTATTTCTACTGATTGGTGTTATAAATATAATCTCATATCGATTGCTGTTATGACTCACACTGATTGGGTTTCAAAATGCCTTTGGTGCCCATTGAAAATTCAAACAACTTTCCAACTCTTATCTTGTTATTTCTCTGACAGATAAAAAGCTCTTACAATAGGCTATCAGCAGGGAAACATGGACAGAAGGCAAAATAGGATTCCTCCTTCCTGTAATAAAAGAAAAGCACCTAACCTTCTATTTCTAGCTATCTGCAAGAAATACAAATAGAAGGCAAAAAGAGGTATGAGCCAAATGACTTCTCGAGTCTGAACATCTGCAATGTATTTAATGTCTGTAGGTCCACCTTTACACATAGGCAACATCTTGGACCTGCTGCTGACATCCTTGAAAGTACACACCAACTGGAACATCTTCCTGCATTCCAAGTAGCCAATAGGCACAAGAAGGAAGCCGTTAGACTCAAGAGAAAGAGAGCTGAAGAAGAAGAGAGCCAAGAAACTCCAACGACCATCTATCAACGGATCTCTTCAAGCTGCTCCATAAAATGGAGAAGCAAAAGCAAAAAGATAAAAGAAGGTAGTGAAAAAACCTAAAGATCATTCAAGGAGTGTACATCCAGTGAGCATCCAACTCCATACACACTCAAAGCAAGAAAGGAAGAGAGCTCAAGCCCATTCAAGCTGTCTTCCTTCTTTCTCATTCTCTCTCTGTGTGTCTTTGTGTATTTAAGAGAGAGAGAGCTGAGGGTTTAGCCTAAGGAGACTCTTGTCTTGTAAACTCTTTCCTTCCTAGGCTCAGTCTTAGATCACACATTTCTTAATTTATCTTGAGCTTGATCTTCAGGTCCTAGCTTCTGTGTTCAGAGGTGTTCCTCTTTGGTTGGAAGAGAAGGCTTGTTGTGCAAGCATTCCCCTTAATTAGAAGGGAAGACAAGCTTGCACATGGTGGTGACCATCTATAACGGACCACGTCGTTCAAACTCGTTAACCCACTAACGAGCTTGACCCGACTCCGTCTCCCGTGAACAAGCCGTAGCCTCGCAAGGGATATCATGCACATGTCCGTGAAAATCCAAAAGAACATGCTGATATATATAAAAGATTCACAATCTCTTGCATATTCACATTAGATTTACATAGCCAAATTTTAACAGAAGTCAAAGGAAAATACATAAGCCTAGGGCATACCCCAAGGTATAAAAGAGAAAATCTACACTGCTGGAGGCGTCGGCCCAACACCGCTGCGATGCGGCTCTGAACTGGAAGATGGAAGAGAAACCTCCTGCTCTCCTTCACCTGTAGGGAGTAGGGGTGAGCCTCGCAAGTCACTGGCTCAGTAAGGAAACTCCCCCAAAGACCGAGCAAACTAAATTCAAGTACGTAAGCAGGAAGTTACGCCAGCAATTTATAAAATAAGCTAAGCAGGATATCAAAGCTGTAAATACCACTTACCACTTGTCGTTAACACAAACCAATTTAAATAAATAAACAGAAAAACTACAATTTGGTGTACGGGGTAAAGTAGAGAGTGCCACACTCGAGCCACGTAGACTGGTTCACGACACCAGCAACTGACTCGGACAAACCACACAGGTCTAGCTCTCAGCCTCGCAGCTACGGACGAAAGGTCCAGCTGTCGCTCCACGGGAACAAGTCAAACAACTGTGGAGACCAACCAACACCACAACCGTGGACCACACTGCCGCAGGCCAATGCCTGGCACCTTTAGGGACTCTAGCCTGAGCTCCCTAGAGTGAGGCACTGGTAACAAGACTAGTTGGGGACCAGTGACGTGTACTGGTGTCCGTACCCCCAACTACGAGCGCACTACAAGCAACAAAACAACAAACTCACACAAGTCGATGTTCCACTGTCGTCTTTCCCTCAGCCAGACGTACAACTCAAACTAAGGAGTGAGGGTATCCAGGACAGATGACATAGACCTCGACGGTACAGTACAAGTACCGAGACAAGCCCCGAGCACAAGCCTGGCTCACACAGAACTCGGGGCACCCAACTGAAGAGGTAACCACGGTAGGCGACGTACTACCCGCCACGCATACACACAAACCACGTGCACACCGCACAAGCCACGTGAAACCTCACGTCAACCATGTGAGCATAGCATGCTGTGTGGCGGAACGCCTCGTTCAAGCCCGTTAAACCACTAACGAACTTGATCCGAGTCCGCCTCCCGCGAACGGGCCGAAGCCTTGCAAGGGATATCATACACACGTCCGTGAAACACAAAGGAACACACCTGATCACATATATGATTCACCAACTCATATATAGTGTACAAGATTTACATAGCTAAATTTCAAAAAAAGTACAAGAAAGTATAGGAGCCTGGGGCATACCCCGAGGTAAACTAGAACAACTGAAGAAAGAAACTACACTACTGAAGGTGCTGGTCCAACACCACTGCAACGCGGCTCCGAACTGGATGAGGGTAACGAAACGTCCTCCTCGACCTCACCTGTGGGGGGTAGGGGTGAGCCTCTCTAGTCACTGGCTCAGTAGGGAACTCCCCCAACACCGAGCAAACCAAAAACACAGATACAAAAGCAGTAAACTGCACTAGCAATTTATAGAACAACTAAGTAGGATATTAAAGCTGTACTTGTACTCACCGTTTGCCGACTACGTAAAGCAACTGTAATAAATAAATGGAAAACCCAAACAGGTGTACGAGCTACAGTAGAGACTACCACACACGAGCCACGTAAACTGGTTCGCGACACCAGTGACTGACTCGGACAAACTAACACAGGTCTACCTCTCAGTCTCGCAGCCACGAACAAAAGGTCTAGCTGTCGCTCCACTTGGAAAAGTCAAACAACTGTGGAGACCAACTAAACACCACTCCTGCGGACACACAACCGCAGGCCCATGCCTGGCACCTTTAGGGTCTCTAGCCGAAGCACCCTAGAGTGAGGCACTGGAAAAGGACTAGTCGGGGACCAGTGTCGACAACCGGTGTCCGTACCCCCAACTAAGAGCGCGCTACAAGTGACAAAAAACAAACTCAAGAGTCACTGTCCCACTTTCGTCTTTCCCTTAGCCGGACGTATAACTCAAACAAAGAAGTGAGGGTGTCCAGGTCAGACGACACAGACCTCGACGGTACAGCACAAGTACCAGGACAAAGCCCCAAGCTAACAGCCTGGCTCACAGAGAACCTGGGGCACCCAACTAGAGAGGTAACCACGATAGGCGTCGTATTACTTGCCATGCACACAAAACCACGTGCACGTCACACACAAACCATGTGAAACGTCACATGAACCTCAAGTAACAACTGTCCACAACATGTGAACACAATACTGTTGCGTGTACATCACGCAACTACGCAAAGAACCAGCTAGCTACACAACCGAAGTGCTAGCTTCTAGAACCAAGCACTCTCAGAGTGCCACAAGTGCCAATGCACTGCATCGTATTACCAAATACATCGAATAATAACAACTGTATAATCATATTAAATAAATCATGCACATTCAGACCACTCGGCTGTGGTCGCGAAATGGGCCTGTGTCGCCTTCATAACGCGACAACCCGATAGGTCGCCTTCAACACATTAACGCTACGCACAAACAAGTCGCATTCACAACCTTAACGCGACGGGTCGGCCCATCGCTACCTGATCGCAACAGGGGGATCCGTCGCCTTAATAGACGGAAACCCTAATCCGGGATCCCCTCCACGGATTACCAATCCACACCATGCAAACCACCCTTAATTAGTGTTTTTCATGCTTTAATGGATTCCTAGGCATGATATCTATTGTGTAGAAAGCGTTAAACTGATCACACCCTGCATTCCACGTGATTCTCGCCCCGGAAACAGAAGGAGTCACCCTACCTCGCGAAGAACACACGATACAATGCTCCCCCGCATTCCTCTCACCCCACGCGAGCTTCCCACGGCACGAGCACGTCAAAAACACGGATTTCCACTAGAAATCGCCACAACTTCCCTTCCCCTGGCCGAGCAGAACTCACTACAGTTATGTCCGACTGGGGTTTCTTAAAAACACCCAACGGTTTAGAACGCGACGTATCTTCGCGTCGCGACCTGGTCTTGACGGACCTAGGCATCGCCTTCCTGCATGCCGCTCTGTGCGCTACACATGGCGCACATGCAGATGACCAACGCCCCAAAGCGGCCACCAGAACGCGACGGTCACCTCGGTCGCGTTCAGAACGCGACACTCCTCCCTGTCACGATGACAGGCTGAGGACACGGGGGTGCTGTAGGCCCAGACTATCGGCCTAATAGGCCCTTAAGACATGCACACATACCACACACAAACCACATTGGCCTCATGATAGCCATCACAACCACTAAGCACAGGATCCACGAGGATCTGAGAAACACGCGACGTTACATTACTATCATCTAAAAAGAAATTTTGACCTCGAAATTCATAACTTAAATATAAGAAGTTCCATCACACATATTTACGAGTACTATCATCTAAAAAGAAATGCAAGACCTTATTCAAATAAGTAAGGATACCCTTTAGCCATTTCCTCAGCTAATTCCCAGGTATCCTCACCACCCAACCTATTCTCCCATCTCACCTTGACTAATTCAATTTCTTTATTTCTCAGCTTCTTTGTCTTTCGGCCAGTAATCTGCACTAGATACTCTGGCATAGTCTTATCCGGTCTCAAATCACCACCTTGGTAACTGATTATCTACGCTGGGTCTTCAATACACTTTCTTAACATAGAAACATGGAAGATATCATGAACATCTGCAAAATCAGCTGGCAAATCAAGTCTATAAGCTGTTTCCTCAATTCTTTCTAACACATGAAAGGGTCCCACATATCTCGGGCTCAACTTTTCGGTCTTTCCAAACCTCATAATACCCTTAGTAGGGGAAACTCTTAGAAACACAAAGTCTCCCACTTCAAACTAAAGTGGTCTTCTCTGATTATCGGCATAACTCTTCTGCCTGCTTTGAGCTACCTGCAACTTTTCTTTAATGAGCTTCACTATTTCCTTGGTTTGCTGAATTAATTCAGGACCCAACATCTGCCTTTCCCCCACTTCATGGTAGTTCAATGGGGTTCTACATGGTCTCCCATATAGAGCTTCATATGGTGCCATCCCAAGACTGGTATGATAACTATTGTTATAGGCAAACTCAACCATACCTAAATGATGCTCCCAGCTACCTCCCCAAGCTAAACAACAAGCTCGTAACATATCTTCAATTGTCTGGATAGTCCTTTCTGTCTGACCATCCGTCTGGGGATGATAAGCGGAGCTATATCTCAACTCGGTGCCAATTACCCTCTGCAAACTCCTCCAAAAACTAGAAGTAAACCTTGGATCCCTATCAGATACAATAGTCTTCGGAATACCATGCAGTGGAACAATTCTATCAACATAAATCTTCGCTAATCTGTCCACTGTCCAAGACATACTTACTGCTACCAACCTGCACACTTTGGTTAATCTGTCAACAAATACCCATATTCCATTATGTCCTGAGGTTGACCTTGGCAAACCTACTACAAAGTCCATGGCAATATCATCCGATTTCCACTGTGGAATGGGCAATGGTTGCAATAGACCTCCAGGCTTTTGATGCTCTGCCTTGATCTGTTGACAAATTGCACATCTTGAGACAAATTCTGCTATTTCCTTTTTCATATGAGGCCACCAAAAATGCTTCCTCATATCCTGATACATTTTAGTACTACCAGAGTGAATAGTGTACCAGGATTTATGGGCCTCTTCTAATACTTTCTACTTTACTTCTCTTTCTGCTGGCATAAATAACCTACCTCTGAGCCTGACCACACAGTTATCATCAATAGTAACTCCTTCCATTTTCACAATCTCAGCTAAATTCACATCTGCTTTTTGGGCCTCAACAATTTGCCAATACAGTGACTGCTCCACAACACTACTAGCTAATATTGCCCGTCGCTGACTACTTGGCACATACAGGGAGTTCTCCTCTATTTCCTCATATAACTTCCATTCCTTGATCATCATTTGGGTTAAATAGGCTTTTCTGCTTAAGGCATCAGCTACCACATTGGCCTTACCCAGATGGTAAGTCAAACTAAAATCATAATCTTTTAAATACTCCACCCATCTACGTTGATGGAGATTCAAATCTTTCTGGGAAAAGATATATTTTAAACTTTTATGATCTGTAAAAATTTCAAATCTTTCACCATAAAGATAATGTCTCCACATCTTTAAGGCAAACACAACTGCTGCTAATTCTAAATCATGAGTGGGGTAATTCTCTTCTGTTGGTTCCAATTGCCTGGACGCATAAGCAATTACCTTGCTATGCTGCATTAATACTGCGCCAAGCCCCCTTCTAGATGCATTTGTATACACAACAAAACCACCATTACCTGTCGGTAATGTCAACACTGGTGCCGCTGTAAGCCTGTTCTTTAATTCCATGAAACTTCTTTGACATTCACTAGACCATACAAATGGCACACCCTTTCAAGTCAGTCTAGTCATAGGTGCCGCAATCCTAGAAAAATCTTGAATGAAATGCCTATAATAGTCTGCTGACCCCAAAAAGCTTCTAATTTCAGTAATTGTCTTAGGCACTTCCCATTTCATCACTACTTCCACTTTACTTGGGTCAACTGCCACTCCCTCAGCTGATATGACGTGACCCAAGAACGAAATTTCCTTTAACCAAAATTCACACTTACTGAATTTGGCAAATAACTAATTATCTCTTAATAACTGCAAGGCAAATCTCAAATGCGCTGCATGCTCCTCTTCAGATGCTGAGTAAATCAGAATATCATCTATAAAGACCACAATGAATTGGTCCAAATACGGATGAAAAATTCTATTCATCAGTTCCATAAAAGCTACAGGAGCATTGGTTAGCCCAAATGGGATAACCACAAACTCATAGGGACCATATCTGGTTCTAAATGTTGTTTTATCTATATCTTCCTCCTTAATCCTTAACTGATGGTACCCAGATCTCAAATCAATTTTAGAAAATACCTTTGCTGACTGCAACTGATCAAACATATCATCTATTCTCGGTAATGGGTACTTATTCTTAATGGTCACATCATTCAACTTCCTGCAATCTACGCACATGTGAAAACTACCATCTTTCTTTTTCACGAACAACACCGTTGCTCCCCACTGGGAATGACTCGGTCTAATAAACCCTTTCTGCAATAACTCCTCTAATTACTTTTTCAACTCTTTAAGCTCTACTGGTGCCATCCGATATGGAGCTTTAGAGATCGGCATGGTACCTAGCAGTAACTCAATAGTAAAGTCCACCTCTCTGTGTGGAGCTAAACCAGGCAAATCTTCTGGAAAAACATCAGTAAATTCCCTAACCACGGGAACTACCTCCACTGACTGACTAGCCTCTATCAGACTCACTGAAGCTAAATAAGCCACACATCTTGCATTTATCAACTTTCTAGTTCTAATTGAAGAAATTATAAATTTAGGAGTACAAAAAGGCATACCTTGATATTCAAACTCCACACCATTAGGATGACAAAACCTGATCATTTTCTTTCTGCAATCTAATATTGCTCCATAGGTTTCAAGCCAATCCATTCCCAAAATAATATCATAATCTATCAATTGTAGGGCATATAACCGACCCGGCATCTGGTTCCCTCCAACCACAACAGGAGCTTCATCTATGTAGCTCGAAGTGAGCATAAACTCACCAGAAGGAACCTCCACTACCAACTCACAAGACTTTTCTACCAAAGGTTGAGTCATACAATTCAGGAATTTTTGGGAAATAAAAGAATGAGAGGCACCCGAATCAAATAAATCTCTTGCTGAATAATCATAAATAGGTATTGTACCTTCTATCATATTCGATACCTCCGCCTGGGCACGGGTGATAGCCATAACCCGGCCTCTACCTCGCTGCTGCGGTACACCTCCACCACGACCTGCTAAAGACTATTGGGGCTGCTGCTGCTGCTGAACACCTCTACCGTACCCATATTCTCTTGGGTAAGGGCAATTGCGGATCAAATGCCCTGGATGATTGCAATTATAACATCTGTAACCTGGTGGAATAGTGGGCTGCCTGGCAGTACTCTGCTGTGACTCTTCTACCTCTGGCGTATAACCACGCCCCTGCTGAAACTGTTGATGACCCCCTCTTCCTCTTCCTTTGACCTTGAATACTTGCTTTAATTTTTGACCCCACTTACCAAAACCTGAAGAAGAAGGTCCTGCTGGAGCCTTTCCCCTACTAACTCCTGCTGCCTGCTGAGGTAGCCGAAAACTACCCGAACCTGACCCACTTGTCTGACGAGCCCGAATAGACCTCTCAAGAGTAGCTGCTCTCTGGGCTGCTTCCTCAACTGATCTACACATTAACTTTATTACTGCATTATGCAACTCTTCTCTCAAACCCCGAATAAAATATTCAACCATTATAGCATTATCTGATACTACATAAGGTGCATATCATCTAAGTGCCATAAATCACATCTGATATTCTAAAACTGAGGTATTACCTTACTGAATTGTCTGGAATTGCTCTCTTTCCGCCTGCTGCACTTGTAGTGGAAAGAATGTGTCATTAAATGCTTCGAGAAATTTTGGCCAGGTAATAACCTCCTCTGTCCTGCCTGCGAAAGTGGTCTGCATCTTCAGACGCCACCACTGCTGCGCAAAGCCTCTCAACTGATATGTGGCTAGCACAACTTTATCCGCTGCTGGACACCTCATGGTCGTAAAGACCCTTTCAACCTCATGAATCCAGTGTTCTGATGTATCTGGATTCGGCCCTCCTGTATAAGTGGGCGGCTGCAACCTCAAAAACTTTTCAACTTGCATCACTGGCTCTTCTACTGCCATTACTGGTGGTGGTACAGGTGCCACATAGGGTACCTCCACCCTTGGCGGTGGTGCAACAGGGGACACGGGTACTTCAACAACTGGTGGTAC
The DNA here is from genome assembly GCA_014218235.1 of Colocasia esculenta. NCBI lineage: Eukaryota > Viridiplantae > Streptophyta > Magnoliopsida > Alismatales > Araceae > Colocasia > Colocasia esculenta. Next base: position 176,650,066 of record CM024753.1, read on the forward strand.
TGCTGCTAGAGGTACCGGTGCTTGTTGTTCCATCCTTACTCGAATATCAGTGAGGCTTTCCCAAATCCTCTCAATCATACGCTGAGTGGACTCTTTAGGGTCTTCTCCTCCACCACCCCAATCCCTTCTATCAGCCATCTCAATCTTCTGCACAAACAGAACACCATCCACAAACATAACAACAAATCATTAGAAACCAGGGCCAACTACCAGCAATGTACAAATGTAGAAATATGGCTATATAATTTTCCAGTTCCTTTATATTTACAAGGACCTTGCTTTGATACCAACTGTGGCGGAACACCTCGTTCAAGCCCGTTAAACCACTAACGAACTTGATCCGAGTTCGCCTCCTGCGAACGGGCCGAAGCCTCACAAGGGATATCATACACATGTCCGTGAAACACAAAGGAACACACCTGATCACATATATGATTCACCAACTCATATATAGTGTACAAGATTTACATAGCCAAATTTCAACAAAAGTACAAGAAAGTACAGGAGCCTGGGGCATACCCCGAGGTAAACTAGAACAACTGAAGAAAGAAACTACACTGCTGGAGGTGCTGGTCCAACACCGATGCGACGCGGCTCCGAACTGGACGACGGTAATGAAACGTCCTCCTCGCCCTCACCTGTGGGGGATAGGGGTGAGCCTCTCTACTCACTGGCTCAGTAGGGAACTCCCCCAACACCGAGCAAACCAAAAACACAGGTACGAAGGTAGTGAACTGCGCTAGCAATTTATAGAACAACTAAGCAGGATATTAAAGCTGTAAATGTACTCACCATTTGCCGACTAAGTAAAGCAACTGTAATAAATAAACTGCAAACCTAAATAGGTGTACGAGCTACAGTAGAGACCGCCACACACGAGCCACGTGAACTGGTTCGCGACACCAGTGACTGACTCGGACAAACTAACACAGGTCTACCTCTCAGTCTCGTAGCCACGAACAAAAGGTCCAGCTGTCGCTCCACGTGGAAAAGTCAAACAACTGTGGAGACCAACTAAACACCACTCCTGCGGACACACAACCGCAGGCCCATGCATGGCACCTTTAGGGTCTCTGGCCGGAGCACCCTAGAGTGAGGCACTGGAAAAGGACTAGTCGGGGACCGCTGTCGACAACCGGTGTCCGTACCCCCAACTAAGAGCGCACTACAAGTGACTAAAAACAAACTCAAGAGTCACTGTCCCACTGTCGTCTTTCCCTCAGCCGGACGTACAACTCAAACAAAGGAGTGAGGGTGTCCAGGTCAGACGACACAGACCTCGACGGTACATCATAAGTATCGGGATAAAGCCCCGAGCTAACAGCCTGGCTCACAGAGAACCTGGGGCACCCAACTAGAGAGGTAACCACGGTAGGTGTCGTACTACTTGCCATGCACACAAAACCACGTGCACATCACACACAAACCACGTGAAACGTCACATAAACCTCAAGTAACAACTGTCCACAACATGTGAACACAACACTGTTGCGTGTACATCACGCAACTACGCAAAGAACCAGCTAGCTACACAACCGAAGTGCTAGCTTCTAGAACCATGAACTCTCAGAGTGCCACAAGTGCCAATGCACTGCACGGTATTACCAAATACATCGAATAATAACAATCGGATAATCATATTACATATATCATGCACATTCAGACCACTCGGTTGTGGTCGCGACATGGGCCTATGTCGCCTTCATAACGTGACAGCCCGATAGGTCGCCTTCAACACATTAACGCTACGCACAAACAAGTCGCATTCACAACCTTAACGTGACGGGTCAGCTCGTCGCTACCTGATCGCGACAGGGGGATCCGTCGCCTTAATAGACGGAAACCCTAATCCGGTATCCCCTCCACGGATTACCAATCCACACCATGAAAACCACCCTTAATTAGTGTTTTTCATGCTTTAATGGATTCCTAGGCATCATATCTATTGTGTAGAAAGCGTTAAACTGATCACACCCTGCATTCCACGTGATTCTCGCCCCGGAAACAGAAGGAGTCACCCTACCTCGCGAAGAACACGCGATACAATGCTCCCCCGGTGTTCCTCTCACCCCACGCGAGCTTCCCACGGCACCAGCATGCCAAAAACATGGATTTCCACTAGAAATCGTCGCAACTTCCCTTCCCCTGGCCGAGCAGAACTCACTACTATTCTGTCTGACTGGGGTTTCTTAAAAACACCCAGCGGTTTAGAACGTGAAGTATCTTCGCATCGCGACCTGGTCCCGACGGACCTAGGCGTCGCCTTCCTGCATGCCGCTCTACGCGCTACACGTGGCGCACATGCAGACGACCAACGCCCCAAGGCGGCCACCAGAACGTGACGGTCACCTCCCTGTCGCGATGACAGGCTGAGGACACGGGGGTGCTGCAGGCCGAGACTATCGGCCAAATAGGCCCTTAAGACACACACGTACCACACACAAGACACATTGGCCTCACGATAGCCATCACAACCACTAAGCACAGGATCCACAAGGATCCGAAAAACGCGCGACGTTACACGCTGACTGCGTAAATGACATGCCAGTCACGTGAACCACTCGCTAGCCTCGTAAACAGTACGCTAGTCACGTAAACAACACGCTCCCAGAGAGCAACAGTGACAATGCACCGCTTATACTAGCCATATGTAATAAATAACAAATATCGAATAATACCACCATTGAAACCATGCACAATAGGACCTCTCGGCTGAGGTCGCGACATAGCATAGTGTCGCCTTCAGATCACGACACCCTGATATGTCGCGTTCAAAGCATGAACGCAACGGGTTGGCTTGTCGCGACCTGAACGCGATAGGGGGTTGTCGCCTTCATAGGCGAAAACCCTAATTCGGGAAACCCTCTCCGGATCACCACCCCAAACCATGTAAATCCTGTTAAATTCTCATTTTTCATGCTTTAATAGTTTCCCTAACATGGTATCTACTATTCTCAACATCAAAAACCATCCACACATGCATCTCATGCAATTAAACGGTGTAAGACGGGCAGAATTCCCCTACCTTCGTGAAGAATGCGAAGAACAAGACTATTCCGGCATTTCCCCCGCTCTACGCAAGATCCTCGAGGCGAGAACACGCCAAACGCACCCCAAATCCGCCGAAATGCCCCGAAAATCACCACAGCTCCCTCCCCCTGGCCGAGCAGAACTATTTACAGCTCTGCTTAGCCAGGGCAACTTAAAAATGCCCAGCGGTTGGGAACGAGATGGATACCTCCGTCGCGACCAGAACGCGACGGGATAAGGTGTCACCTTCCCAGGGCTGACGTCTGCATGTCGCCCTGCGCGTGACACGCGGTGTGCATGCAGACGACGACCGGTCAACAACGGCAATAGGAACACGACATGCAGGACTGTCGCGTTCAGATCGCAACGTTCCTCACTGTTGCGTTCACAGACAGTGAACGGACTGGTGTTTTGGGCCCAGCCTACCAGCCCACAAACACCCCAAACCTGCTCTCATACCTGAAACATAACACATTGGCCACACACTGGCCACCACAACTACCAAATGAAGGATCCGTAAGGATCCAAAAGATGATCCACAAGGATCTGAAAAATGCGAGACGTTACATTACTATCATCTAAAAAGAAATTTCGACCTCGAAATTCAGAACATAACTCATAAATTTAAAGCTTAAACACCATAATAAATACTATCATCTAAAAAGATTTAAAAACTTACTCAAACAAATAAGGATATGCCTTAACCATTTCCTTAGCTAATTCCCAATTATCCTCTCCTCCCTGCCTATTTTCCCATCTGACTTTTACCAGTTCAATTTCTTTATTCCTGAGTCTGTGACCTGTGATTTGTACTAGGTATTCTGGCATAGACATATCCGGTTTCAAATCATCCTGCTGATAACTAACTATTTGTGCTAGGTCTTCAATACACTTTCTCAACATAGACACATGGAACACATCATGGGCATCAGTGAAATCAGCTGGTAAATCAATTCTGTAGGCTGTCTCCGCAATTCTTTCTAATACCTTGAAGGGCCCTACATACCTTGGGCTCAACTTCCCTTTCTTACTGAATCCTAAAATACCTTTAGTAGGAGAAACCTTCAGAAAAACAAAGCCTCCAACTTCAAATTGAAGTGGTCTGCAACGATTATCTGCATAGCTTTTCTGTCAGCTTTAGGTTGTTTGCAATTTTTCTTTGATAAATCTGACCATTTCTGTTGTTTGCTGAATTAATTCAGGACCCATTACCTGTCTCTCTCCCACTTCATGCCAATTTAATGGAGTTCTGCACGGCCTGCCATACAATGCTTCATACGGTGCCATTCCAATACTGGTATGATAGCTATTGTTATTGATGATCAGTTCATCCCCATAAAATTTCATGAATTATATATCTATTTTGGTGATTAACAAAACTTCAATAAAGTGTTATCTAACAAGTTTTCATGAAGCTTAGGCACATGAGGTAAATTAGGCAAAATCAAGAAAATATGTAAGTATTTCTTACACTGTAGCATTTAAAATACAGAGCAGGAAATTTCTCTAAGTACTTCCTATGTGTTATAACGATTTCCACTTCTATCGATTTCATTTTCACAAGGATTTGATAAAGTATCATACTGATTTCGGTTTTATAATGATTTCATAAGTGTTGCAATGATTTGCTCTCACAATGATTTGTTAAGTGAGAACAACGATTTGCTCTCACAACGATTTGATAAGTGAGAACAACGATTTGCTCTCACAACGATTTGTTAAGTGAGAACAACAATTTGCTCTCACAACGATTTGTTAAGTGAGAACAACGATTTACTTCACATCGATTTGATAAGTCTCACATCGACTTGGTCGCCGTAACGACTTGATAAGTTCACATCGACTTGGTCGCCGTAACGATTCGATAAGTTACATAACGACTTGGTCGCCGTAACGATTCGATAAGTTACACAACGACTTGGTCAGTGTAATGATTCGATAAAGTAAACAACGATTTGATTACTGCATCGATTCGATAAAGTAAAACAACGATTCGATACCTGCAACAATTTGTTGATATGTGAAACAACGATTTGCTCACAACGACTTGGTTATAACGACTTGCTCATAACGATTTGCTTATATTCTCATAACGATTTGTCTCTACAACGATTTGGTTATGATTGTATAACGATTTATGTTCACATCAATTTGATTATACATGTGCAATGATTTACATAAACATCGACTCATTCACATAACGATTTCATAAGTCATACTCACAACGATTTCATGGGTTATAACGACTTGCTATTTAAACATATTTCAAATATTTTGAAAGTCAAAAGTCTTCTCTCGATTTTCTCTAATATCCATGCATTTATTATGATTGACCATTTCACTACACAATGCATGCATAGACATCTTCTATTCCTATGCTTATATTAGAAACATCTTTTTGGAAAACAAAGTGATATTTCTATTTTGATGTATATTCGTTCTAACGTTGACTGACAACAAGAGACAGCATAGTTGTCTATCATTTAGCATTTATTGTGTACAGGTCTCTAACAGCACAACCGTTTACAACGTTGGATAAAATGGAAGATGAAGGATATCGAGAAAGATCTTCTCTTTGTGTGTGTGGAACGTAAAGAACCATTGATTGGAAGCTCTACAATACCATGCAGTCTAACGTACATCAGAGCATAGAGACAATGGACATATCAATGGCTACTTCCTCAAGAGAAGATATAAGTACAAGACGTACAAGACTCTTAGAAGATAACTTTTGAGGAAGAACTTTTGAAACAATCAACTGAATAGAAAAGCGTTCAAGCCAAACAGTCTTAGAAGAAGTGCTTTTGTCCATTCCAATCCTTGTAGCTCTTGCTCTCCAGTGCCTCATCGTTGTTAGTTTTGGAGAGTCCTTGTGATCTGAGAGATTTTGCTATTATTGTTGATCTTTCTCTCTCAATCACTGCCTCAGATCAAGCGTTTGCTTTAAGCTTGGTCTAGGGGCATCTTGCCTGTTTATTCTCACTCCTGTGAAGTTCCTCTTCTAGGGTGAAGAGAGGGCCTGTTGAAACAGGTGGTTTTATTCCCTTCGTGTTGAAGTAAGACCTGGGTTCCAGGGTGTTGTATTCCTCTTCAGATGAAGAAGAGAAGGCCAGCCGCGGCTGGATGTGTAAGTGTCCTTGAGGGGGAGTGTGCCCTTGGGTAGTGGAATCCTGAGTTGTTGCTCAGGGACTGGACGTAGGACTCCTTTGGAGAGGAGGTCCGAACCAGGATAAAATCCTTGTGTAGTGCGGTTGCTTGTTTGTGATTGTTGTTTTCTTTACTACTAACACTAACTGTCGAACGTAGTGTTTTGTATTGAACATTTTTGTTAATATGTTTAGATAATCGAATTTTAAGAATCCCATTCACCTCCCCTCTGGGCTTGCTAGCTGGGCAACAGTTATAAGCAAACTCGACCATGCCCAAGTGGTGCTCTCAACTGCCTCCCCACACTAAGCAACAAGCTCGTAACATATGTTCAATTGTCTGTATTGTTCTTTCTGTCTGACCATCTGTTTGTGGGTGATATGCTGAACTATATTTCAATTCCGTACCAATTACTCTTTGTAAACTTCTCCAGAAACCAGAAGTAAGCCTTGGATCCCTATCAGAAATGATTGTCTTCGGGATGCCATGCAACGGAACAATTCTGTCAACATAAATTCTTGCTAATCTGTCTACTGTCCAGGACATACTTACTGCTAATAATCTGCATACTTTAGTTAATCTGTCAATAAATACCCAGATTCCATTATGTCCTGTAGCTGTTCTTGGTAACCTTGCCACAAAATCCATAGCAATGTCGTCCCATTTCCACTGTGGAATAGGTAGCGGCTATAGTAAACCTCTAGGCTTCTGATGCTCTACCTTTGTTTGTTGACACACTGTACATCTTGTAATAAATTCCATTATTTCTCTTCTCATGTGTGGCCATCAAAAGTGTTTTTTCAAATCTTGATACATTTTTGTGCTACCCGGTGAACGCGGCATGGTTGATTATACACTTTCATTGTCTAGAGTTCCGTGCAAGAATCAATATGCTCACCTTCTCTAAACTGTCTCACATATTTAAAATAGTAAAAATGAACTAGCAAAGTGGTGAGAACATGTCATATCCACATAGAGGCTGAATAGAATTTGACTTAAGAAACTGCTTTTTGGAACACTCTATTGACACTATTCACCAAAGTAACAATGCATTAAAAGTGAGTATGTAAAAAGAACCAACCAAATCCCTCACAACTCAAAGATCGGACAGAAAATAAGAATAGAAATTAATTATTGCCAACTCAAACTCCTACTAATACTACGCAAATAAGCACCAACAAGTTTTAAATTCTCAATGCGTTAAAACTAAAGTAAGAACTCTTGATAACAGGTCAAATTAAGCATTCTTAGAACAATATGAACTATCAAAAATTCAGATCACTATACCCTCACTGCTCGAGGGATGAAGAACAAATCAATAAAGAAAATATAAACTGCACATCAAACTTTCGATCTGTCCAGAGGAGAGAAGAAGAATAATACCAACGAAGTAGAAATCTCAAAGAAGAAAAAAAATATAGAAGAGGCGCCAAGGTCTATGATCTCTCACATGCTCTCTGATACTCCCAGACGCCAGATAACCCAGAACAAGCCAAGAATGGATTCCCTTAGTCGCTCTAGACCATCCTCTGCAGTGCACCTAGATCGATCTCCCCAACGCAGAGAAATGGAGAATAAATGCAATCGCCCTCCGGAAGCCTTCACAGAACACAGAAGAAAGCAGAAATTCTATTGTATCGCCCTCCAAAACAGATGAAATGGCGAAAGTCCACATAGAAGAAGAAATGAAAAAATAAAATTCTACTGTATCGCCCTCCAGCACAGAAGAAATAGGAAAAGCAGTCAAACTAATTTCCCAATCTCCTGATGCCGAAACCTCCTCCCAGTAGCTTACAGAAGAAAAGAAGTAGCCATAAGAAAAATTACAGTAGTCCTTCGGGCAGCAAGAGAAAGAAACACAGAAGAAATGGAAAAATAAAATTCCCTGGATCAATCTCTCAATAATTTGCAAGAAGAAAAGAAAGAAATCGGTCTATCTCATAAAATTGCACAAAAGAAAGGAAGAACTGTCGAACTCAAAAAATTGCACAGAAGAAAGGAAGAACTCTAGATGAAGAAGAAAGAACAAAGCTGAAAACCCAGACCCTAAAACCCTCTGGAATCTCTCACAGCTCTTCTCAGATGCTGAACCCCTTATAGAAGAAAAGAGAAAACCAGACCTCCCTAGCCCAACAGCCTACAGAAGACAACCTAAAATATTCTGAACTAAAAAACCAGATACGGAACCCCCCAGATGAGTAGAGCCCCCTCTGGATGTTGAACCCCCTACAAATGCTGAAAGGAAAAATACAGAAGAAAAATCCCCCCAAATGTTGAACAACCCAAATATTCTGAACTCCCGCTTCTGAGGAACTTGGGGTCCTTAAATAGGCACCTTGGAACCCTCCAGGCGCAGGCTCCTCACGCACGAACTGAGTGTGCACGAGCTCTGCTTCCCGCGTCCGCACGCACCAGCTGCTTCTGCATGAGTCTGCTCCGCACAGATCCACCACGCAGCTGGGCTTCACACGCACCACCTCCATCGCAGCCCCGATCCGCCTAATCGTCAGCGCTCCAGCCGCAGCGCACGCACTGCCTCCATCGGATCTACTTCCATCAGATCCACAGGCCTCCATCGCGCCAGCTCTGCACCGCCTTTGCTGCTTCGCACGGCCAGCCCCTCAGCACAGCTCACACACCGCCTCCGTATGCCCCAACTGCTTCTGCCTTCGCCACCGCCAGAGCTCCAGCTGCGCAACTCCATCGCATAGCAGCCCGCCGCGTCAACTTCGCACGGGCGCCAAATCCGCTACGCACCATCTCCAGCTTCCTGCCTCCAGAGCTCCACACCGCCTGTGCGCCAAACACGTTGTACACCAGCTGATCCACATGCACCGCCTCCAGCTCCTCTCTGCACAGGCTTCACACACCTCCGCGGCTTCCAGCTACTTCCTGCTAGGGAAGAAACAAAATGGTAAAGAAGGGTTTCATGGCCAAAGGTGTGGTGGGTAAAAAAAATATTTATTTATTTAATGGAATTGGTGGGGTAAAAAATCTTATTTATTTACAAATTTATACTTATCTACTACTTAAAAGATATTTACAAAATATTATTGCGATAAGAATTATTTATATACAATATTTATTTACAAAAGATATTTTATTTCCAAAATAAACCTATGAAAAGAAAAATGAACATGATTAGTCAATCTGACAAGAAATCAGTGACTTATTGAACGAAAATCTATCATGTGTATTCTAACCCAAATATCAACTAATATGTTCAAAAAATTATTTTTGGATGAAATGAAAATTAAAATCAAAGTGCACATTATTTATAGACAAAGACTATCTAAAATTAACTATATGTATGAAATTTAACACGAAAAATTTTACAGTTATCACTCCCCCCTACTTGAACATTGCTAGTCTCTTAGCAATAAAAATTACTCTAAATGTAGGACTAGAAGATGTAATGTCTCATGTTAAACAATCATCATGTAAAAGATTAATGTTGAGATATGTCTTTCTTAATTGTAAGGGCTTATGGCAAGAAATTAGTGCACAAATGATAGCTCACTTAAGAGTTCACATCAGCCCTTCTGGAGCTTCTCTGCCTCAGCTAGTATTTGAGATTAGATTAATTTGAGGGAGAAGAAAAGAATTGTGGAATAAGATCCTTGCTCAGTCAGATAGGGTTGTTTCTCTCAGTTCCATTCTGCCCAACTTCCTTGAGGATTATTTCTCTGAGTTGAGGACTTTGCCTCTTTATTTGCACTTTGTGCACTCAGAAATTTTTCTTTCTTTTTCATCCATAATGCTGCACAACTCATCACTTTTCAAGAGTAGCAAGTCCAACTTTATTCAGATCTGGGGCATTTTTCATGGACATATATTTTTTTCTTTTGCTTTTGCTTTTGCTTTTTCTTTTTCTTTCTTTTCCTTCTTTTCTTTTCCTCTTAAAAGAAGGATGGGCAGTCAGGTTTCTTGATCACACGCTTTCACTTCCTTCTCAATTCACTTGAGGGGAAGGGAGAAAACCAATCACCTCTCTCCTACTAGCTTTAACAAATTTGCTACATTCGGGTTCAGCTAGTCTAAGTGGTTGTGTAGTGTGTGTATAAATTTTTTTTGCCATAAATCCTTACATAAGGAAGACAAGAAGTACATGCAATCATTTACTAGAGGCTACCTAACATGGATGTTTGCAAAAGGAATGTGACAACTTCAAAATTTTAATGGTTAAAAATCAGACATATAGTGTGTGTTTTGTAATGCCAGACATTTTTTTATTCAAAGATGAAACATTGTGATTTTTTTTTTATTTGCACATGTATAAGCTCAATAGAAGGAAATGAAGCAATGGTTAGGGTGAGGACTATGAATGCATGCTTATTCTACCCTTCCCAATTTATTTACAAGAAAAGAAAGTAAGACAGAGAATTACCTGATAAAGGAAATCTATACACATGGGTTGCCTCCCAAGAGCGCTAAGTTTACCGTCTTTAGTCAGACGCAATTATTCTCCATTTGGCTCAGCTAGCTTGGTAGACTCAACTTTCAAAGAAGATGGGCTTTCAAAGAAGTGCTTTAACCTCTGCCCATTAACAGTGAATGATTGTCCAGTTTTAGGGTCAAGAATAATGACAACACCATTGTCATAAGCTTTGACAACAGTGTAAGGACCATCCCATCGGGACTTCAATTTTCCCGAAAACAAATGAAGCCTAGAATTAAATAACCAGACCTTATCATGCACTTGAAATTTTTTTCTATGAATGTGTTTATCATGAAATGCTTTGTCCTTGGCTTTATAAACTTTGGAACTTTCATAGGCTTCATTTCTGAGCTCTTCTAGCTCATTCAGCTGTAAGGTCCTTTGTTGACCAGCTTGGGCTAAATCAAGATTTACCTGTTTAATAGCCCAATAGGCTCTATGCTCAAGTTCTAATGGCAGATGACAAGATTTTCCAAAAACAAGCCGGTAAGGGGACATTCCAATGGGAGTTTTGAAAGCGGTTCGGTAGGCCCACAATGCATCATCTAACATTTCTGGCCAGTCTTTCTATCAGGCCTAACCGACTTTTGAAGAATGTTCTTAATCTCCCTGTTTGATACTTCTACCTGGCCACTGGTTTGCGGATGGTAAGTTGTTGCCAACTTATGGGTGATCCCATACTTCCTTAGGAGGGTCCTAAATTGAGTGTTAATAAAATGTGGCCCTCCATCACTAATGATTGCCTTGGGCCACCCAAATCTAGAAAAGATGTTTTTTTGAACAAATTTGATGACCACCTTATGATCATTGGTCTTTGTGGCAATGGCCTCTATCCATTTGGACACGTAATCAACAGCAACTAGAATGTACGTGTATCCAAAGGACGGTGGAAAACGTCCCATAAAGTCTATTCCCCATACATCAAAAATTTCTACAACCAAAATGGGATTAAGAGGCATCATATCCTTCTTAGAAATATTTCCCATGGTTTGACATCTCGGATAGGCCTTACAAAATTGGTGAGCATCCTTAAATAACGTGGGCCAATAGAAACCAGAGTCTAAGACCTTAGCAGCGGTCTTCTTTCCTGAAAAATGCCCTCCACAAGCAAGAGAATGGCAAAACTTGAGGACACTTTGATGCTCACTCTCAGGGACACATCTTCTTATCACTTGGTCTGGTCCTATGAAAAATAGCTCCGGGTCCTCCCAAATAAAATACTTGTCCCTAGCAAAGAATCCATCTCTTTCATTTTTGGTCCAATCTCCAAGTACTCATCCAATGACTTTATAATTCACAATGTGAGCGTACCATGGAGATGAAATATTGGAGACAGCTAAAATGTGCTCATCTGGGAAATCATCTCTAATAGGCATAGAGTCCGGGGCAACTATTCTGGACAAATGGTCAGCTACCACATTCTTGGATCCTTTCTTATCATGAATTTCCAAATCAAACTCCTATAACAATAGAATCCATCTAATCAATCTAGGCTTGGCATCCTTTTTGGCAAGCAAATGCCTTAAGGCAACATGGTCAGTGAAAACAATGATTTTGGCTCCTAAAAGGTAGGATCTGAACTTCTCTAAGGCAAAGACAACAACTAGGAGCTCTTTCTCAGTGGTTGTGCATCGAATCTGGGTGTCATTCAATGTTCTGCTTGCATAATAAATCACTACAGATCCTTTATCAATTTTCTGACCCAAAATAGCACCTATTGCAAAATCTGAAGCATCACACAGTATCTCAAATGGTAATGACCAATTTGGAGATTGTAGAATTAGAGCTCTGGTCAAAATGTCTTTTAAGTCCTCAAATGCTTTATGACAAGCTTCGTCAAAAATGAAAGGAGTGTCTTTTAACAAAGAAGTCAATGGCCTTGCAATTTTGGAAAAGTCTTTGATGAACCTCTTATAGAATCCAGCATGGCCAAGGAAGGATCAAATTTGTTTGACAGAGTTGGGAGGAGGCAATTCAGAAATGAGATTTATCTTGGCTTTATCTACCTCTATCCCTCTCTCTGAGACAATATGTCCTAAGACAATTCCCTCCTTTACCATGAAGTGGCTCTTTTCCCAACTTAAGACAAGATTGGTATTAATGCATCGTTTGAGCACTTCAGTTAAATGGTCGAGGCATGAATCAAAGTCACTTCCAAACACAGAAAAATCATCCATGAAGACTTCTAAGTAATCCCCAACCATGTCTGAGAAGATAGACAACATGCAACATTGAAAAGTTGCAGGGGCATTGCACAGCCCGAAGGGCATGCGTCTAAAGGCAAAAGTTCCAAATGGACATGTGAAAGTGGTCTTTTCTTGGTCCTCAGGGTGAATAGCCACTTGGTTATACTCTGAATATCCATCAAGGAAGCAAAATAATTTTTGGCCTGCAAGTTTCTCTAAGATTTGGTCAATGAAAGGCAAGGGGAAATGGTCTTTCTTGGTCATCGCATTCAATTTGCGATAGTCAATGCACACTCTCCATCTTGTAGCTAGCCTAGTAGGAATGAGCTCACACTTTTCAGTTTGAATTACCGTTAGTCCTGACTTTTTAGGCACAACTTGAATTAGACTAACCCACTGGCTATCAGAGATGGGATAAATGAAGTCAGCATCAAGCCATTTGACAATCTCCTTCTTAACAACTTCTTTCATGTTGAGATTAAGCCTTCTTTGCATTTCTATTGAACTTTTAGCATTTTCTTCCAAGTATATACGATGTGTGCACACTGAAGGACTTATCCCTCTCAAATCATCAATTGTCCAACCTATAGCTTTCCTATGACTTTTCAAGACTTCCATCAATTTCTTCTCCTGCCCTTCTTCAAGATCACTAGCAATTATAACAGGCCAAGTCTCATTCTCTCCTAAAAAGATGTACTTTAAACTAGCAGGGAGTGGTTTTAGCTCAACCTTACGAGGACACTCTAATGGAAATGATAGATCATTATTCTGAAACAGGGAGCTAAATTGTCCTTCCTCTCCCTCAAACCCTAGAGCACAGGGTTGATATATTGTTTCTTCTACACAAGATTCTTCCAAGGAGTCTACCACTAGACAAATCTATCCTTGATCATGGTGCCTATGCCTTAAAAATATTGATACTAACCCGCTTATCCCCAAATGATATATCCATCATCCCGGTAGCACAATCAATGTTAGCTCTAGCTGTGGCCAAAAAAGGTCTACCAAGGATAATGGTAGACTGAGTTAAATCTTCAGGAGCGTTCCATAATGATGAAATCAGCAGGGAAGTAACAATCATTGATTTTCACAATAACATCCTCAACTAAGCCTTTAGGAGTGGTGACAGAATGATCGGCTAGTTGAAGGACAACATAAGTGGGTTTCAATTCTCCTAATTTGAATTTCTCAAAAATGGCAGAAGGTAGGAGATTGACACAGGCTCCCAAATCCAAAAGACCACTCTCAAAAGTGACTCCACCGATGGTGCAAGGAATTAGTGGAGTGCCTGGATCTTTGAGCTTTTTAGGGAGTTGGTTCAAAATAATGACACTCACAGTTTCTAGAAGAAAGATTGTTTCAGTTTTATTTCTCATTTCACGTTTTGGAGTGCACATTTCTTTTAAGAATTTGGCATAAGTAGGCACATGCTTAATGGCATCAAAGAGAGGAATGTTGATGTGAACTTGCTTAAAGAGTTCCACGAGTTCTTCATTACCAGTTGGTTTGGTTTTGAATTTTGGCTTTAAAGCTTCAGGAAAAGGGACTCTTGGAATGTAACAGCTTGGGTCTTCATTCATTTTGATTTTGTATAGAGGTTCTTCAGTCATTTTCTCTTTTCCCTTGGATTTTTCAACATTTTCTTCAATCTCTTCTTCAATTTCAATTTCAATTTCATTTTCCTTATCCTCATGCAATGTTGACATGTGTGGGTGAGGATTTATTCTAATTTTTCCACTTCTTAAGGTTGACACAGTTTTAACATTTTCTACTTGGGGGCCCCTACCTTGGGCAGGAGGATGGTCCTGTTGTATAGGTTGATTCTGGTTTTGTGGTGCTGGAATATTCTGGACAAAAGCTTGTTGTGGGTTTGGTGGAGGAGGTGCATTTGGTCGAGCAGGTGGTCTGTACCCCTGGACTTGATGGTTTTGCTGGTTCTGATAAAATTCGAGAGAGTTGTTCCTTTGGTTTGCTATAGCTTGACTTGGCAGCTGACCTGATTCCCTTCTATGACATACATCAGCAATTTGGGATTCTATTCTTGCCAAATTTTGTTGAATATTTTGGTTTTGATTTTGATATTGACTTTGTTGTTCTTGCAGAGTTTGGCATAGAGTCACCATCATGTTTTAGAGTTGATTTATTTTATCTTCCCAATTAGACTGAGGAGGTGGTGGTTGATATGAAGGTTGCTGAAAATAAGCAAATTGATTGGAATTTTGATTTTCTTGGACTTGTGGAGGTTTGGAATAAGAAGATTGGCCAAATCTCGGATTCTGATTGGGATAGGATTGACCGTACATGGATTGCATAAAAGAAGGTTGAGACACTTGTTCAGATTGATTTTTCCAAGAAAAGTTCGGATGATTTCTCCAACCAGGGTTGTATGTGTTAGAATATGGATCATAGGAGGGTTTGTAGAAACCTTGGGCAGCTTGGACTTGTTCTTAAATGAAAGGGGGTAATTGGGCAGTAGTGGGACAAGCATTAGTGGAGTGAGCTGAGCTAGCACACATAGAGCAAGTTTCAGGTGGTTGAGAAAATTTGGGTGTGGCTTGCCCAGTTAAAGACATTAATTGATCAAATTTTTGTTCCAATTTCTGCTCCAATCTCTGATCAAGTCTATCTAACAGATCTTCTACCCTAGAATCTGATTATCCTCTCCCTTTCAATTCATACAACCCTGCCTTCTTTATAAGTCCTAGTGCTCTCTCGTAAGAGTGGAGTGAGGCATGATTGATAGAATTCTCACTCAAACAGATTATATGCCTCATCCTCGCTCTTAGTCATGAATGCTCCTCCACACGAGGCATCAACCATCTGCCTATTTGATTCTATTAGACCTTCATAAAAAGCTTGGACTATTTGCAACCTCGACAGACCATGGTGGGGACATTTTCTAAGCAACTCTTTCAATCTCTCCCATGATTCATGCATTAACTCTCCCGGGTGTTGGGAGAATCCAGTTATTGCTCTTCTCATGGTGTTGGTACGGCCAATGAGGTAAAACTTCTTCAAAAACTCCTGCTGCATTTCTGGCCATGTTCTAATGGTTCTCCCTATGGTTCCTAACCAATGTTTAGCCTTATCTTTTAAAGAGAATGAAAATAGGGTCAGTCTTAAGGCATTTTCAGTGAAATTTTGAATTCTTATAGTGGAACAAATCTCTAGGAACTCATCTATATGTTTGTAGGGATCTTCATTCGGATTGCCATAGAAGGATGGCAACATCTGAATGGTTCCTGGCTTGATTTCAAAGTGATTTGCAGGAATTTCTGGCCTGATGCAAGTAGCAGGTTGATAATCAGAAGGAATAAAATACTCCTTCATCTGTCTGGGTACAACCTCCTCTACATTCCTAGCAACTTGGTTTTGGTCTTGGTTGGCCATCCTATGAAAGAATCTTTCAATCTCATCTATAGGTTGAGCCAAATCTATGTTCAGGGAGCGTCTACTAAGCATGCACAGATGAAAAGCCCTCTATTTATGATTTTTGAATTTTTAGATTTTTATTGATTTTTTATGAATTTTTATAAACAAACACAAACAAACAAATACTTTCAAAACAAATTAACCTAAACACTAAGTGTTCATTGGACCTATGTTATTTTTCTCAAAATCAAATTTATGCTTGCTTAAATTCAATCCTAACTATTCTTGTATCGGCTAGGTAAGAGGTGGAGTAGAGGGAGGCCCCCCTTGCTTTCGCAAGAACCCAATTAAATAACCTCTAGCTCACTTAAGCATAAGCTTTTTAACCTCTAATCCTAGACACCAGACTTAAAGAGAAGTTTTGGAATTAAGAAAGGATAAATTTAATTATGAACTCTAAAGCCACATCTACTGATTTTTATTGAATGTTTAGGCAAATGCAAGAATGTGACATTTTTTGTGATTTTTGGGCAAAGGAAAGGGTGATGAAATCTATGACGTTCTGGCCGTTCGGATGGTCTTCTTGTGTATATGGAGGCCAGTGTGTGGCCAATGATGTGTGTAGCAGGTGTTTTTCCGTAGGTGGTGAGGCTCTGTGGGACGGAGGTTTGGGCCCAAAGAGCTCACTGATTCACTGTCTGTGAACGCGACAGTGAAGGGCGTCGCGTTTTGAACACGACATCCTAGGGCGTCGCATTCATGAAACTGCTGTTTTTAGTCTTCGTCTGCATGTGCGCCACGTGTTGCGCATAGGGCGAGCTTGCTGACGTCGGCTTATTGAAGGCGATGGGCTGGTGTGTTGCGTTAAGGTTGCGACACAGTGTGGCGTCGCGTTCTTAACTGTGAAGAGTTTTTATAGAACCCCGGCAGAACAGAGCTCACATGAGCTCTGCTCGGCCAGGGGGTCATGCTGGAGGATTTCTGGGCGATTCGACTTGTTGGGACTTGGTTTGGCGTGTTCTCACTGCGAGGACGTTGTGTGGAGCAGGAGGAAATGTCGTGTGGACTCCGTACTTCGCCTGCTTCGCGAAGGTAGGGAGATTTCCCGTGTTTGAATCTGTGGATTGCTCGTGTGTTGTGAATGATGTGTTTCTAGCCCTTTAAACAGTAGATAGCATGTGTAGGAACACATGAAAGCATGTAAATGGAATGAAAATCATAGATTATAGGAGTTTTGGGGGTGATCCGGATGATGGATTCTGGATTAGGGTTTGCGCCTGTGAAGGCGACAGACCCGGGCGTCACGACAGTGTCACGACCGAACGATACGTTGCGTTGTTATTTTCTAAGGCGACTTATCGGGTAGTCGCGTTCTGAAGGCAACACTAAACCCCGTCGCGATCACAGCCGAGGCTTGTTCTGTGCATGGGTTTGATGGTGTGATATTATCAGATTATCGTGTGTGTATTGTGTGGTAATGGTAAGAGGTGCATTGGCACTCTCAATGCTCGGGGAGCGTGTAGTGTGTGTGGTTGGCGTGGTGTTCACGTGGTTTACGTAGAGGTTTCACGTGGCTTGTGCGTTCTGCATGTGGTTTCCGTGTACGTGGCGTGTAGTTTGACGCCTACCGTGAATACCTCTTCAGTTGGGAGCCCCAGGTTTTGTGTGAGCCAGGCACGTGTGTGCTCGGGGCTTGTCCCGGTACTGAGTACCGTCGAGGTTTTGTCGTCTTCCTGGACACCCTCACTCTTGTGCTGAGTAGCATGTCTGGCTGAGGGACAGCGACTAGAGAGAGTTTGTTGTGTTGTCGCTTGTAGCGCGCGCGTAGTTGGGGGAGACGGACACCAGTAGACGTACTGGGCCCAAGCTAGTCCTGTTTTCTAGTGCCTCGTTAGGGAGCTCGGGCCAGAGTCCCTAAAGGTGCCAGGCATGGGCCTGCGGGGTGTGTGACCTGCAGGTTGTGGTGGTTTAGTTGGACTCCACAGTTCTTTGTATTGGTTTAGTGGAGCGGAAGCTGGACCTTCCGTCCGTGGCTGCGAGACTGAGAGGTAGTCCTGTGTTGCTTGTCCGGGTCAGTAGCTGGTGTCACGAACCAGTCCACGTGGCCCGAGTGAGGCATTTTCCTACTGTAGCTTGTACACTTGTTTGGGCTTTCCGTTTATTTATCATTACTGGTTTCTGTTAAGTGGCAAATGGTAAGTGGTATTTACAGCTTTATATCCTGCTGCATAGTTCTATGAATTGTTGGTGTAATCTCCTTCTTTACTATTTATGTTGGTTTGCTCGGTTTCTAAGGAGTTTCCCTACTGAGCCAGTGACTCGAGAGGCTCACCCCCCTACTCTTTCAGGTGAGGGAGAGCAGGAGACCTCACACCCGTCGTCTAGTTCTGAGCCGCACCGTAGCGGAGGGTCTGCACCACCGGCAGTGTAATTTACTTTTCTGTTGTACACCTCGGGGTATGCCCCAGGTTGTTGTTGTAGTTTGGTTACAGTTGTGCTATGGCTATGTACATTTCTAATAAATATTTGTGAGATTGGAAAATCTTATATATATTTAAGCTGGTTCCTTGCATTCCTACGAACTAGTAGTTTGATATCCCTTGCGAGGCTTCAGCTCGGTCGCGGGAGGCGGACTCGTATTAGGCACGTTATTGGGTTAATAGGTCTGAATAACGAGGGCCGTCATAGTTGGTATCAGAGCAAAGTCCGTATGGATATAAAGGAACTGGAAATTGCATAGCCATGTCCCTATTGTAACCCACTACTGGTAGCGACCTTGGTTTTGTATTAATTTGTCGTATGTTGTGTCGATGAAATGATGTTTGTGCAGAGTTAGGAATGGCAGAAAGGAGAGATTGGGGAGGTGGAGGAGAGGGGTCAGGAGAGGACCCTACGCAGAGAATGATAGAGAGAATTTGGGAAAGCCTGACAGATATAAGGATGAGATTAGATCAACAGCCACCGGTACAGCCAGCGGCAGCAGTACCACCACTTCCAGAAGAGGCAGTGTCAGTAGCCCCAGTTTCATCACCATCCGGAGTAGAGGTACCTTTGGCACTACCTATACACCCGGTAGTTCCAGCGAGGCCAGCTATCAGAGAGGAGACTACAGTACTTGTGGTGCGGTTTTTGAGGTTGCAGCCCTCTACATACTCAAGAGGCCCCAACCCGAATACAGCAGAGCATTGGATACATGAGATTGAGAGGGTATTTGCGATAATGAGATGTCCCCAGGAAGATAGAGTGATTCTTGCAGTGTATCAGCTATGAGGATTAGCGCAAGAATGGTGGCGGTTAAAGATACAGACAATTTTTACAGGCAGAATGGAGGACACTATCCCATGGTCAGAATTTTTGTCAATTTTTAATGATTCTTTCTTCCCAATACAGATCCAGCAGATGAAGAGGGAGCAGTTCAGGACACTCCAGCAAGGGAATCTCTCGGTGCTTGAATATCAGATGAGGTTTATGGCCTTAAGTACGTACGCCCCATATGTGGTAACTGACAATACCATGATGGTGGAGTACTTTATCCAAGGTCTGAGGGCAGAATTACAGGATGCAGTGATTCCACTAATGTGTAGAACAGTGGAAGAAGCAGCACAGTGAGCAGCAATACTTGAGAGGACTATTAGGGCCAGGCAGGGGCAGTCTCAGATAGGTGGTTTAGGCTCAGGCAGCTTTTGGCATCCACAGCCGTCAAGAGGAATCAGTAAGGGGAAAGCACCTCCTGGAGCTTCTTCGTCATCTGGAATAGCAAAGTGGGGCAAGCAGATCAAGAAATTCTTCCAAGGAGGCCGTGGTAGAGGCAGGCAACAGGGTTATCAGCGGGGAGGTTTTCAGCAGGGTCGTGGCTATAGGCCACCGGTTCCAGAGGAATCTCAGCAAAGTACGGCATGGCAACCTACGACATACCCAACTTTCAGATGTTATAATTGTGGGCAGCCAGGACATTTAGCAAGGAACTGTCCATATCCTCGGGAGCAGACTTATGGTAGAGGGACCCCAGCAGCAGCAGCCCTTTCAGCGGTCAGCAGAGCAGGGTAGAGGTGTACCGTACTAGAGAGGAGGATGGGGCCGAGTCATGGTAATCACCCGAGCATAGGCAGAGGCATCCAATCTCATTGAAGGTATATTACCTTTCTTTGATTTTACTGCTAGAGTGTTAATTGATCCGGGTGCTTCGCATTCATTTATTTCTGAAGATTTTCTGGATAGTATAGTGCATCCTTTAGAAGAAAGGTCTTGTGAGTTAGTGGTAGAGATTCCTTCAGGAGGATATATGCTTACTTCCAGTTTTCTAGAAGAGGTCCCGTTAGTTATTCATGGAAATCAAATGCCAGCAAGATTATATGTTTTGACATTGAAAGATTATAATGTGATACTGGGTATGGACTGGTTAGAAGCATACGGAGCCATGGTTGATTGCAGGAAAAAGAGAGTCAGGTTTTGCAGACCCAGTGGTGATGTGATTGAATTCCAAGGTATGCCTTTTTACACTCCCAAGTTTATTATTTCTGCACTTAGAGCTAAAAAGTTGATTAATGCGGGATGTGTAGCCTACCTTGCGTCAGCTAGTCTAGTTGAGTCTAGTAAGTCTATAGATTCAGTGCCAGTGGTCAGAGAATTTGCAGATGTATTTCCAGAAGAGTTGCCAGGGCTAGCTCCGCACAAAGAAGTAGATTTTACCATAGAATTGCAGCCAAGTAGTTTACCGATATCTAAAGCACCTTATAGAATGGTACCAGCAGAATTGAAAGAATTGAAGAAGCAATTGCAAGAGCTGATAGAAAAAGGTTTTATCAAGCCCAGTCAGTCACCGTGGGGAGCGCCAGTATTATTCGTTAGAAAGAAAGATGGCAGCTTAAGGACGTGTATAGATTACAGGCAGTTGAATAAAGTCACAATTAAGAACAAGTATTCTCTTCCTAGAATTGATGATTTGTTTGATCAGTTGCAATCAGCCAAGATATTTTCTAAGATAGATTTGAGGTCAGGATATCATTAATTGCGAATTAGAGAAGAAGACATTGAGAAGACCGCTTTTCGCACTAGATATGGGCATTATGAGTTTGTTGTGATGTCATTTGGGTTAACTAATGCACCAGCAGCTTTTATGAATCTAATGAACCGAATATTTCATCCGTATTTGGATCAGTTCATAGTGGTATTTATTGATGATATACTAGTTTACTCAGCATCAGAAGAGGAGCATGCAGCGCACTTGCGGGTTACTTTGCAGATATTGAGGGATCACCGGCTATTTGCCAAGTTTAGTAAATGTTAATTTTGGCTGAAAGAAATTTAGTTTCTGGGTCATGTAATATCATATGAAGGTATTGTAGTGGATCCCATTAAAGTTGAGGCAGTGATGAGATGGGAAGAACCGAGAACAGTGTCTGAGATCCAGAGTTTTCTAGGTCTTGCAGGTTATTACAGAAGATTTATTCAAGATTTTTCCAAGATAGCAACCCCTATGACTAGGTTGACAAGAAAAGGAGTTCCTTTTGTGTGGTCCTCAGAATGTAGGCGTACTTTTACAGAATTAAAGAAAAGGTTGACTTCAGCACTAGTGTTAGAAATACCGTCAGGAAGTGGTGGATTTGTTTTGTTTATAGATGCATCCAAGAGAGGATTGGGTGCAGTTTTGATGCAGCACAGTAAGGTGGTAGCCTACGCCTCCATGCAATCAAATAAACATGAAGAGAATTATCCCACCCATGATTTAGAGTTGGCAGTGGTTGTTTTTGCATTGAAGATTTGGCGACATTATTTGTATGGTGAAAGATTTGTAATATTTACTGATCATAAGAGTTTAAAGTATATTTTCTCTCAGAAAGATTTGAATTTAAGGAGCACCGATGGATGAAATATTTGAAAGATTATGACTTTAGTTTGGCATATCATCCAGGCAGAGCTAATGTAGTAGCAGATGCACTAAGTAGAAAATCGGTTATGAATCAACTTATAATCAAAGAATGGAAATTGTATGAAGATGTGGCGAAAAATTCCTTATATGTGCCGAGTAGTCAGTACAGAGCAATATTAGCAACCAGTGCAGTGGAGCCATCTTTATACCAGCAAATAGTGGAGGCGCAGAAAGCAGATAATAGTTTAGCAGATATTATAAGAATGGAAGAAGTGACTTTTGGGAACGACAGTGTGGTTAGACTCAAAGGTTGACTATATGTTCCAGCAGATGCAGAAATCAAACAAAGAGTTTTAGAAGAGGCTCACAGATCAAGGCATACCATCCACCCAGGCAGCACAAAGATGTACCAAGATATGAAGAAATATTTTTGGTGGCCGAATATGAAGAGAGAAATTGCAGAGTTTATTGCAAGATGTGCAGTATGCCAACAAATTAAAGCAGAACACCAGAAACCAGGAGGATTGTTGCAGCCACTACCCATTCCACAATGGAAGTGGGATGATATAGCGATGGATTCTATTGTTGGTTTGCCCAGATCATCAAGTCATAATGCAATTTGGGTATTTGTGGACAGATTAACTAAGGTTTGTCGGTTATTGCCGGTCAGTATGACATGGTCAGTGGACAGATTAGCCAAGCTGTATGTAGAAAGTGTTGGGTTGAGTGTGGTTTTAATGTATTTCTCCTCATAGTTTTGATGATGACATTTTGTGATTTTAATGCTTAATGGGTGGAACATGTTACATACATCATTTATGTAATAACAATGTTCAAAAAGTATGTTTCAAATACCTTATACTTCATACCTTGATGATAATATCTTGTACTAATGTTTTATGTGTTAAATTCTCAGGAATGTACAGGTTTTATCATGGTAGTGTTGACAAACCCATTGATGGTGTCGACACTGGGTCAGAGTCCCTGAAGCTTTTTCATGAAAACAGGATCAAGTGTGTTGACACAGTCCATGGTCGTGTCGACACTAGACCCAGCTTCCGGGAGAACCAATTGTCTAACTGGGACAGTGTGTCGACACAGTTAGTGGTCGTGTTGACACTAGACCCAGCATCCAGAAGACCTGTTTTGCACAATTGGGACAGTGTGTCGACACACTTAGTGGTAGTGTCGACACACTCCAGCTGAAATTTCAACTTATGTTTTACCTGGACACATGGCTGCCTAGGGTTCAATGGAATCCATCTTGGATCATGTGCCCACGCACTCCAAGGATACCATTGGACCTGTAGGGTTATAAATACCCCTCCAATCGGCCCCCAAGAGAGAGAGACCTCCAGAATATTCCAGCTAGGGCCTTTGGCGGCAAGAAGAGGAATCTCCCGCTCCTGCTCCTGTTGTTGCTGTGGTGATCCATCTGCATCCCTTGACAGCACAAGAGATTGAGGGAGATCTTCAGAGAAGGAGCTGAAGCATCTCTCAAAGGAGCAGATCCAGCAGAAGCCAGCACTTGAGGAGCATCTGAAGGCTACTTAGAAGCAATTGAAGCAGAGCATCGCCAGTGACTCAAAGCATCAACAAATCTCCTCAATTCAACCTTCTTCAAGAGTTCTCCATTGAAGAACATACTCTGTATCTAATTCTCTTAACTCTGAAAGTGTTCTTCTGATTCATCCATGGGAATTGTGCATAAAGTGTTGCACAAGTCTCTATGAATGAATCTATCTTGAATCAGATCATTGCTAGAGGATCTGATTTATATTGATCTTGATCTAGCTTGTAGTTTGTGAGCTATAGTGCTCAGTTGTGTAGAGTTGAACACTCTGTGTGTTTTTGAGCAAGTGTGCTCAGTTTCTGGAGTGGTTGTGCTCTAGAGTTGGTGTGTGAGTTGTTGAACTCAAGTGTGTTGGAGTTGTCAAGCTCCAGTGTGAGTTGTACTCTTTTGAGTAGTGGAGCCTCACTGTGTGAGGGGTGGATGTAGGAATCACTGGTGTGATCTCTGAACCACCTAAAAATCCTTGTGCAGTTGTTTGATTTGCTTGTCCTCGCTAGATGCTTGCATAGGATTTCGAACTCACACTAATTGTTGAATTGCTTCACACATCTTCCACACACACTCACTCTTCAGATAAACAAATTATCTATGTGATTAGATCTCTGATTAGAAGTAATTTTTAATTACTCAAGCTTCCGCATTAATTGGGTAAGATCTATTCAACCCCCCCTTCTAGATCTTATCCTTCCACATATTCGATCCTACAATTGGTATCAGAGAGGGTTCATATCTGTGTCTGATCTGATTTGAGTGTTTGTGTCTGATCTTTGTGTCTCTCTTGCTTGAATTGTTTGGGTGTTTCAATCACTGTATTTCATCCTACTTTATGGATTCTCGAGGATTTCTTGCTGAAGGCCATTCCATCAATAGACCACCATTTTTCAATGGGTCTGATTACTCTTGCTGGAAAAATTGCATGCAAGTCTTTCTTAGGGCTCAGAATTATGAAATCTGGAGGATAGTTGAAGTGGACCCTTATGAAAATCAAGGAGATGAGGAAACTTGGACTAGAGAACAGATTAGGAGAGCCACTCTTAACTATAGTGCTATGAACATGCTTCAGTGTGCAGTCCACCCTAAAGAATATTCAAGAATATCCATGTGTAAATCTGCTAAAGAGATGTGGGATAAAGTTGAATTAATGTATGAGGGAACATCTCAAGTTAGGGAAACTAAAGCAAACATACTTGTTTCTGAATATGAATTGTTCATGATGAAATCTGATGAATCAATTTTTGAAATGTTTGCTAGGTTTATGACAATTGTCAATGGACTGAAGGCACTAGGTAAAGAATACATTGATGCTGATTTGGTAAGAAAGATTTTGCGCTCTCTCTCTTCCATCTGACATACTAAGGCCACTGTGATTGAAGATTCTAAGGATTTGTCCAAAATCTATTCGGATGAACTCATAGGATCTTTAATGACATATGAAATAAATTTGAAAAGAAATAAAGAGCATATACTCAAGACCAAACTAGTAGCACTTAAAGCCTCATCAAGTAACAAAGAGAAAAGTCAAGAGAAATCAAGTTCTGAAGAGTCTGAGTCCAATGAGGATGAACTTGCCCTCATGACTAGACAATTCAGAAAATTTCTGAAATCAAGAAAAGGAAGATTCACTAGAAAGAAGAAATTTTTGTCTGGCAAAAGGAACTTTTCTTTTTCAAATGCTAATTCTAATTGAAATAAAAAACTGATGAGATTATTATTTGCTGCAGCTGCAACAAAGCAGGACATATGAAAGGAGAATGTCCGGAGAACAAAAAGGACAAGTACAAAAAGGTCAACAAGATGAAGAAGCCTAAAGCCATGGTAGCAACTTGGTCAGATGATGATCCAAGTGAGGATGAAGAAGAGAAGTCCTCAAGTTCGGGAAATGAGGAGATATGCTTCATGGCTAATAGTAGTGATGCAAAGGTAAGCACTTCTTTTGAGGAATATACTATTGATGATTGACAAGATGCATATGCTGAATTGGTTGAAAAATATTCAGATACAAGAAAAGAAAATAAGCATCTGAAGAAGAAAATTGAAAATTTCGTGCATGACACTTCCTCAAGTAGAAGAATTTCTGAACTGGAAAATGAAATATCTGAACTCAATGAAGAAAAAGAAAACCTTCTGAATGAAATTGATGAATTTAAACTTGCATCTCAAAAGGCCAACAATGAGTTTGAAAAACTTTCTAAAAAGGTGGAATTACAACAAAGGGAAAAGCAACTAGTTGTTGATGAAATTCAGAAGCTTAAGAATTTGTTGGAAGAAAAGGAACAATTAATCAGAAATTTCACAAATGGAAAATAAAACCTTGATGCTCTGCTGGGAGTAAAAATGAATGTTGAAAAACATGGTCTAGGATTCAACCCAGAAAATTCAGTAAAGGATAAATCTGCTAAAAAGAAAGAGAAACCTTCCAAGATTCCTTTAATAAAATTTGTCAAAAGCACTAGTCTTGAAAACAAAAATAAATAGGTTTCAAAGAGCACATCTGAAATGCCCAAGCATTAGAACAAAAGAAATGTTTTTAACCAAAAAGAACAAAATAGGTCGGCACACACTGTTGATAGGTCGACACCAGTTAACCACAAGTTGAAAACTGTGGCTACTGAGTCGACACCAGACCAACACAGGTCGACCTGTCCAATTTTGAAAAATAATAACAAGTTGAACAGAAATGCAAACAAAAATCTAAAAACACAAAAATGAACTTTCATGATAATTCTTGGACATCCAAGACAACACATCAATCTGATTGGATCAACTCTTGGAATCATTGGTATCACAATCCCTATTGGTACCATTCACAATTCTTTTATCCAAAATTTCCAAGATACCAATAGAATCCTTGGTTTGAATTTCCATACATGAATGATCATGCCCAATTTTATAATATCCATGCTCATGAAAGAAAGAACACTGGTGTTTTAATTCCAAAAGAAAATGCTAGGTTCACAAAAAGAAAAATCACTTCTGAAACTAAGGAAATGCCAAAAACAACTCAAATATGGATTAGAAAAGATCTATTGCCTTTACTCAAACAAACTGATGGTCCCAACAATGTTTGGGTACCAAAATCTTTTCTTCTCTGATCTGATTTTTGTAGGAAGGTCGTGCACCCAACTCCAACACTTGGTTTCTTGATAGTGGGTGTTCACGACACATGACTGGAGACATAACAAAGTTCCCATTTCTGATTGAAAAGTAGGGAGGATTTGTCACATTTGGAGGTAAAAATAAAGGGAAAATCATTGGATCTAGAAAGGTTGGTAAATATTCCTCAAACTCAATTGAAAATGTGTTGTTAGTTGATGGCTTAAACTATAATTTGTTGAGTATTAGCCAACTATGTGACAAAGGTCACAAGGTTGTGTTTGAATCAGATTTTTGCAAAATAATTGATTCCTCAACTGAAAAAGTAATTTTTTTTGGAAAAAGAGAAAATAATGTCTACATGATCAATCTTGATAAAAATTTTGTTGAAAACATCTGTTTAGTTACAAATAAAGATGAAATTACATGGACATGGCATAAAAGACTTGGTCATGCAAGTTTCAACACAATAAACAAACTTTTAAGGCTGAATCTGGTTAAAGGACTTCCTGAATCTTTTCCAAACATTGAAAATCAAATTTGTGGGATATGTGCTCAAGGAAAACAAACCAGAAAATCTTTTAAAACCTTCAATGATGTACTCACATCTAAACCACTAGAATTACTTCATATGGACCTTTTTGGACCAACAAGGATTCTTAGTCTTAGTGGCAAAAGATATGGATTTGTCATCATTGATGATTTTACTAGATACACATGGGTTATTTTCTTATCCCACAAGAGTGATGCTTGTCTAGAATTCAGGAACTTCTGTACCTCTGCCTTAATAGATTTTTCACATAAAATAAAATCCATTTTGACTGATCATGGGGGAGAATTTGAAAACAAAACCTTTTCTGATTTGTGTGCTGAACTAAACATTTTCCACAGATTCTCTTCTCCAAGAACTCCAGAACAAAATGGAGTTGTGGAAAGGAAAAATAGAACACTTGTGGAAAATGGCTAGATCCATGCTCTTGGAGAGTAAACTGCCTAAATCCTTCTGGGCTGAAGCTGTAAACGCATCAAATCACATTCTAAATAGAGCATTGGTCAGACCAAAAATAAAAAAAAAACCCTTATGAATTGTTGAAAAACAAAAAGCCAACATTGTCTTATTTTAAAGTTTTTAGTTGCAAATGCTTTGTACATAACAACAATAAAGAAAATCTTGATAAATTTGATGCCAAAAGTCATGAAGCCATTTTTCTTGGCTATTCAGAAATGTCTAGAGCTTTTAAAGTGTATATTCTAAAAAATAAATCTGTGGAAGAATCTCCACATGTAGTCTTTGATGAAAATTCATTCTCAACTGATGATTATACATCTTGCAGGGTTCCTCAGAATAAGGAAGAAGATGATTTCATTGTTGAAACTTCACCAACTGTTGAGGAAGATAAAGACTTTCTTGAAACTCTGGACAACCATTCACCTACCACAAGTGGATCAGGTAATATTGTTCCAGACTTGAATGCTCCTCAAGAGGTAATTCCTGAAAATAGATTCTTGAGAGATCATCCAATTGAGAATGTAGTTGGTAATGTGCATGATAGAGTTAGAACTAGATGATCCTTTTTGAATGTAATTCATGAAGACCCACTAGCACTAATTTCTCAAATTGAACCCAAGTCAATTGATGAAGCTCTAATGAGTGAAGACTGGATCAATGCTATGCATGATGAACTTCATCAATTTGACAGAAATCAAGTGTGGGAATTAGTACCTAGACCTAGTGACCAATCTGTTATTGACACTAGATGGGTATTTAGAAATAAACGAATGAAAAAGGTCAAGTTGTTAGGAATAAAGCTAGACTAGTTGCCAAGGGGTACAATCAAGAGTTTGGTATTGATTTTGAAGAGTCATATGCCCCTGTAACTAGGCTAGAAGCAGTGAGAATTTTTCTTGCTTTTGCATCATCTCTGAGATTTAAAGTTTACCAAATGGATGTCAAAAGTGCCTTTTTAAACAGATACATCAAAGAAAATGTTTTTGTAGAACAACCTCCAGGCTTTGAAAATGAAAAATTTCCTGATCATGTTTTCAAACTTCATAAGGCTCTTTAGGGTCTCAAGCAAGCTCTAAGAGCTTGGTATGACTGTTTGAGTTCATTCTTGTTGGAGAAAGGATACATTCGAGGTAATATTGATCAAACTCTGTTCACAAAAATAATAAATAAACAAATAATTGCTGTCCAAATTTATGTTGATGACATAATTTTTGGATCCACAAATAAAGGTTTGTGCACTGAATTTGCTGACCAAATGCAAACTGAATTTGAAATGAGTTTAATGGGTGACTTACAATTCTTTTTGGGACTGCAAGTTAACTAAATCAGTGAAGGAATCTTCATAAGTCAAATAAAGTATGTCAAAGAACTTCTGAAAAGGTTTAACTTTCAGAACCTCAAGCACACCAATTGCGGTAAATGTAAAACTAGAAGAAGATTCACTTGGTAAGTCAGTAGACCCAAAGACATACAGATGTATGATTGGATCCCTACTTTATCTCACTACTTCTAGACCTGATATTCAATTCAGTGTATGCTTGTATGCAAGGTTTCAAGCTAATCCTAAGGAAAGTCACATGCTAGTTGTCAAAAGTATCTTTAAATATCTTGTTGGCACATGTGAACTTGGCATTTGGTATCCTGCTAGTTGTAAATTAGATTTAATTGCTTATTGTGATGCTGATTATGCGGGTTGTAAGCTTGATAGAAAAAGTACAAGTGGCTTGTGTTTATATCTAGGTGGATGCCTAATTTCTTGGGCTTCCAAAAAGCAACACTCAGTTGCTCTATCCACTGCAGAGGTTGAGTATGTTGCAGCTGGTTGTTGTGGCACTCAAATCCTTTGGGTGAAACACTAGCTCCTAGACTATAATCATGAGTTAGGATGCATTTCCATCTTATGTGATAACACTAGTGTTATCAATTTGTCTAAAAACCCAATTCAACATTCATGCACAAAACACATTGAGATAAGACGTCATTTCTTAAGGGATGAGGTGGCTAAGAAATCTTTTGAACTTATTTTCATTGAAACTGAAAAACAAATTGCTGATATCTTCACTAAACCTCTTCCAGAAAACAGATTTTCATCCTTAAGGAGAGAGCTTGGGTTATGCAAATGTCCTCATTCTTCCTGACCTCTCTATCATTGGGCTGAGTGTTTTGTGTGTCCTTGTTCAGGCACACTCTGAGGGGGAGTCACTACTTCATGATGTCAATATTTTTTTTTACATTCTTCTACCCATCTGCATTTCGAATAAAACACTTCAATTTCCTTTTGCAAATAAATCCTTCTGTCTCACATTGTATTGAAATTCTTGGTATATCAAATAGTGATTTAAAGAAGGACAAGTTAGGCTTGTCTGGACACTTTCACTATGCGTGAGTACATGTCTCCGCCCAGTATCAAGAGTCATACATGCAATTGTTGAGGGGGAGTCTTCTTTCAAATCTTTGATTCTCTTTATCTTGCTGAAAGATTTCTGGGATCAACAATTCAGGGGGAGTTAAAGAATTCATAATTCTTTTCTTACATACACTCAGAATTAATTCCTTGAGTTGTCACAACTCCTATTCATGATATGTTCATTAATTCCTTCAAAAGAAACCACAAAATGTCTTTTTGACTGATCTACTACATCTCTCCAGTCAATCTTCAATCATATTATGAACTCCAACAGTAATCTAATTTCCTTCAAGACATGAAGATCATACGTGCTTTGAGTTTAGACATTTCTTTTACAACTGATGAGGGAAAAGGTTGTATTTAGTTTTATCATATTCTCCTTCAATGTTTCTTCACCAGAGCAATGGCACTAATATTGAGAAACTACAAACCTTCACAAAGAATGAAGTGCTATGTATGTCATGAGGTGTTCTTGCTATCTCTGTTCAAAGGGGTTAAACAAAATAAAAATAATAAAAACAAATTTTCTGACAATATTAATGATAACCGAGTAACTGGAAATATTGGCGTCTGATAAACGTATATTTTCATGTCAAAAGGTTATCTTTTGCCCCTTGAAACTGGATAATGAGCAAATCTTTAGTACCCAGGGACTATGGTGTGTAAAAAACATTAGTTCTTGTGTGAACAAGATTTACTACATTTGATAGTTTGATTAAAAAAAAAATTCAAGGAGAATTCATCAAAACAAACAACCTTGCCCCAACTCAGATTGTTTAAGATTGTTTAGGTTCATCACAACTGACTTCAATCTAAAAGAAATTCTCATTACTTTGGTTTCAAAGAATATGAAAGATTGCCATTGACTGTGGTGAATGTCCTATATCCTTCAAAATATCATTTCAGTATTTCTTTACAATCAATGAACATATCTTGTAGGTTGTTGTTTAACACTTGAATTAATGATGGGTTTTTGTTAAGAAATGACTGATTAATTCCTTGACATATTAAAAATCCTTGACAAGTTGATTCTATATATCTTTCATCATTATAAAGTTTTTCACTCCAAATTTCCCTGTACCTATTGTTAGTTTTTGGCTAACCAGGTCGACACAGTCCTATTCATGTGTCGACACAATCTCTGGTCAGGTCGACACAGTCACATTCTGTGTCGACACTATTGCCTCTTCAGGCAGTTTTCTTCATTACCCCCCGTTTAACGTAAAAGGTTCCGACGGCACACCTCACTTCTTCATCTCTTTCGCAGAACTTTTTTATATGCCCTTTTGCATAGGTAAACGCAGGCCCCATTTCATACCCCATAGCCAGGCGATTTCTCTTGTTCCTGCCATCTTCTTCCTCCTCTCCACCCTCTCTCATCTTTTTCCTCTCCTCTCTGCTTGCACGATGCCTCCCAAGCAGACTCCAAAGCGGGGCGCCAGATCTAGGGCTACTGCCCCTGGGGTTGTCATTGCCGAACCCCCCACGGAAAGAAGGAGTAAGCGCCGCCATGATCCAGCTTAGCAACAGGGTCTATCTTCACCCTCTTCTACTCCCTCCAAGCGAGGTAGGGTGTCTTCTTCCAATCGTGGCAAGTCTGTTAGAGTGACTCGTCATCCTCAAAGGAAGATTCTAGTTGATACTTCAGAGGAATCCTCCTCCTCTTTATCTGAGTCTTCCAACTCTTCTGAGGCTACCCCCTCCAAGTTAGTCACTGGAGGGAAATCTATTCTCAAGCCTAGGGCTGTTGATTTGGATGATGACAATTTTGCCAGTGCATTCTCTGATGTCTTCAATTTCTTCAAATTTCAAGGCTGGCTGCCTTTTATCTCTCAATTTCGCACATTTTATCCCAGACTGGTGCAAGAGTTTTATATGAATTTGAATGTTCTGCGAGAGGGTTATCAGTCTGAAGTGAAAGGGGTCTCCTTTGTCTTATCCACTGAGCTAGCTTCTACTTTGTTTAAAGTTCCTGATGAGGGAGAAGACTATCATGACTTTGAGTTTGATTTGCATGAAGCATATACTTTACTCACTGGTCTTCCTCATGATACATTAGACTCCAGGCAAACTATGTCACTCGATTTAACACAAACACCTTCCCACCTGTTCTTAAGTTGATTCATCACATCCTCACCACCATTATCACACCACAAGGTGGTGGAAGGGACAGACTTACAGATATTCAGATGTTTGTCATTTACTGCATGAAAAAGGATATCAAAGTTAATTTGCATGTGATCATGTACCAAATTCTGTCAGAAACAACTAGAAAGGATCTTCATAGATCACTGCCCTATGCTGCTCATCTGACTGCTATATTTAAACACTTTCGTGTGTCTTTTGAAAATGAGAGAGTTCAGTCCATTCCAAAATCCAACATTTACTGTCTGAAACACTTGCAAAAATTCATGGGTTTTCGGATTGAGGGTGATCAAGTCAGTAGGGGACCAGTTATTGAGGCACCTGCTGCACCTGAAGGAGAGGATCTTCCACCTGCTGCACCTAAAGGAGAGGATCCTCCACATGCTGCTCAGTCTCCACAGCCTGATCAAGAGGTTAATCCCCCCTCTGATGTTGAAGTCCCACTTAATCAGGATATACCTCAATCACCCACACTACATGGTTCTTCTCCACTTATTCCTGATGTGGATCCTCCTTTCCTCCATTTACTGGTTCAGCCTCTGCTTCAACTGGTGGACCTTCTGTTCCACCAGAGTTGTACACATTTCTTGAAGACAAGTTTGGCACTATCACTTCTTCTATACAACAAATGGCAGACAATTTTGAGCTTTGTATTCAAAGGTTGGAGAATTCAGTCAATGGTCAGTTCATCAAGCAGAAAGAGTTAGCAGAGCATGCCACACATAGATTCAACAGGCTCATTGGTACCTTGGGAGATAGTTGTGGCCAACTGAAAGATCTACAAGACAAGCTTGAAATTGTTCTTCAAGGGATTTTAGCTAATACTCAGAAAGGTCTATTCAACAGCCAGGAAACTTTGTCTCAAGTGTCCAAGACTAGACTCTCATTTGCTCACCTAGTTGATGATATGGAAGGTATGAAGAACCTGTTGGCCCATGTTGATCACGAAATCACAACTCTCAAAAGTGAGCTTCACAATTTTAATATACATGACACCGTTGCAAGTTCTTCTTCAGCCTCCCAACTTGTGTCAGCTACTTTCAGTTCCTTTGAAGCCAACATGTATGACAACACTCAACGAATGGAAGAACAACTACATACTCATTTTTCAGCAATGCAAAGTCAGCTGAGATCAAACTTATCAGCTATGGAGACCAGAATGAAGTCTATAGAGTCTATTTTGCTTCCTATCCCTCCTCCACCTCCATCTTCTTGATGGATGTCCTGTTTTGATGATGTCAAAGGGGGAGAAGGGTTTGTTCATTTTGTGAAAGGAAGTTTGTCTGCAAATACTTTTTGGATGTAAATGTCATATCTTGTATAGTTCATTTTGGAAAGACGGTTTTTTTTAGTAACATTTTGTTCTGGTTGTGATATTTGTCATATGTTGTTAAATCCTTTTCAATGGAATTTGATGAAGTTAATGAAGTTGTTGAAATTCATTGTTCATTGTCATTCAGTCTATGTGCTTGGATTCTGTGAAAGAATGGCTTAAAATCACATCTTTAAGAAAATCAAAATTTCATGTTGACTTAATGTTGCCATCATCAAAAAGGGGGAGAATGTTGGGTTTAGTGTGGTTTTAATGTATTTCTCCTCATAGTTTTGATGATGACATTTTGTGATTTTAATGCTTAATGGGTGGAACATGTTACATACATCATTTATGTAATAACAATGTTCAAAAAGCATGTTTTAAATACCTTATACTTCATACCTTGATGATAATACCTAGTACTAATGTTTTATGTGTTAAATTCTCAGGGATGTACAGGTTTTATCATGGTAGTGTCAACACACCCATTGATGGTGTCGACACTGGGTCAGAGTCCCTGAAGCTTTTTCATGAAAACAGGATCAAGTGTGTCGACACAGTCCATGGTCGTGTCGACACTAGACCCAGCTTCTAGGAGAACCAATTGTCTAACTAGGACAGTGTGTCGACACTAGACCCAGCATCCAGAAGACCTGTTTTGCACAATTGGGATAGTGTGTCGACACACTCAGTGGTAGTGTCGACACACTTCGGCTGAAATCTCAACTTATGTTTTACCTGGACACGTGGCTGCCTAGGGTTCAATGGAATCCATCTTGGATCATGTGCCCACGTACTCCAAGGATACCATTGGACCTGTAGGGTTATAAATACCCCTCCAATCAGCCCCCAAGAGAGAGAGACC
The DNA here is from genome assembly GCA_014218235.1 of Colocasia esculenta. Classification (NCBI taxonomy): domain Eukaryota; kingdom Viridiplantae; phylum Streptophyta; class Magnoliopsida; order Alismatales; family Araceae; genus Colocasia; species Colocasia esculenta. The sequence continues at coordinate 176,684,515 of CM024753.1, forward strand.
TCCAGAATATTCCAGCTAGGGCCTTCGGCGGCAAGAAGAGGAATCTCCCGCTCCTGCTCCTGTTGTTGCTGTGGTGATCCATCTGCATCCCTTGATAGCACAAGAGATTGAGGGAGATCTTCAGAGAAGGAGCTGAAGCATCTCTCAAAGGAGCAGATCCAGCAGAAGCCAGCACTTGAGGAGCATCTGAAGGCTACTTAGAAGCAATTGAAGCAAAGCATCAACAAATCTCCTCAATTCAACCTTCTGCAAGGGATCTCCATTGAAGAACATACTTTGTATCTAATTCTCTTAACTATGAAAGTGTTCTTCTGATTCATCCATGGGAATTGTGCATAAACTGTTGCACAAGTCTCTGTGAATGAATCTATCTTGAATCAGATCATTGCTAGAGGATCTGATTTATATTGATCTTGATCTAGCTTGTAGTTTGTGAGCTATAGTGCTCAGTTGTGTAGAGTTGAACACTCTGTGTGTTTTTTAGCAAGTGTGCTTAGTTTCTGGAGTGGTTGTGCTCTAGAGTTGGTGTGTGAGTTGTTGAACTCAAGTGTGTTGGAGTTGTCAAGCTCCAGTGTGAGTTGTACTCTTTTGAGTAGTGGAGCCTCACTGTGTGAGGGGTGGATGTAGGAATCACTGGTGTGATCTCCGAACCACCTAAAAATCCTTGTGCAGTGGTTTGATTTGCTTGTCCTCGCTAGATGCTTGCATAGGATTTCGAACTCACACTAATTGTTGAATTGCTTCACACATCTTCCACACACACTCACTCTTCAGATAAACAAATTGTCTATGTGATTAGATCTCTGATTAAAAGTAATTTTTAATTACTCAAGCTTCCGCATTAATTGGGTAAGATCTATTCAACCCCCCCCCCTTTCTAGATCTTATCCTTCCACATATTCGATCCTACAGAAAGAATTGTGCCTTTACATGGTATTCCAATCACCATTGTTTTAGATCGAGATCCTCGTTTTACTTCAGGTTTTTGGAGGAGTTTGCAGAGAGTCGCCGTCACAGAGTTAAGGTATAGTTCAGCATATCATCCACAAACAGACGGGTAGACAGAGAGGACAATCCAGACACTTGAAGATATGCTAAGAGCTTGTTGTTTGGTGTGGGGAGGTATTTGGGAGCGTCACTTAGGATTGGTTGAGTTTGCTTATAATAATAGTTACCATGTAAGTATTGAGATGGCACCATATGAAGCTTTATATGGTAGACCATGTAGATCACCACTAAACAGGCATGAAGTAGGGGAAAGACAAGTTTTGGGTCCAGAATTAGTTCGACAATGTGCAGAGATAGTAAAATTTATTCAAGAAAAATTGAAAATAGTCCAGAGCCGTCAGAAAAGCTATGCAGACGTCAGATGTAGACCTTTGCAATTTGAAGTTGGTGACTATCTATTTCTAAAGGTTTCTCCTACTAAAGGTGTGCTAAGGTTCAGTAAGAAAGGCAAGTTGAGCCCAAGATATGTCGGACCATTCCAGATAAAAGAAAGAATGGGTGAAGCAGATTATAAGTTAGATTTGCTAGCAGATTTCACTGATGCACATGATGTGTTTCATGTCTCAATGTTGAGAAAATATATCAGATATCCAACTGAAGTTGTCAGTTATCAAAGAGATGATTTAAAGCCCGACATGACAATGCCAGAATATCCAGTGCAGATTACAGGCCACAGAACTCAGAAGCTCAGGAATAAAGAAATTGAATTAGTGAAAGTCAGATGGGAAAACAGACAAGGTGGAGAAGATACATGGGAATTAGCAGAAGAAATGATGAAAGCGTATCCATACTTGTTTGAGTAAGTTTTAATTCTTTTAGGTGATAGTGTTATATAGATTGAATTAAGAAGTTTTCGATGTTCAATTTTTGTTTTAAATTTTGAGGACGAAATTTCCTTTTAGGTGATAGTAATGTGACGTTCCGGCCGTTTGGATTGTCTTCCTATGTATATGGAGGCCAGTGTGTGGCCAATGACGTGTGTAGCAGGTGTTTTTCCGCAGGTAGTGAGGCTCTGTGGGCCGGAGGTTTGGGCCCAAAGAGCTCACTGATTCACTGTCTGTGAACGCGACAGTGAAGGGCGTCACGTTTTGAACGCGACATCCTAGGGCGTCGCGTTCATGAAACCGCTGTTTTTAGTCTTCGTCTGCATGTGCGCCACGTGTTGCTCATAGGGCGAGCTTGCTGACGTCGGCTTATTGAAGGCAACGGGCTGATGCGTCGCGTTAACGTCGCAACACAGTGTGGCATCGCATTCTTAACTGTGAAGAGTTTTTATAGAACCCCGGCAGAACAGAGCTCACATGAGCTCTGCTCGGCCAGGGGGTTATGCTGGAGGATTTTTGGGCGATTCGACTTGTTGGGACTTGGTTTGGCGTGTTCTCGCTGCGAGGACATTGTGTGGAGCGGGGGGAAACGTCGTGTGGACTCCGTACTTCGCCTGCTTCACGAAGGTAGGGAGATTTCCCGTGTTTGAATCCGTGGATTGCTCGTGTGTTGTGAATGATGTGTTTCTAGCCCTTTAAACAGTAGATAGCATGTGTAGGAACACATTAAAGCATGTAAATGGAATGAAAACCATAGATTATAGGGGTTTTGGGGGTGATCCGGATGATGGAATCTGGATTAGGGTTTGCGCCTGTGAAGGCGATAGACCCAGGCGTCGCGACAGTGTCGCGACCAAACGATACGTCGTGTTCTTATTTTCTAAGGCGACATATCGGGCAGTCGCGTTCTAAAGGCGACACTAAACCCCGTCGTGATCACATCCGAGGCTTGTTCTGTGCATGGGTTTGTTGGTGTGATATTATCGTATTATCGTGTGTGTGTATTGTGTGGTAATGGTAAGAGGTGCATTGGCACTCTCAATGCTCGGGGAGCGTGTGGTGTGTGTGGTTGGCATGGTGTTCACGTGGTTTACGTGGAGGTTTCACGTGGCTTGTGCGTTCTGCACGTGGTTTCCGTGTACGTGGCGTGTAGTTTGACGCCTACCGTGGATACCTCTTCAGTTGGGAGCCCCAGGTTTTGTGTGAGCCAGGCACGTGTGTGCTCGGGGCTTGTCCCGGTACTGAGTACCATCGAGGTTTTGTCGTCTTCCTAGACACCCTCACTCTTGTGCTGAGTAGTACGTCCGGCTGAGGGAAAGACGGCAGTGGGACAGCGACTAGAGAGAGTTTGTTGTGTTTTCGCTTGTAGCGCGCTCGTAGTTGGGGGAGACGGACACCAGTAGACGTACTGGACCCCAGCTAGTCCTGTTTTCCAGTGCCTCACTTTAGGGAGCTCGGACCAGAGTGCCTAAAGGTTCCAAGCATGGGCCTGTGGGGTGTGTGATCTGTAGGTTGTGGTGGTTTAGTTGGACTCCACAGTTCTTTGTACTGGTTTAGTGGAGCGGCAGCTGGACCTTCCGTCCGTGGCTACGAGACTGAGAGGTAGTCCTGTGTTGCTTGTCCGGGTCAGTAGCTGGTGTCGCGAACCAGTCCACGTGGCCCGAGTGAGGCATTTTCCTACTATAGCTCGTACACTTGTTTGGGCTTGCCGTTTGTTTATCATTACTGGTTTCTGTTAAGAGGCAAATGGTAAGTGGTATTTACAGCTTTATATCCTGCTACATAGTTCTATGAATTGTTAGTGTAATCTCCTGCTTTACTATTTGTGTTGGTTTGCTCGGTTTCTAGGGAGTTTCCCTACTGAGCCAGTGACTCGAGAGGCTCACCCCCCTACTCTTTCAGGTGAGGGAGAGCAGGAGACCTCACACCCGTCATCTAGTTCTGAGCCGCACCGTAGCGGAGGGTCTGCACCACCGGCAGTGTAATTTACTTTTCTGTTGTACACCTCGGGATATGCCCCAGGTTGTTGTTGTAGTTTGGTTACAGTTGTGCTATGGCTATGTACATTTCTAAGAAATATTTGTGAGATTGGCAAATCTTATATATATTTGAGCTGGTTCCTTACATTCCTACAGACTAGTAGTTTGATATCCCTTGCGAGGCTTCGGCTCGGTCGCGGGAGGCAGACTCGTATTAGGCACGTTATTGGGTTAACGGGTCTGAATAACGAGGGCCGTCACAAAATCTCTCACCTTATCTTCTTTTCTAAAGGGTCATGCCCTTAAGCAGTCCCTTTTACAAATATGAAATGCAACAAAACAAGTTCAAACAAGGGTTTTCTAATGCTAAGTCTAATGCATGAAACAAGAGATAGAAGTCATACCTTTCTCCCGCACTCTTCAAAACAGAAAAAGAAATGGAATTAAAATGACAATTAAAATGATGAATGACCTAAAGCAAGTGATTCTAATCTTACGAAGATGAAAATTTTAATTTGCAAATCAAACGGCTTACATGAAAGAGCGATTTGGAAGATTTTTTTAGATTTTAGTTTCTTTTATTTTTATTTGGTTTTTGAACTAAATGAAATGAAACTTAACTAAGAAAATATAAAGTGATACTATAAACTAATTCCGAACCACACAAACCACCAAAAGGCCAATTATTACATGCCAACGAGAAAGAAATCTTTGTACATGCATAGAGAGTACATGAAATCCTCACTACAAGATTCATTCACACTCTTCTATCTAAAATTCTGAATTAAAAACAAATGAGAAAGAAAATCAGCAAGCTCTCCTCTCCAATGGGCTTCAAATGTCAAGCCCAATCTCCATGTTCCACTTCTGTGCAAATCTGAAATGAAAAGTCCAATAACAAGTCACTAAGAAGCACAATGCAAATAAAATCAAATGAAAGCAGATTTAAATCAAACTCTAACGCCTCCCTGGCAACGACACCAAGATGAACGCGGCATGGTTGATTATACACTTCCGTTGTCTAGAGTTCCGTGCACGAATCAATATGCTCACCTTCTCTAAACTGTCTCACAGATTTAAAATAGTAAAAATGAACTAGCAAAGTGGTGAGAACAGGTCATATCCACAGAGAGGCTGAATAGAATTTGACTTAAGAAACTGCTTTTTGGAACACTCTATTAACACTATTCACCAAAGTAACAATGTATTAAAAGTGAGTATGTAAACAGAACCAACCAAATCCCTCACAACTCAAAGATCAAGCATAAAATAAGAACATAAATTAATTGTTGCTAACTCAAACTCCTACTAATACTACGCAAATAAGCACCAACAAGACTTAAATTCCCAATGCATTAAAACTAAAGTAAGAACTCTTGATAACAGGTCAAATTAAGCATTCTTAGAACAATATGAACTATCAAAAATTCAGATCACTATACCCTCACAGCTCGAGGGATGAAGAACAAATCAATAAAGAAAATATAAACTACACATCAAACTTTCGATCTGTCCAGGGGAGAGAAGAAGAATAATACCAACGAAGTAGAAATCTCAAAGAAGAAAAAAAATACAGAAGAGGCGCCAAGCTCTATGATCTCTCACATGCTCTCTGATACTCCCAGACGCCAGATAACCCAGAACAAGCCAAGAATGGATTCCCTTAGTCGCTCTGGACCCTCCTCTGCAGTGCACCTGGATCAATCTCCCGAACACAGAGAAATGGAGAATAAATGCAAACGCCCTCCGAAGCCTTCATAGAACACGGAAGAAAGCAGAAATTCTACTGTATCGCCCTCCAAAATAGAAGAAATTGCAAAAGTCCACACAGAAGAAGAAATGGAAAAATCAAATTCTACTGTATCACCCTCCAGCACAGAAGAAATAGCAAAAGCAGTCAAACTAATTTCCCAATCTCCTGATGCTGAAACCTCATCCTAGCAGCTTACAGAAGAAAAGAAGTAGCCATAAGAAAAACTACAGTAGTCCTCCGGGCAGCAAGAGAAAGAAACACAGAAGAAATGGAAAATAAAATTCCCTGGATCGATCTCTCAACAATTTGCAAGAAGAAAAGAAAGAAATCAGTCTATCTCAGAAAATTGCACAAAAAAAAGGAAGAACTGTCGAACTCAGAAAATTGCACAGAAGAAAGGAAGAACTCTAGATGAAGAACAAAGAACAAAGCTGAAAACCCAAACCCCAAAACCCTCTGAAATCTCTCACAGCTCTTCTCAGATGCCGAACCCCTTACAGAAGAAAAGAGAAAACCAGACCTCCCCTGCCTAGTAGCCTACAGAAGACAACCTAAAATAATCTGAACTAAAAAACCAGATACGGAACCCCCTAGATGAGCAGAGCCCCCTCTGGATGTCGAACCCCCTACAGATGTTGAAAGGAAAAATACAAAAGAAAAATGGAAGAAAAATCCCTCCCAAATGCTGAACAACCCAAAAATTTTGAACTCCCGCTTCTGAGGACCTTGGGGTCCTTAAATAGGCACCTTGGAACCCTCCAGGCACAGGCTCCTCACACATGAACTGAGTGCGTACGAGCTCTACTTCCTGCCTCCGCACGCACCAGCTGCTTCTGCACGAGCTCGCTCCGCACAGATCGCCGCGTAGCTGGGCTTCACACGCACCGCCTCCATCGCAGCCCAGATCCACCTAATCGCCAGTGCTCCAGCCGCAGCGCACGTACTGCCTCCGTCGGATCTGCAGGCCTCCGTCGCACCAGCTCTGCACTGCCTCTGTTGCTTCACATGGCCAGCCCCTCAGCACAGATCACACACCGCCTTCGTATGCCCCAGTTGCTTCTGCCTTCACCACCGCTAGAGCTCCAGTTGTGCAGCTCCATCGCACAGCTGCCCGCTGTGTTAACTTCGCACGAGTGCCAAATCCACTGTGCACCATCTCCAGCCTCCCGCCTCTAGAGCTCCGCACCGCCTGCGCGCCAGATCTATTGTACACCAGGTGATCCACACGCACCGCCTCTAGCTCCTCTCTGCACAGGCTTCACACACCTCCGCGGCTTCCAGCTGCTTCCTGGTGGGGAAGAAACAAAATGGCAAAGAAGGGTTTCATGGCCAAAGGTATGGTGGGGTAAAAAAAAATATTTATTTAATGGAATTGGTGGGGTAAAAAATCTTATTTATTTACAAATTTACACTTATCTACTACTTAAAAGATATTTACAAAATATTATTGCGATAAGAATTATTTATATACAATATTTATTTACAAAAGATCTTTTATTTCCAAAATAAACCTATGAAAAGAAAAATGAACATGATTAGTCAATCTCACAAGAAATCAGTGACTTATTGAACGAAAATCTTTCATGTGTATTCTAACCCAAATATCAACTAATATGTTCAAAAATTTATTTCTGGATGAAATGGTAATTAAAATCAAAATGCACATTATTTATAGACAAAGGCTATCTAAAATTAACTATATGTATGAAATTTAACACGAAAAATTTTACAGTTATCACCTGGAAGAATTGTATACCTGGATTTATGTGCCTCTTCAAGAACTCTTTGTTTGACTTCTCTTTCTGCGGGTACATATAACCTGCCTCTCAGCCTGACTACACAATTATCATCGATGGTAACATCTTCCATTTTCACAATTTCTGCTAAACTTCCATCGGTTCTCTGAGCTTCAATAATCTGCCAATACAAAGATGGCTCTACAGCACTACTGGCTAGTACTGCTCGCCGTTGACTGCTCAGAACATACAATGAATTCTCTGCTATTACTTCATATAATTTCCATTCTTTTATCATCATATGACTCATATATGCTTTTCTGCTCAAAGCATCAACTACTACATTGGCCTTACCGGGGTGGTAAGCCAAACTGAAATCATAATCTTTTAAATATTCTACCTATCTACGCTGACGGAGATTCAAATCTTTTTGAGAAAAGATATACTTCAAACTTTTATGATCTATAAATATTTCAAATCTTTCACCATATAGATAATGTCTCCACATTTTTAAAGCAAAAACAACTGCCGCAAACTCCAAATCATGCGTTGGGTAGTTCCCTCTGCTGGCTTCAATTGCTTGGATGCATAAACTATCACTTTACCATGTTGCATTAATACTGCTCCAAGCCCTCTTCTTGATGCATCAGTGAAAACCACAAAACCACCACTACCTACTGGTAATGTCAATATTGGAGCTGTTGTAAACCTCTTTTTCAATTCCATAAAACTTTTCTGGCATTCACTTGACCACACAAATGGCACATCTTTTATGGTTAATTTAGTCATGGGTGCAGCAATTCTGGAAGAAGTCCTGAATGAAATGTCTGTAATAACCTGCCAAGCCCAAAAAACTCCTAATTTCTATGATTGTCTTCGGCACTTCCCACTTCATAACTACTTCTACCTTAGATGGATTGACTGCAACTCGTTCTTCTGAAATAACGACCCAAAAACTGAATTTCTTTCAACCAAAACTCACATTTACTGAATTTAACATACAATTGATTATCCCGCAAAAGCTGCAATGTAAGCCTCAAATGTGCTGCATGCTCTTCTTTAGATACTGAGTAAACCAATATATCATCTATGAAAACCACTATAAACTGATCCAGATAGGGGTGAAAAATTATGTTCATCAAATTCATAAATGCTGCATGTACATTGGTTTGCCCAAATGGCATAACCACAAACTCATAATGCCCATACCTGGTTCTAAATGCAGTTTTATCAATATCTTCCTCCCTTATTCTTAACTGATGGTACCCTGAAAAATACCTTAGCTGATTGGAGCTGATCAAATAGATCATCAATTCTTGGCAATGAATATTTATTCTTTATTGTAACATCATTCAATTTCTTGTAGTCAATGCACATTCTAAAGCTACCATCCTTCTTTCTTACAAATAACACTGGAGCTCCCCACGGAGAATGACTTGGCCTGATGAATCCTTTTTTCAACAATTCCTGCAACCATTTCTTTAATTCTTTCAATTCTGCTGGGGCCATTCTATATGGGGCTTTAGAAATTGGCATAGTTCCTGGTTGCAATTCAATCGTAAAGTCTAACTCTTTTTGCGGAGCTAAACCTGAAAAGTCATCTGGAAACACATCCGCAAATTTCTTGACTACTGGAACTGCCTCTACTGACTTACCAGTCTCAACCAAACTTACAGAAGCTAAATAAGCTACACATCCCGCACATAACAAATAAAACTCTTGCTGAAAATTCATAGATAGGTAATATACCTTCTATTTGATTTGACGCCTCTGCTTGGGCTCGGGTGATAGCCATAACCCGACCTCTCCCTCGCTGGTGCGGTGCTCCTCTACCACGACCTGTTGGTAACTGCTGGGGCTGCTGCTGCTGTATTTCTCTGACATACCCATACTCTCGGGGATAGGGGCAATTACGGATCAAATGCCCTGGCTAATCACAATTATAACACTTGTACCCTGGTGGAAGGGTAGGCTGCCTGGCGATACTCTACTGTGACTCCTCCACCTCTGACCTGTAGCCACGCCCCTACTGAAACATTTGTTGATGGCCTCCTCTTCCTCCTCGACCTTGAAATACCTTCTTCAATTTTTGTCCCCATTTGCTGAAACCTGAGGAAGATGCTCCCACTGGTGCCTTTCCTTTACTAATCCCCATAGACTACTGCAGTAGCCAGAAGCTACCTGAACCTGACTCTCCTGCCTGGCGAGTCCGAATGGACCTTTCTAGTGTAGCTGCTCTCTGGGCTGCCTCTTCCACAGTCTTGCACGTTAGCGGTATTACCGCATTCTGCAACTCTGCTCTCAAGCTTCGAATAAAATACTCGACCATCATAGCATTATCTGATACAACATAGGGTGCATATCGACTGAGTGCCATAAACCTCACCTGGTAATCTAGAACAGAAGAATTCCCTTGTTGAAGTGTCCGGAATTGCTCCCTTTTTACCTAATGTACTTGTACTGGAAAGAATGTGTCATTAAATACCTCAAGAAATTCTGACCAGGTAATGGTCTCCTCTGTCCTGCCCGCAAAAGTAGTCTGCATCTTTAACCTCCACCACTCTTGAGCAATTCCCCTCAACTGATATGCAACTAACACAACTCTATCTGCTGGTGGACACACATCGTCACAAATACTCTTTAAACTTCATGAATCCAGTGCTCCACTGTGTCTGGATTCGGTCCTCCTGTATATGTTGGCGGCTGCAATCCCAAAAATGTTTCAACCTGCATCATTGGTTCCTCTGCTACCCTCACAGGCGGTGGCGGTGGTCAAGGTACTGCAAAAGGTACCTCCACACCGGGTGGCGGTGGAACTGGCACCATTGGTATGGCCTCTCCTGCAACTGGTGGTACTGCTGCTGGCGGTACCGGTGCCTGCTGGTCCATTCTCACTCGAATCTCTGTAAGACTTTCCTATATCCTTTCTATCATGCGCTGAGTTGACTCCTCATGGTCATCTCCTCCACCACCCCAATCCCTCCTATCAGCCATCACAAATTCCTACACAAACACATTCCAACCCATATACACGAAAACAAATCATTACAAAACCAAGGCCAGCTACCAGCAGTAGACTAGTGTAGAAATAAGGCTATGTAATTTCCTAGTTCCTTTATATTTACACGGACCTTGCTCTGATACCAACTGCAACAGACCACGTCGTTCAAACCTGTTAACCCACTAACGAGCTTGACCCGACTCTGTCTCCCGCGAACAAGCCGTAGCCTCGCAAGGGATATCATGCACATGTCTGTGAAAATCCAAAAGAACAAGCTGATATATATAAAAGATTTACAATATCTTGCATATTCACATTAGATTTACGTAGTTAAATTTCAACAAAAGTCAAAGGAAAATACACAAGCCTGGGCATACCCCAAGGTACAACAGAGAAAATCTACACTGCTGGAGGCGTCAGCCCAATATTGCTGCGATGTGGCTCTGAACTGGAAGACGGAAGAGAAACCTCCTGCTTTCCTTCACCTGTAGGGAGTAGGGGTGAGCCTCGCAAGTCACTGGCTCAATAGGGAAACTCCCCCAAAGACCGAGCAAACTAAATTCAAGTATGTAAGTAGAAAGTTACGCCAGCAATTTATAAAGTAAGCTAAGCAGGATATCAAAGCTGTAAATACCACTTACCACTTGTCGTTAACACAAACCAATTTAAATAAATAAACAGCAAAACTACAATTCGGTGTACAGGGTATGGTAGAGACCGCCACACTTGAGCCATGTAGACTGGTTTGCGACACCAGCAACTGACTCAGACAAACCACACAGGTCTAGCTCTCAGCCTCGCAGCCAAGGATGAAAGGTCCAGCTGCCGCTCCACGGGAACAAGTCAAACAACTATGGAGACCAACCAACACCACAACCATGGACCACACTGCTACGGGCCAATGCCTGGCACCTTTAGGGACTCTGGCCTGAGCTCCCTAGAGTGAGGCACTGGTAACAAGACTAGTTGGGGACCAATGACGTCTACTAGTGTCCGTACCCCCAACTACGAGCGCGCTACAAGTGACAAAATAACAAACTCACACAAGTCGCTGTGCCACTGTCGTCTTTCTCTCAGCCGGATGTACAACTCAAACTAAGGAGTGAGGGTGTCCAAGACAGACGACACAGATCTCGATGGTATAGCACAAATACCGAGATAAGCCCCGAGCACAAGCTTGGCTCACACAGAACTTGAGGCACCCAACTGAAGAGGTAACCACGGTAGGCGTCATACTACCTGCCATGCATACACACAAACCACATGCACACTGCACAAGCCACATGAAACCTCGCGTCAACCACGTGAGCATAGCACACTGACTGCATAAATGACACGCCAGTCACGTGAACCACTCGCTAGCCTCGTAAACAACACGCTAGTCACGTAAACAATACGCTCCCAGAGCGCAACAGGTGCCAATGCACTGCTTATACTAGCCATATGCAATAAATAACAAATATCGAATAATACCACCATTGAAACCATGCACAATAGGACCTCTTGGCTGAGGTCGCGACATAGCATAGTGTCGCCTTCAGATCGCGACACCCCGATATGTCGCGTTTAAAGCATGAACGCGACGGTCGGCCTGTCGCGACCTGAACGCGACAAGGGGTTCTGTCATCTTCATAGGCGAAAACCCTAATCCGGGGAACCCTCTCCGGATCACCACCCCTAACCATGTAAATCCTGTTAAATTCTCATTTTTCATGATTTAATGGTTTCCCTAACATGGTATCTACTGTTCTCAACATCAAAAACCACGCAACACACCATGAAGAATGCGAAGAACGAAGAATGCGAAGAACGAGACTATTCCGCATTTCCCCCACTCTACGGAAGATCCTCGCAGAGAGAACATGCCAAACACACCAAAATCCGCCGAAATGCCCCGAAAATCACCACCTCCCTTGCCGAGCAGAACTGTTTACAGCTCTGCTTAGACAGGGCAACTTAAAAATGCTCAGTGGTTGGGAACGTGACGGACACCTCCGTCGTGACCAGAACGTGACAGGAGAAGGCGTCGCTTTCCTAGGGCTGACGTCTGCATGTCGCCCTGCGCGCGACACACGACGCGCATGCAGACGACGACTGCTCAGCAACGGCAACAGGAACACGACATGCAGGAGTGTCATGTTCAGATCGCGATGTTCCTCACTGTCGCGTTCACAGACAGTGAACGGACTGGTGTTTTGGGCCCAGCCTGCCAGCCCACAAACACCCCAAACCTGCTCTCATACCTGAAACATAAAACATTGGCCACATACTGGCCACCACAACTGCCAACGAAGGATCCGTAAGGATCCAAAAGACGATCCACAATGATTCGAAAAACACGAGACGTTATACCATCTAGGGTTTATACCCGTGTTCCCCTTGTTTGAAGGGAAGACCTGCTAGGGTGTGTACCAATGAGTTGCTTCTGAGCTCGTAAAAAAAGCACCTGGCTGAGGTGAAACAGTAGATTGCCTTCTTACCCAGAAAGAGAAGAAGACCAACTGAGGTGCTGGGTGTTGTATGGCCCTTGTTTAAGGGAAGACGAAGGTTACTTAGTGGTTAATGAAATCCCAAGAGTTTGCTTGGGGATTGGATGTAGGACTTCCATTTGGAAGTGTTGCCCAGATAGCAAGCCCAGAGGACGGGGGTGAATGGATTGCTAGAAATTCTTTCTGAATAATACCTGTAAATAAAATGCTTGACACGAAATACTAAGTTCGACAGTTAGAGTTAGTGTGGAATAAAGACAAACAAGCAAGCACACATAGACAACAGAAAATTTTATCCTGGTTCAGATCTCCTATCCCAAGGGGTCCTACGTCCAGTCCCCAAGCAACAACTTGGGATTTCACTAAATAAGGGTACTGTCCCCCTTAAGGACTCTTACACATCCAGCAACAACTGGCCTTCTCTTCTCTACCCGATGAGGTACAACCAACACCTGATGCAACAGGTCTTCCTTCTCACCAAAGGGAAACAACCACCTGTTCAACAACAAGTCTTCTCTTCACAACCGAAGAGGAGCACTCAAGAAGAATGAGTAGAGAGTGAATGGCCCCTAGACCAAGCTTATAGGATTGCTTGATCTGAGGTGAGGTCTGAGAGACAAAGATTGGCAGTGATGAATTCTCTCAGATCTTACATAAGCTCTAAAAAGACTAAGTAGATGGCTGTGGAGAGCTAAGAGCTAAAGGCTGATTTTCTGAATGAACAAGCTCTTCTACTAGGTGCTCCAAAGGATAACTGTTGTATTTGCATGGAGTCATCGGTCTTCTACATATCTTCTCTTGAGAAAATAGTCGTTGAAGTATTCGTTGTCTCTATGTTTGAAGCACACAAGTTGAGTCTGGTCCAATGTGGGTACCAAGAATACCTGCAGCCATTAAATACCCGGAGAGACATGCACACAGAGAAGGATCATCCAGATATCTTTTGCTTCTTGTTTGTCCAACATTGTAGGATATGATTCTCGCAGAAATCTGCGCACAATAAATACTAAAACATAGACAGCTCAACTGTCTCTAAGCTGTTAGTCAACGTTAGATGGCATGCAATAAGAAGATACGTCAAAATGGAAATGCCATTTTGTCACCCTGTAAAGATTTTGCTTAAGGAACACAGATGTAGAAAGCACACAGATATATTTCGTGCAGAGATATGTACTAACATAATAAATGCTAAAGAGCACAAGATACAGAGTTATACGCGGGAAGACTTAAACTCCACAGAGATTTAAAAAGAATACATTTGAATATCATGAAAGATAATTATTTTCAAGATTATCTGAGAAGATAATGAAATTATATGTCAACTTATTTAAACCATAATCATTGTAAAGAGAGATGATATATTCATGAAATCGTTGTCATAAACATATAAATGAAATCTATGTTGAAATAGAGTCGATGTGACCATAATCCATGTATAAATATAGTGAAATCGTTATTCTGTACACAATAGTTATATGAATGAAATTGATGTACAGAAGAAATCGTTGTTTAAGTAAAATCATTGTTCATAGGAAGTCGTTGTAGAGATGAAATCGTTGTAGCAACGCTCAAATCGTTATAGCGACCAAGTCGTTGCTTTAGTGAAAGGAAATCATTGTAGCGACCAAATCATTGTTTAAGTGAAATAGAATCGTTGTAGCAACCAAATCGTTCTTTAAGTGAAAGGAAATCGTTGTAGCGACCAAATCGTTGTTTAAGTGAAACAGAATCATTATAGTGACCAAATCGTTGTTTAAGTGAAACAGAATCGTTGTAGTGACCAAATTGTTCTTTAAGTGAAACTGAATCATTGTAGTGACCAAATCGTTGTTTCTATGAAGTCGTTGTTTAAGTGACCAAATCGTTGTGGCGATTAAATTGTTGTTTCTATGATGAAGTCGTTGTTTTACCGAAATCGATGTTTAAGTGATATTGTAATCGATGTATCAACAAAATCGTTGTGAGACCGAAATCGTTGTTTTACTTATGAAATCGTTGTGAGATGGAAATCGTTGTTTTATTTATGAAATCATTGTGAGATCGAAATCGTTGTTTTACTTATGAAATCGTTGCATACTTTGAACTTCAAATAACAGTGAGTGTAGACAACTTAATGATTTTAATGGACTTGATGCCTATTAATAAACTCAGAGAAAGATGTTAGTTAATGTTTTCAATTGTTTTGTTAATCACCAAAAATACATATAATAAAAGATAATTTATTTATGGAGAGGGACTGACCGTCAAGAAGGTTCGAACTAGGATAAATCTTTGTATCCCATATGTTCTTATTTTCGCACTCTTAACTTCCATTGCACAAGTTTATTTATACTAACCAAACATTTTCAAGTGGTGATTTTTGTTTCAGTTGTTAGATTTCTTATTCACCCCCCCCCCCCTCTAGGTTAGTCTTGCTGCCAACCGTAAGTGGGCCAACAAGTTCTTTGTTTCAAAACTTCATTTCCACATCCTGCTCATTCTTTATCTTAAGAAGAGTAAGGGTGTTCCTCTTCCTGTGTGAAGAGAGGACCAACTGGTTTGATGGGGGTAGTGACTAGTAGAGGGTTTGTACTCTATGTCTCCCTTGTGTTAGGGGAAGAACCCAACTGGGGTTTGTTCCAGTAGAACCACACTAGGGTGTGTACTAGGAAGTTGGCTTCTTGACCTGTAAAAGAAGTGGGTTGCCTTCTTGCCCGAAAAGAGAAGAAGACTAACAGGGGTTGGGTGTTGTGGATTCTTGGGGGGATTGTACCCCTGTTAGTGAAATCCCAAGAGTGTGCTTGGGGACTGGATGTAGGACTTCTTTTTGGAAGGGCCGAACCAGGATAAATTCATTGTGTTCTTGTGTGTGATTGTTTCTTTAATAGCTTCCGCACTGCTACTCTTTACCACACACAACACATTCACTAACCAAAGTTTCAAGTGGTGATTTGTCTTTCAGATTTCTATTATCCTTCCCCCCCCCCCCCCCCCCCCCCCCCCCCCCCCCCCCCCCCCCCCCCCCCCCCCCCCCCCCCCCCCCCCCCTTTTTAGGTAAACCTTACTGCCATTCAAGTTGGCCAACACTCCTCCTCCCACTAACCTCTTAAGTCTCTTAATGGAGATATGACCCAATCTCCTATGCCACAATATAGATGAGTTTTCATTAACTCTACCACACTTGTTGCCAACAACAACTGAAGTATGCAGGGTATGATGAGATTGTTCATCTACATTGCTAAGACACAATTTATATAAACCATCAGATAGAGAACCATTACCAATGACAATAGAATCCTTTATTAATTCAAATGAAGAGTTTCCAAGGCATATACGAAAACCTTCTAAATCTACTTTTGATATTGAAACCAAATTGTTACTGAAAGATGGTACATAAAAAGTATCTTTCAAATTAGAACAAATCTTGATCCCAAATTAATCCTATAAGTCCCTATGGCCTTGACTGATGATCAGTCCATCCCCATATAATTTTAGTTATTATATGTAATTTTTGGTGATTAACAAAAACTTAACAAATATTTTCTAACAAGTTGTTTTGAAGTTCATCCATAGGAAATAGTTCAAGCTAAATCTGTAAGTTATTCTCATACACTATTATTTAAAGTTCAGAGCATGTATTTATTCTAAGTACACATCGATTTCCTTTATAATATAATGATTTGATAAGTAAAACAACGATTTCCATCGCTACAACGATTTGATAAGTAAAACAACGATTTCCATCGCTACAACAATTTGATCGCTGTAACGATTTGATAAGTGAAACAACGATTTGATCGCTGTAACGATTCGATAAGTGAAACAACGATTTGATTGCTATAACGATTCGATAAGTGAAACAACGATTTGATCGTTGTAACGATTCGATAAGTGAAACAACGATTTAGTCACTGTAATGATTCAGTAAGTTAAACAACGATTTGATCGCTATAATGATTTGCTATCACTTCAACATCGATTTGATCAAAACAACGATTTGATAGCAAACAATGATTTGCTCTTACTTGAACAACGATTTGCCTTAGTCAAAGAACGATTTGCTCAAACAACGATTTGCTCTTACTTGAACAACGATTTGCCTTAGTCAAAGAACGATTTGCTCAAACAATGGTTTGCTTCTACTTAAATAACGATTTGCTTGGAGAACGATTTCATTATTCACATCAACATAAAATTTCATTTATATATGAATTATAATTATGAAATTGATTTCACGTATACAACAAAAATCTTCACAATGATTATGGTTTGAATGAATTATCATGCATTTCATTATTATCTTCTCAGATAAAGCCTGATAATAACCATTCTATTTAAATATATTTTCAAAACTCTGTGGAGTTCAAGTCTTCCCGTGCATACTAAGATCTTGATCATCCCGCACGAAATCCTCTTGCTTACTTGATGTATTGCATAGAATCTTGATTTGTGTGATGTCAGGATAGCCTTTCTAGTTTAAGCAAATCATTATACTGCACGCTACCAGGGTTGACTGACAACATAGACAAAAAGGAGTTGTCTAGGTATCCGTGTTTAATGCATGCAAGGCTTTTGTAGTAAAGCACGTTAAAGATGGATATATCAACCTGTCGAAAGAATAAAAGATTCAGAAAATCTTTCCTAAGGATGCAAGGACCAATCCAAGCGCTTATAGCTGCAGGCTCATCTCCACATGCCTACAACCAGTCTCTCTAACGAGCATGAAGCTGTGAGACAACGGGCATCTGAACGGCTACTTCAATAGTCAAAATAATTTACAGAAGATAAAAAGAAAACTGATGACTCCATGAAGACACACAAGTGATATACACTGAGCAACATACATAGAATCCATCAAGCACTTGCGAGCACTAGCAAGAAGAGCTTATTCCTTTCAGCGCACCAACCTTTAGCTCTCAGCTCTTTGTGTTTCATTTGCTTAGCCTTTGGAGAGCTAGTGTAGTTCTGAGAGATTTTCGTGTTGCAAATCTTTGTCTCTCAGATTTAGCCTCAGATCAAGCAATCTCTTATAAGCTTGGTCTAGGGGAAATTCACCTTTTACTCACATTCTCTGTGTGTGTTCCTCTTCTTTTGTGAAGAGAAGACCTGTAGGAAATAGGTGGTTGTTATTCCCTTCATTGAAGAAGGAAGACTTGTTGCATCAGGTGTTGGTTTGTACTTCTTCGAGGTTATAAGAGAAGGCCAGCTGTTGTTGGATGTGTAAGTGTCCTTAAGGGGGACAATACCCTTGGTTAGTGAAATCATAAGTTGTTGCTTTGGGACTGGACGTAGGACTCCTTGGGATAGGAGGTTCGAGCCAGGATAAAAGTCTCCTGTGTGTGTGTTTGCTTGTTGTCTTTACTTCACTAACACTAACTATCGATCTTAGTATTTTTTCTGTTAAGTGTTTTTATTGACAGGTTTTAATTTAAAGAGCGTTTAGAAATCCATTACGTCCCTCTGCTTGCTATCTAGGCAACAGATCAGAGCCAAGTCTCTTCAAGAAGAAGATCTCACGATCTGAAGAGCAAAGATTAATGGCAGCTCAAGGGCATGCAGAAGGTCAGTCCGTCAATAGACTCCCTCTATTTGATGGTGAAGACTACAATTATTGGAAGACTCGAATGGAGTTCTTTCTTCAAGGTTTTGATTTCCAACTTTGGTCTATTATCGATGAAGGAGACCTCTTAGTAACCAATGAAAAAGAGAAATGGACAGATGAAGACAAGAAGAAAATATCTCTTAACAGCAAAGCAAAGAGTATACTGTGCTGTGCTCTTAGTAAAAAAGAGTTCAACAGGATTTCTGCCTGTAAATCTACTATGGAAATGTGGGAGAAGCTAAGACTCACATACGAAGGAACTGACAAGGTAAAAGAAACAAGAATAGACATCTTGATAGCCCAATATGAAAGATTTCAGATGCAATCTAGAGAGTCCATCACACAAATGTATAGCAGATTCACAGACATCACAAATGGTTTGGCTGGGCTTGGAAAAACATATGACATTGGAGATATGGTGAAAAAGATATTGCAATCTCTACCAGCCTCATAGACTCCAAAGGTGACAGCCATAGAAGAAGCTAATGATCTAAGAAGGATGTCACTTGAGAAACTCATTGGGTCACTAATGGCCTATGAGATAAACATGGAGAGGTTTGGCGAATCCTCCAGCTGGAAGAAGCATAGTAATGCTCTGAAAGCTACAGAAGGCAGCTCTGAAGAAGAATCTGAAAACAACAAGAGTGATGAGAGCAGTGAAGATGAGGAAGCTTTTCTCTCTAGAAGACTGCAACGTATTCTAGCCAAGAAAAAATATCAGTCAAGAAGAAGGTACTTCAAGAAAGGGAGAGACTTCAAGAAGCCTGAAGATAAGGATGTTAAGAAGTCAGAACCCATATGCTACGAATGCAAGAAGCCTGGACACATCAAGGCTGAGTGTCCAAAGCTGAAGAAGACTGAGTTCTAGAAGAAAGACAACTCAAAGAAATTCGAAAGATACAAAAATATAGCCATGGCAGCTGCTTGGAACAATGAGAGTGACTCAGACAGTGAGTCAAGCTCCAGCAATGAAGAAAAGAAAAAGAAAAAGCCAATCTGGCTTTCATGGCAAGCATCGAAGACAAGGTAACCTCTGACTCATCTTTTACTTCTTGTAATGATTCGGATTCAGATAGCTTAAAAGAAGCATTCAATGAATTATACAGTAAATATAAGATGTATGTAAACTATTCAAAACTACCAAGAAAAATTATGCATGCTTGGAAATCACACAAACTCATATCTAAAATCTGAAACTGAACAACTAGAAAAAACAAAATCTATGAATTAAAAAAGAGAAATGAACTATTATGTGAAGATCTAAAAATAAAAAATGAACAAATAACAAATCTGAAAAATCATGAAACTTTAAGTAAACTTAAAAAGGAAGTTGACACACTAACAAAAGATAATGAATATCTAACTAACACAATCAAAAAATTCACAAATGGAAAATCATCTCTAATATTAAAAGGAGCAAGAAGATCTGGTAAAAAAAAGCATGGTTTATGATATATTCCACTACATAATGAAGAAACAATCATTCATCCTAAAATTTATCCAACGCCAAATTTTGTAGCTGAACAAATAAGTCCAACATTAAATCCAAGCCAATTAAAACAATAAATAATATATCATGTTGTAGTCATTGTAATAAATTAGGACACACTAAAATAACTTGTACAACTAAACACTTAAAGTGGATTCCTAAAAGAAAAAATGGGGAAAATAACGAGCAAGGACCCAAAAGAACTTGGGTACCTACATCTTAGTGATTTAATTGCAGGGAAGCCTTAGAGCATCAAAGAGGTACCTAGACAGCGGGTGCTCAAGGCACATGACTGGCAACAGAAGATTGTTTTCATACATCAAAGATGAAGAAGGAACAGTGACCTATGGCAATAATGGAAAAGGCTCAGTGATCGGTTGTGGATCTATTGGAAGTCAAGACAGAACCCTCATAGAAGATGTTTTATGTGTCAAAGGACTCAAGCACAATCTCCTAAGTATCATCTAGCTATGTGACAAGGGTCACCGAATCAAATTTCAGGAGTCTAAGTGCCTAATTATGAAGGACGGTGTGACTATGTTCGAAGCTAGTAGAGAAATGAACTTGTATGTGCTGCATCTAGAGGAACTGAAAGATCAAGATGTTTGTCTAGCAGCAAATAAAGATCAAACTGTTGAACTATGGCACAGGAGATTGGGTCACTGCAGCTTGGATAGAATTAGAAAGCTTATCAAACGTAATCTAGTGGAAGGTGTGCCTAAGATAAGCTCAAAAATAGAAGGTGTTTGTGAACCATGTGCAAAAGGGAAGCATGCAAAATCTTCCTTCAAGTCAAAGACAGTGGTAACTACCTCTAAACCTTTGGAATTACTTCATATGGATTTGTTTGGACCAATGAGAACTACTAGCCTGGGAGGAAAGAACTTTGGTTTTGTAATAGTGGATGACTATTCAAGATTTACATGGGTATCCTTCTTAGAGCATAAAGACGATACTTTTGAAAGCTTTGTAAAGTTCAGTAAGTTAGTTCAGAAAGACAAGAAGTTCAGCATAATAAGCATTCGCTCAGATCATGGAGGAGAATTCCAAAATGACAAATTTGCAGAATTTTGTGATGATTAAGGAATAGAGCATAACTTCTCAGCACCAAGGACACCTCAGCAGAATGGAGTAGCTGAGAGGAAAAATAGAACCCTATGGATATGGCCAGAACCATGTTATCAGAATACAATCTTCCAAGGTATTTCTGGGTACACGTTATCAACACAGCTTGCTATATCCTAAACAGAGTGATGGTCAGGCCAATTCTGAAGAAGACCACGTATGAACTATATAAGCAAAGGAAGCCCAAGATCAGTCACTTCAGAACGTTTGGATGTCCATGCTTCATTCACAACAATGGTAAGAGGGACATAGGTAAGTTGGATTCCAAATTTGATGAAGGAATCTTTATGGGGTATGCTTCTAAACCAAAAGGCTATAGAGTTTTTAATAAACAAAGTTTATTAATTGAACAAACCATTCATGTTATTTTTTATGAGACTAACCCTTCCTTGAGAAAGGAAGTAGATAGTGATGATGAAAATGCGGAAAATATATCCAACAAACTGAAAGATACATCTATCAAGGATAATGAAGATCCATCCTTGGAAGAACTGCACTAAAAGAAAATTATACATGATGATCTTTCAAAGGAGTGGAGATACAGGAAGGATCACCCGAAAGACAACATCATTGGAGATCCATCAGCTGGGGAAAGAACAAGGGGTAATGCCCTTGTGATTACCTAGCATTTGTATCTCAAATTGAGCCTAAGACAGTCAATGAAGCCTTGTCTGATGAATCTTAGATTCTAAGCATGCAAGATGAACTTAATCAGTTCAATCAGTTCAAGAGAAACCAAGTTAGTTGCTCAAGGCTATTCTCAAGAGGAAGACATAGATTTCGATGAAACATATACACCAGTGGCTAGAGTTGAGGCTATTCGAATTTTACTTGCTTATGCATCTGCATTGGATTTTAAACTTTTTCAAATGGATGTAAAATCAACATTTTTAAATGGATATATAAAGGAGGAAGTCTATGTAGAACAACCTCCTGGTTTTGATGATGTAGAATTTCCAAATCATGTTTTTAAATTACATAAAGCATTATATGGTCTAAAGCAAGCACCTAGAGCATGGTATGAAAGACTTAGTGCATTTTTGTTAAACCATGATTTTATCAGAGGATAGGTAGATAGCACACTGTTCATTAAATCTAAAGTTAAAAATATACTACTTGTACAAATTATGTAGATGATATCATATTTGGATCTACTGACGAATCCTTGTGCAAGTATTTTGAGAAGCTCATGCAGGGAGAATTCGAAATGAGCATGATGGGAGAGCTCAACTACTTTTTTAGACTACAAATCAAGCAAGGTAAAGAAGGTACACATATTTTTCAAGCAAAATACACCAAAGAGTTGTTGAAGAAGTTTGGATTCGACAATGCTAAACCATTGTCCACTCCATTGAGTACATCCACCAGGTTAGATAGTGATAAAGAAGGTAAGAAAGTTGATCAAAAACTTTATAGAGGCATGATAGAATCATTGCTTTACTTCACAGCTAGCAGACCTGATATTCTTTTTATTGTTTGCATGTGTGCAAGGTATCAGGCTGATCCTAAGGAATCCCATTTAATTTCTATTGAAAGGATCTTTAGATATTTAGCTAAAACTCATGATCTAGGTCTATGGTATCCAAAATCATGTGAAATTAGTTTAGTTGGATATTCTGATGCTGACTATGCTGGATGCAAGGTAGATAGAAAAAGCACCAGTGGTAGTTGTCAATTTTTTGCAGGATGCTTGAATTTATGGTCTTCAAAGAAGCAAAATTCAGTAGCACTATCAACAGCTGAAGCTGAGTACGTAGCTGCTGGGAGCTATTGCACTCAACTCCTATGGATAAAACAACAGCTTGAAGACTATGGACTGCACATCAAGACCATCCCATTGCTGTGTGACAACACTAGTGCGATAAATCTCACCAAAAATCCAGTTTAGCACTACAGAACGAAACATATAGAGGTTAGATATCATTTCATTAGAGATCATGTAGCTAATGGCAATATAAATATTTCTTTTATAGATACGTTAAATCAGTTAGCAGATATCTTACAAAGGCCTTACCTGAAGAGAGATTTATGTCTCTTAGAAGGGAATTAGGTATGTGCAATTTGTAAAAGATACGTCTGCATGAAACTGAAATAATAAATTTCAGAATAATTTTCACTCTTCCCGCTAAAAATTAAGCAAATCCTGTAATTGCGTGCGTCATAGTGTTATGGCATTTCAAATGAATTCTTTATTGTATACACTATCCTTTCCTCTTTTGTCGTTATCTGCATTTATTGCTCTGCCGCTTCAAAAAGTGCCTTTATGTCCTACCGTTAAATACGAAATCCATGCCTTATCAATTTCATCACTCTCTCTCTCTTCTCCGTCGACTTGCTTGGAGCAATAAAAACCCTATCGATTCCAGTCTCCTCTCTGTGCAACTTCATAAAGAACTCTCTGTTCTCGCAAAATTTCTTAAGGGCTTCTATTCCATTCCCTCCCACGATCCTCCAGAAACTTTCCCTGTTCATTTCCATGGCGGCTTCTGGGAGTTCCGGCACCGTTGGTGGATACAACGTCGCCTTCCTCTCAGCGGAGCAACAAGAAAGGTTTACAACAGTCACGATCAAAGTGTGTGGCAACAAGGCTGTAGATATTACAGATCTAGAGAAGAATGGGATGCACAGTGTTGTGGAAGCTATTCAAAGGATGAAGTGGTCGAGGCTAGTCACAGTTTCTGAGCCAAGCTACCCGAACCTAGTCAAGGCATTCTACACTTGCCTGAAGGTAGAAGAAGACGGGTCCCTTACCTCCTCAGTAAAAGGTACACCTATCCATATCACCTATGATCTTCTGGAGAATTTGTTTGGTGTATCCACGGTTGGTCGCAGTGGGGTAAATAGTGTAGACATTCATGCAAAAGGGTTAGGCATAATCAGAACAGAGTACAAGCTGAAAGATGGTAAAATTGATATCAACCAGTTGCATGCATTCAATAGGATTCTTCATTTCATAGTCTGCCAGATTCTAGTACCAAGAAGTGCCACATTCTCAACTTGCCCTAAGGCCGATTCTGATATGATGTTTTGGGCAATTCAGAATCAAGACATAAATATGGCTTAAGTGATCATTGAGAGAATGAGATTTGCAGCAGATATGATATGGGACACGAAGAACAAGCTAAATGTTTCCCTACCTTATGCTCATTTGTTGACCAGGATATTCAAGCACTGTAATATTGATTTAAAGAGAGAAGTGATGGAGAAGATGGGCCAACCTATTCGGTCTAGAAACTTAAAGCAAATTGGCTTCTAACTAGTAGGGAGTGTTTGGACCAAGACCTCCATGGCGGAAGGAGAGGCTATTATTGGTGAAGCTCTTGTAGTCCCAGAAATTCCAGTGGTCCAAGAAGAGGAAGAAGAAGTCAGAATTGAAGAACTAGTGGCAAGTGCTAGAAGAATAGAAGAAATTGCTCCTGAGCACATTGAGCCCGTTGGGCAGCCATCTGGAGTAGAGACCCCCTCGACAGTCATTGCATCTGTCTCTGAAGAAGTGTTAGAAACTGTTGCAAATATTCAGGGGGAGCAGGAAGAAATTCATGAAGAAATCACCCCAATTATTTCTGCTGAAGATGCCACTAGGGAAGTTAGCCAGGGAGCAGTTGTTTCAGAAGATGTGGCACCAGGCCACAATGAAGAAAGTACTATGAAAGAAGCCAGTGTTGCTGTAGCCAGTTCAGAAGATGTGGCACCAGGCCACATAGAAGATGTTCAGATGGAGATTGCTCCATTTCAGGGGGAACCTGAAAATAAAAAGGAAGCAGAAATTTAGGGGGAGCCCACAGCTAGTGTCTCTGCTGATCCATTCCAAGAAGGTCTTGTGGAAAGCACCTCTGATGGTGCTGAGGATATTATCATGGAGCCAGCTATCTGCTCAGGCAGTAAAGGCAAGGGTGTGGCCACAAAGATTCCATTGCTCACCAGAAAGGCACATCGCAGATCCCACAAGAAGAAGAAGCTTAAAGTGAACATGAAGCCTGTAATTGAAAGATTAAATGCACAAGGGGAGATCTTATACTCTGTACAGTCTGACATTTCTTCCATTTTTATTAGTCAGAGCACTGGAGCCAAGGAGATTGCAGTAGTGAAAGTTGTGCTCCAGGGAATGAGAAGTGAGTTGGGTAGCCTGACGCAATCAATTTCAAAACTTTCAGATCTTGTGAGGGAGCAATTGTCAACTCCTGCCCCTCCTGCTCCCACTCAACCCATGCCAGAAGGTAGTTCTGGGCCATCAGGGCCAAGAAATGAAGAGCAAGTCTGGCCACCAGGGTCTTTTAAAGAAGCAGCCAGGCCATCAGGGCTCAATGAGAAATCCAGTCAGTTTGAGCTTGCACAAGAAACATCAGAGCCACCAGGGTCATCAATTGAGGAGTCTGGGCCAGCAGGGCCAGTGGTGGAAGAGTCTGGGCCATCAGGGCTAGTGGAATCTGAAGCAAAGAACGTCAGCATTGAAGATCCAGTAGAAGCTATTGTTGTGCCCCCAGAGCCTCCTGTTTCTTCTCCTCTTAAGACTCCAGCTCCTTCTTCTCCACCCTCCTCATCCACTGCCCCTCCAGCCCCTGCAACCTTCAAACAACCCCTTCCAAAACACATCTCCTCACAAACACCATTTCCTACCACCTCTTCTTCTACTACTACTTCACACACCTCCATTCCTCCTCCCTCATTTGAGGAACCTCCAGCATCATCTTCTTCAGTTGGACCCTCCTCCTCTAGTCCCTCCACTGCTGGACCTTCTGCACCACCTCCTCCTACTTCTTTCTATTCTCTTCATCCACCCACTCCTCCATCATTCATAACTATCATTCCAGAGGGAGCTCGCATTCAGGGTGAGGTCATTCAGGACATTAAAGATGAGTTTGAAGAAGCAATTCTTCGCTCAGTCTTGGCCATTGGCACCCATATCCATAGGAAAGTGCTCTTCTAGTCCTGCTCCTAAAAAGAGGAAAGTCTCAAAGGACCTTGCTCTCTCCTCTGAACCTCGTTTTCCCCCTCTTTGGTTCTCTCTTTCTTTTGAAAATAGAAGGAGATCTCTATATTGTGATTTTTGCAAAAATGTACATTTGCTACCATTTTTGGCCTCCCTCACCTTAACCTCATTGACCACCTCCATATTGTTCTTCCTCTCTCCCACATATCAAAATCAGATCAGTCTAAAAAATTTTCCCTTGCTGAGTCTAAAACTGAAGACCAGTGGGCTAAGGGCCATTAGTCTCTCTATAGACAGTTTCTACTTGCAAGATATGAAAGGTTTCCCCCTTCAGACCATCCTCTTACTCTGTCAGGGTGGTTTGTCATCCACCACAGAAAGTCTTGGGGCTCTTTCATCCAAAGAGAGATCAAATTTGTAAGGCCCTCGAATTCTGTTGTATTATTTTATTTATTGTGTGTGATATATTTCATGCTTGTGTATGTATGTATGTACATATCTACGTACGTATTAGTTAGTATACTTATGTATGCATGTGTAAATTAGTTGTAAATAGTGTATGAATTGCATGGTGGTAGTGTGTACATGATAGCATATGTATGGCATGTATATGTGTATAAGTTAAGCATAGTTTCTGCATGTTTTGAATTCTGTCCGAAGGACCCTATTGGCGTCCACATGGATGGACGCCCATGCTGATCCAGCGTCTACATCGATGGACGCCAATACTTAAGCCAACGTCCATAGACATGGACGTTAAGATCTCTGACATGCATGCAAGCATAGCTCGAATTCCGAGGACAAGCAACCCCAGCCATTGGGGAGCTGTCCCCAATGGTCTGAAAGCTTTCACCTCAACTCCTGCGTGAAAGGAGAGTCCCCTCTCCTATATAACAAGGCAAGCCTTTTGCAACCCCAAAGCCCCTTGGCTCTTTGCAAGAAGAGGAGAAGAAGAAAAACCCTAGTTCTGGACTGTGAGAAAAAACCTACCTTTCCAAGCTTAAATCCGACCATCTGAAGCTGGTTCCGGCCATCTACCACGACAAGGAGGTAGTTGGACAAAGGGGAAGCTTCCCCGACATCTTCTTGGGGTCTACTGTATCAAGGAACCCGGAGGAAGGCGTCTTTGGAGCTTCTTGGGACTGCCCAAGGAGAGCTTCACCGCTCATTTGATCCCTTTGGAGAGTTTCTGAAAGGCAAGTAACACTTACACCTTCGTCCATGTAGGTGTCTAGTAGGGTTTTCCTATTTTTGCACATTTTTCCTCTTGTCCTAGATCCCCCATTCTCCCTGTATTTGGAGTTCGGTCTGTGCTTTTGCACAGACAGAAACTTGACGTCAATGCCTTGCCACCAAGATCTCCAGTACGCGTCCAGCGATCTGGCCGTCCAACTCCTTGAACGGCCAGACACTGCCGCCAAGTTCTTCAGTGCAGAATAGTAAACTGTTCTGCCTTAAGTAATTAATTTCCAGACTTTGACGCATGAGAATATAGTGTAATTTTTATATGTTATGTAAGTTAGATAATGTGATGTGTGTGGAAATTTTTGTGATTTTCTGTGGATGGCATAATTATTATATTATTGAAATACATGTTGGAGAAAAGAATTATGTATGTTCACCTACTGTCTACATGATTCCTGAGGAATTAAATGCCCTAGATTTCTCTATACTATGTGTGTAGGTGTCAGTCCATACCCTGCAAATTTGAGAATTTGTTCATGTTCATATGACTTACTGTAATTTCTGCAATGGAAATAGAAAACATGAGTAGGTTATTCGAAATTTACAATAAATTGCATGTTGTGAAATAAATTCGGGGAAAATTTCTATAACAATATGTATGATAGATTCAGATCTGTGAAATGTCAAATATGAGATTCATGATTTTGTTCCATGACAAATTGAATTATGAATGGCATGCAATTAAATGTTTTAATTTCTGTAAATGCAATAGGACTCAGAAAAATTTGGAAATTTGTAGGTGAGGTTATAAACCTGTAATCAGCATGTGGTTAAATGTTCAGGCTAATTGGACAATTGTATGATGCAATATGAATTTCCCATGCGAAATTATGTGAATAATGCATGCTTTTGTGAAAGTGATTGAAATTGCGTGTAACCTGATTAATGCAAGATACTGAATGTGAAATCTCTGTCATCTGTAGTACCATGTTAGGAAAAACAGAGCCACATGTGTGAATTAGAAAATGAAAAGATGTGTGAGTGTTATGTGTAAAAATATGTGCTAAAATCGGTATGTGTAATGTGTAAAACTGTGCCAAGTGTGACACTGCTTCCATAGAGGGCAGTGGAACCATATCATGGAAAAGTCCCCATGAGAAGGTTCAATGTGTTGTGATCCTAAG
Source organism: Colocasia esculenta (assembly GCA_014218235.1). Taxonomy (NCBI): domain Eukaryota; kingdom Viridiplantae; phylum Streptophyta; class Magnoliopsida; order Alismatales; family Araceae; genus Colocasia; species Colocasia esculenta. The sequence continues at coordinate 176,712,799 of CM024753.1, forward strand.
GGCATTAGGATGAAATCCTGGAGGTGGACAAGTACCACTGTTAGGGTGGAGACTTGTTCTCCCGGTCTCTGCGCCGCAGTCCAGAGTCGTCACTATATTGCCTAGGTAGCATCTATGTGTATGTGATGTGATGTGTCCTTCTTATGGTGGTTTGGACTACGTGTCACAGCACTAAATATGTGAATGTGAAATGTCAATGTGTCATTGTGTAAGTGAGAATGTGAACATGTGAATTGTGAATGGGTAAAGTGTGCACTATGTGAATAAGAAATTGTGTAAATGTGAAACCAAAATGTGAGGTTGTGAGATGAGAATCCATGACATGATAAATCTGAATCATGCTAAACACAAACTAAATGTGTTTAGGATCATGTTTTTATATGTGTACAATGCGTAGAATCCATGTTAGGGACAATTCTTAATTATGTGTAGACCATTCCAGGTGAAATTGCTCTCATGTTGTGTTTTAAATCATAATGTAGCTCTCATGTTAGGTTGTGTTTTGTTAATCCATGTTAAAACAGCAAGCTTAAAGTACATAAATGGTCATGTGCGTATAAGAATGTGTAGAATTCATGTTAGGTATGTTCCCTTTCATGTATGCAAGAAAATCATGCTTCGTTGCTTTCATGTTTTAGTTTAATTGGAAGTATAACTTTCATGTGTTGGAATGATTAGAGAGCATGTGATAGGAGATTTAAATTTGGAAAATCTGAAAGCATGAACCATGTGTTTGAATTGTAGAATCATCATGATAGGTTTTAAATTTCAAGTTAAGCATGCCCATGTTGTGTCTTGTAAAATTGTATGTAAACCTGCTATGATATGTGCATGTACGTTATGTGTAGTATTATTTGCTGAGTCTTTTAGACTCATTACTTGCTTCGGCGTACAGGTTTAGTTGGTGACGTTACTCCCGTGGAGGAGGCAGTGGAGAGCGACTCTGAGCGCGGAGACTAGTTTGTTGGAGTTTACTTGTGACATTTGCACTTTCATAGTATGTAATTTGGAACAATGTACTAGAATTATCACGAAGTTGTATAATCGTGGACAAACTATGTATTCTATTTTAGCACTTTAATTATGTGGACTTTAGTTCCTTAAATGTTACATTGAATCATGTATGTTAAATGTGGATGATGAATGAAATGAAGACAGTGGTTCTTTTCTTCCGCTACACTGTATTTATATTCAGGTGTATCTCAATCGTATGTTATTGTTTTGGGTAAATGTCCCACTGTGATTACGTTCACTATACCGACGTGGGTTGGTATAACCGTACCGGTATAATGAGGGTCGTCAAAGAGATTGGTATCAGAGCGACCGGTTGAGACTGCACATGAATATATATAAGTCATCATCCCCATTACATGCTAAGTCTACATAGGAATGTCCACATGTGTAGAAATAACTAATAACGAGTGGAAAATAGATAAGAACATGGTTAGGAAATAAATTAACGTAGCTCTAATAGTGGCTGAAATTTATTGCAGCCATATCTTCGAGAGGTAGACATGGTGGTGTACCTGCTCGTGAGGGCGAGCAGAGGCGTGAGGAGCAGGCGGAGCAGCACCCCCACCGCCGCCCGTGGATTATGGAGTATTCATGCAAGGTCTGGTGCAAGCCATGCAGACCAGCTCACACTCAGGCTGCACTCCAAGCTCAGTTGGAGGCTCAGCATGCTCAAGTCCCAGCTCAGGACCATGGTGGACCTTCCATCATGGAAAGATTCAAGAGGATGTTGCCACCCTCTTTTAAGGGGGAGAGCGATCCATTACTAGTTGAAAGCTGGATGAGGGAGATAGAGAAGATCTTCCGAGCTATAAGGTGTGCAGATGAGGATAAGGTTACATTAGCCACCTACATGCTACAGGTATGCGTTAATTTTGTATGGTTGTATGGTTGTTAAATTAGTTGTGTTAGTTGGTGCTTATGAAGGTGTATTGCAGGAAACAGCTGATGTATGGTGGGCTTCACTACTGTGTACACGGTTCGAGGACGAAGCGATTGATGTTGCTTGGGACGAGTTCGTGAGGCTCTTTCGGGCCAAGTTTGTCCCCGAGCATATTCAGGACAAGATGGAGCAAGAATTCCTATCGTTGACACAAGGCTCCATGACCGTGCTGGAATATGAGGCAAGATTTTCTGAACTCTCTAAGTATGCACCCAATATTGTGGAAGATGAGCGCAGGAAGATGAAGAAGTTTGTGATGGGACTCAAGCCATCACTGAGGACGAGACTTGTAGCGTTTACCATCGCACCTGGACGAGGCCCTTAGTGCTGCCTGTAGGCAGGAGGGGGAGATGAAGCAATACCTTGAAGAGAAGAAGGCTTCGCAGAAAAGACCGCAGCTACCTTCCGCGCAAGACAAGAAGAAGGTCGCGTACCAGACACCACAGCGACCAGCAATAACCGACAGTTCTCAGGTACCTTCTGTATGTTCCCCTGGTGCGAAGAAAGAATGTCCGCATTGCGGAAGGTCCATGGTGGTATGGAGTGTTGGATGATCACGGGAAAGTGCTTGAAGTGCGGAAGCAGCGACCACAAAATCAAGGATTGTTCGAGACTTCAGCAGGGAGTCCAGCGTGGAGCGCCAGCCCCAGCAGCGGTAGCGGTAGTAGCGCCATCTACAGGAAGACCAGAAAGGACGCGAGGACGCCGAACATGCGGAGCATGTCACCGAAGGTACGGTTTTACTTTTAGGTGTGCACGCTCGGGTTTTGTTTGATACGGGTGCCACTCACTCGTTCATTTCCGAGCGGTTCTCTAGGTAGTTAGCCCTAGAGTCAAGCATAGAGTCTGAGGATTTAGAGGTCCCTTTGTCTGTGCACACCCCTGTGGGTACGGTATCGACTAGGAAGTGCATTCCGTCGTTACCTGTATGCATTGAGGATAGAATCCTAGAAGGGTGTTTCTTCTTGCTAAAGATGAAGGACTATGTGTAACGCCCCTCTTAGACCCAGTACAGTTACACCAACTCACATTGGATCTAGTAGAGGTATTACAGTGGAACGAATCCAACAATTTCAATACAGGTTGGAATATACACAAATAACTATTCAATTCCAATGATAATTAACAGAACATGGAATTAAACACTTGCAATCAGCATTTATTCAAAAGCAAATCTAATGCATAAAATAACAATAGTCCAAGGTTTATTACATTCCAATGATCAGTTGCATAAAGGAAATTACATAAGATCCTCACATACAAGTGCCACTCTAAACTCTCTAAGACAAGCTAAGTCTCCACGTCCTCACGCTCTGAGTCAGTTTGCACTAACTCCACCGTATCCTCTGGCTCTCCTGAAATGTTAGGCAAGTATGAGTCCACAAGACCCAGCAAATCACATGGAAGACAGTTCAAGATATTAACATTATATATTTTAAAACATGGTAGTACATTAGCATTCCATTCATTGATATCATATACTTTTCTTACTATAGTTCTAAGTCCATTGGCAATCATTCATTTCATGGTGATTTTAACAATTAAGGAAATAAAAATGTTCACATGTAACATGGAATTACTTATTCATGAAATCTATTCGATGTTATGTGACCTACAACAATTCTCATGTATCAATTTCTCATTTATGCATACACTATTCTTTTACAAAAATTTTTTTTCAGTAGTAATACTAAAACATGACATGTAACATGAAATCCTTTGAACAAGTTCACATGTAGTAAGTAAGCATACAACACGTAGTATGTAGCATGTAGAACAGGTAGACATGTAACTTGTAGCATGTAACATGTAGCATGTAGATATGTAACTTGTAGCATGTAGTCATTTTCATATAGTTGCCAAGACATAGCCCACACTAAATTAGAGATCAGTAGTCATTTAACATTCACTTATCACCTAGGCAATGCGGTGATGAAGTCATAGTATTTGCGCAAAATCGGGGAAGTCCTTCCCACCTTGACCAGTAGAACAAGTCTACCTCCAGGATTTCAATCCGTTGCCCACGGATTCATTTTTACATGTAGGTGAACCATTACCATAGGGGCATCTACGGTGTAGCTCCTTGTAGGAATCTCTAAGATAGCAATGTCTTATTGGCATCATTGTTATAATGCATACACTAACGTATATAATATATAGTGACATTTCATTTCATACTATTTAACATGTGTCAATGCAATATTTCAAAGTACAACACTTTCAGTTCTGAAATCCTATTTACTGTACAACAGATTTCTATCATGATACTAATATTCATTCTTGCATTTTCATGCATTTTTATTCAATTCTATGTGTAATATATTGTTCAGAAATTCATAACAGAACGTACACATGTCTGAAAATTCTAAATTTTAACAAAATTCGAAATCAGTAATTTCAATACACATGCCAAATTTCATAATTTCTGATTTCTACAACTATTTTTCATGAAATTAACTCTATTAAATCAACTAACTAACATGGTTTAATATTGAGAAAAGCTCACAATTTTCACATGGAACAGGGATTACTGACATATCATATCTATTCCAGTAATCTAAACATCAATCAACATGCTTTCTTTTACATCATTGTCATGTAATTATGCATGTTCATCAATTCATATATATATATATATAAATATATAGAACCTGCACATTATAGCAATAGACAGTCCATAACAATAACATACTCTAATATTACATGGCTGAAACGCATACATTCATAAATTATACATTTAAAACCAATTCACTCAGATTTCTGGAAATATTGATTTTGTTAAACTTAACGTCAATTAGTATGACGTTTACTATAGTCGACGTCCACATACGTTGTCGTTAAGTAATTATAGGCGGCGGCACATAGCACCGTTAACACAAACCGACGGCGGCACATAGCGCCGTTTACATATAGTAAGGACAGAAAATACATATATTTTTGGATGAACTAAACGACAGTCGATATTGCCGTTTACATATTATAGGCGGCAATACCCTGGACGTCTAGTTCTAAGACACAGAAAACACAGAAACCTGCATGCAATAACGACGTTTCTAACCCTTCCCGTAGGTTGTTTATATGCTTTAAAAATACAGACAAATGTTTAATACGTAGTATATCATATCCTAAACTAATCCCCCATGCAACTTGCCTTAATCCCTCCTAATGGAGTGTCGAATCCGAGCTCGAAGAAGCCCGTCTCGCCAGGGAGACAGTTCTTTCCTCCGTCTTCAAGCAATCCGAAACCTCCTCCGATGAAGTTCCTCCGCATGGATGAGCTTTTGGGCACGAAGTCCTATGTATCTCCTCGGTGTAGATGCCTTCGAACCGCACGAACAAGCACCAGATCGCTCTGCAAATCCCTTCCTCGGCCCTCTTTCTCTCCTCCAGAACCAAAGCAAAAACCCCATTTTCTTCCTGCGAGATCTGGTCTTATAAAGACCTCCCAAGCAAAGGCCAAACCTAATCCTGACCCTCGGATCTAAACGCATCGGATCAGCTCATTAAAGCCTTCCTGAAACGGCCGATTTCCTTAATCCGGAACGGAAAGCTCAAAAACAGGCAAGTCAGTTTAACGTCAACATAGGTTGTCGTCTACCCCAAATATAAACGTCCATCGTTGATGTCGTTTATAGTCTTGCCCATAATTAAATAATTCAGAAAAATATTAAACGTCAATACCTATCGTCGTTAACATCCCATAAACGGCATGCGATGTTGCCGCTTACAAGCTTTAACGTCAAATGATCTTGACGCCTAGTTCTACACAGAACAACATTCAATTTATGCAGAAATAAACACACAATGAACAGAATACATTCAAGGAAATTCTAGGGTACTACACTATGATTCTATTCTTGGTCTGGATTGGCTAGAGGAACACTATGCGTTAGTAGATTGTCGTGGAAAGAGGATTATTTTCCGCATTCCTGGTGAGGATGAGTTCTCTCATCCCTTGCCAAGGAACTTGGCGGGAAAGTTGGTCATCTCTGCCATGAAGGCGATGCGCATGGTAAACAAGGGTTGTAACGCTTTTCTTGCCAGCGTGGTATTAGTACCAGAGGCTGATGAGTCACCTACTCTTGCAGAGATTGATGTGGTGCAAGATTTTCCAGACGTCTTTCCTGATGATTTATCTGGATTGCCACCGGATAGAGAGATAGAGTTCACTATAGAGTTGCTTCCGGCACTTCTCCTATCTCGAAGGCTCCATATCGGATGGCACCTGCGGAGTTAGCCTAGTTAAGGAGGTAGTTGCAAGAATTGCTGGATAAGGGATTTATTCGCCCTAGTGTTTCCCCTTGGGGCGCACCTGTCTTATTCGTAAAGAAGAAAGATGGATCACTTAGGTTATGCATCGATTATAGAAAGCTAAACCAAGTGACAGTGAAGAACAGGTATCCCTTACCTCGCATTGATGATTTGTTTGACCAGTTGCAAGATGCATCAGTCTTTTCTAAGATTGATTTGCGATCTGGTTATCATCAGTTGAGGATTAGGAGTGAGGATGTGTCCAAAACGGCATTTAGAACCCGTTACGGACATTATGAGTTTTTGGTTCTTCCTTTCGAATTGACCAACGCCCCTGCAGCGTTCATGGATCTCATGAACAGGGTGTTTAGACCTTATTTAGATAGCTTTGTTGTAGTGTTTATTGATGATGTGCTGGTCTACTCTCCGGATGAGGCCACACACCGTTAGCATTTGAGGGTAGTGTTAGAGGTTCTTCGTGAGCATAAGCTGTTTGCTAAATTCAGCAAATGCGATTTCTGGTTGCGCGAGGTTCATTTCCTCGGGCATGTTATCTCCGGTGCTAGTGTTGCAATTGATCCAGAAAAGGTCCAGGAAGTTATGGATTGGGAGATTCCCAGGACCCCTTCGGAGATTCGGAGTTTCATTGGTTTGGCTGGTTACTATCGGCGATTTATTGAGGGATTTTCATCCATCGCCGCCCCATTGACACAGCTGACCAGAAAGGGAGTGAAGTTTGACTGGTCCGAGAAGTGTGAGAGTAGTTTTCAATTATTGAAGACTAAGCTCACGTCAGCTCCGGTGTTAGTCTTACCGAGCGGTGTAGAGGGTTTTGCTATCTACACGGATGCGTCTCGGATTGGCTTAGGTTGTGTGCTAATGCAGCAGGGAGGGGTAGTGGCCTATGCTTCTCGTCAGTTGAAGGAGCATGAGAAGAATTATCCGACTCATGATTTGGAGCTTGCAGCAGTGGTTCATGCACTAAAGATCTGGAGGCACTATCTTTATGGTGTCAGATTTGAGGTGTTTACCGACCACAAGAGCTTGAAGTATCTTTTCTCCCAAAAGGAATTAAACCTAAGGTAGAGAAGATGGATTGAGTTCTTGAAGGACTATGACTTCGACCTTCAGTACCATCTTGGAAAGCGAATGTCGTAGCGGATGCTCTGAGCAGGAAGAGACCATCTCTCCAGCAGGATTGGAAGATGTTGGAAGATGCGGCTTGCGCATTGACTGAGTTAGAGCCATCGCTATGCCAGGCTTTTGTAGCTCAGTTATCCCTTAGGTCCTCGGTTTTGGATGAGGTGATCGAGCAACAGAAAGCCGACCCTAGACTCTTAGAGTTAGTGGGCAAGGCAGGCAATGCTCATGATGAGGACAGTGTGATTAGATTCCATCACCGTGTTTGTGTCCCTGATTTGGTAGATGTCCGTGAGCATGTATTAGCGGAGGCTCATAGATCGCGATTCTCTATTCATCCCGGTAACACTAAGATGTACCAGGACTTGAAGAGGTCCTTTTGGTGGTCCGGCATGAAGAGGGATGTGGCGGATTATGTATCCCAGTGTTTGGTGTGTCAGCAAGTGAAGGCCGAGCGACAGTGACCATCCGGCCTTATGCAAAGGATGGAGATCCCAGTGTGGAAGTGGGAAGCTGTCACTATGGACTTTGTTTCGGGTTTGCCTCGATCTAGGAGGGGCAATGACTCGATTTGGGTAGTCGTAGATAGATTCTCGAAGACTGCTCATTTCTTGCCTATGAAGAAGAAGCAGTCAGTAGAGAGTTTGGCTAGATTGTATGTTAGTGGCATCATTAGATTGCATGGTGTGCCGAAGTCGATCATTTCGGATCGAGATCCGAGATTCACTTCGAGATTTTGGAAAGGTCTTTAGCATGCGTTAGGTTCGGAGCTAAAGCTCAGTTCGACGTTTCATCCCCAGACTGATAGACAGTCCGAGAGGACTATCCAGACGCTCGAGGATATGTTGAGAGCGTGTGTACTGGATTGGAAGGATGATTGGGAGCGTCATTTACCTCTAGTGGAGTTCTCCTATAACAACAGCTTTCATGCGAGTATTGGTATGGATCCATTTGAGGTGTTGTATGGAAGGCCGTGCAGATCTCCTTTATGTTGGGAGGAGACAAGCGATAGGCAATTGATCGGTCCGGAGTTAGTTCAGGAGACTTCGGATAAGGTCCAGCTTATCAGGAAAAGGCTTGTTGCGGCGCAGGATAGGCAGAAGAGCTATGCCGACAACAGGAGGAAGGATTTAGAGTTCGAGGTGGGTGAACATGTCTTCTTGAAGATATCACCTACTCGTGGTGTCGTCAGATTTGGCAGCCATAGTAAGCTGAGCCCTAGATTCATTGGCCCGTATGAGATTCTCAGACGATTGGGCAGCGTGGCATATGAGCTAGCCTTACCTCCAGCTTTAGCTAGTGTTCATCCCGTCTTCCACGTATCTATGCTCAGGAAGTATGTCCGAGATCCATCTCATATTATTAGCCACGAGCCAGTGGAGATTCAGCCAGATCTATCGTATATCGAGCAACCAGTAGCTATTCTTGACGGAAGGTTCAGCATCTCCGGAACAAGAGTATTGCGTTGGTGAAAGTTCTATGGCGAAACTTCTCACGAGAGGAGGCTACTTGCGAGCTTGATGATGCAATGAAGAAGAAGTATCCCCTTTTGTTTGAGTAGTGTCATTCATCTTCGAGGACGAAGTTTCTTGAAGGGGGAGAGGGTGTAAGGCCCTCGAATTCTGTTGTATTATTTTATTGCGTGTGAATATTTCATGCTTGTGTATGTATGTATGTACATATCTACGTACGTATTAGTTAGAATACTTATGTATGCATGTGTATAATTAGTTGTAAATAGTGTATGAATTGCATGGTAGTAGTGTGTACATGATAGCATATGTATGGCATGTATATGTGTATAAGTTAAGCATAGTTTCTACATGTTTTGAGTTCTGGCCGAAGGACCCTATTGGCGTCCACATGGATGGACGCCCACACTGATCTAGCGTCTACATCGATGGACGCCAATACTTAAGCCAACGTCCATGGACATGGACGTTAAAATCTCTGACATGCATGCAAGCAGAGCCCGAATTCCGAGGACAAGCAACCCCAACCATTGGGCAGCTGTCCCCAACGGTTTGAAAGCTTTCACCTCAACTCCTGCGTGAAAGGAGAGTCCCCTCTCCTATATACCAAGCCCTTTTGCAACCCCAAAGCCCCTTGGCTCTTTGCAAGAAGAGGAGAAGAAGAAAAACCCTAGTTCTGGACTGTGAGAAAAACCTACCTTTCCAAGCTTAAATCCGACCATCTGAAGCTGGTTCCGGCCATCTACCACGACAAGGAGGTAGCTGGGACAAAGGGGAAGGCTTCCCCGACATCTTCTTGGGTCTACTGCATCAAGGAACCCGATGGAAGGCGTCTTTGGGAGCTTCTTGGGACTGCCCAAGGAGAGCTTCAGCGGCTCATTTGATCCCTTTGGAGAGTTTCTGAAAGGCAAGTAACACTTACACTTCGTCCATGTAGGTGTCTAGTAGGGTTTTCTTATTTTTGCACATTTTTTCTCTTGTCCTAGATCCCCCATTCTCCCTGTATTTGGAGTTCGGTCTGTGCTCTTGCACAGACAGGAACTTGGCGTCAATGCCTTGCCGCCAAGATCTCCAGTACGCATCCAGCGATCTGGCCGTCCAACTCCTTGAATGGCCAGACACTACCGCCAAGTTCTTCAGTGCAGAACAGTAAACTGTTCTGCCTTAAGTAATTAATTTCTGGACTTTGACGCATGAGGATATAGTGTAATTTTTATATGTTATGTAAGTTAGATAATGTGATGTGTGTGGAAATTTTTGTGATTTTCTGTTGATGGCATAAATTATTATATTTATTGAAATACATGTTGGAGAAAATGAATTATGTATGTTCACCTACTGTCTACATGATTCCTGAGGAATTAAATGCCCTAGATTTCTCTATACTATGTGTATAGGTGTTAGTCCATACCCTGCAAATTTGAGAATTGTTCATGTTCATATGACTTACTGTAATTTCTGCAATGGAAATGAAAACATGAGTAGGTTATTCGAAATTTACAGTAAATTGCATGTTGTGAAATAAATTCGGGGAAAATTTCTATAATAATATGTATGATAGATTCAGATCTTTGAAATGTCAAATCTGAGATTCATGATTTGTTCCATGACAAATTGAATTATGAATGGCATGCAATTGAATGTTTTAATTTCTGTAAATGCAATAGGACTCATAAAAATCTGGAAATTTGCAGGTGAGATTATAAACCCGTAATCAGAAGGTGGTTAAATTTCTAGGCTAATTGGACAATTGTATGATGCAATATGAATTTCCCATGCGAAATTATGTGAGTAATGCATACTTTTGTGAAAGTGATTGAAATTGCGTGTACCTGATTAATGCAGGATACTGAATGTGAAATCTCTGTCATCTGTAGTACCATGTTAGGAAAAACAGAGCCACATGTGTGAATTAGAAAATGAAAAGATGTGTGAGTGTCATGTGTAAAAATGTGTGCTAAAATCGGTATGTGTAATGTGAAAAACTGTGCCAAGTGTGACACTGCTTCCATAGAGGGAAGTGGAACCGTATCATGGAAAAGTCCCCATGAGAAGGTTCAATGTGTTGTGATCCAAAGGGCATTAGGATGAAATCCTGGAGGTGGACAAGTACCACTGGTTAGGGTGGAGACTTGTTCTCTCGGTCTGCGCAGTCCAAGAGTCGTCACTATATTGCCTAGGTGGCGTCTATGTGTATATGATGTGATGTGTCCTTCTTATGGTGGTTTGGACTACGTGTCATGGCACTAAATATGTGAATGTGAAATGTGAATGTGTTTATGTGTAAAGTGAGAATGTGAACATGTGAAATTGTGAATGTGTAATGTGTGCACTATGTGAATAAGAAATTGTGTAAATTGTGAAACCAAAATGTGAGGTTGTGAGATGAGAATCCATGACATGATAAATCTGGAATCATGCTAAAACAACAAACTAAATGTGTTTATGATCGTGTTTTATATGTGTACAATGCGTAGAATCCATGTTAGGGACAATTCGTAATTATGTGTAGACCATTCCAGGTGAAATTGCTCTCATGTTTGTTTTAAATGATAATGTAGCTCTTATGTGTTAGGTTGTGTTTGTTAATCCATGTTAAACAGCAAGCTTAAAGTACATAAAATGGTCATGTGCATGTATAAGAATGTGTAGAATTCATGTTAGGTATGTTCCCTTTTATGTATGCAAGAAAATCATGCTTCGTTGCTTTCATGTTTTAGTTTAATTGGAAGTATAGCTTTCATGTGTCGGAATGATTAGAGAGCATGTGATAGGAGATTTAAATTTGGAAAATCTGAAAGCATGAACCATGTGTTTGAATTGTAGAATCATCATGATAGGTTGTTAAATTTCAATGTTAAGCATGTCCATGTTGTGTCTTGTAAAATTGTATGTAAAACCTGCTATGATATGTGCATGTACGTTATGTGTAGTATTATTTGCTAAGTCTTTTAGACTCATTACTTGCTTCGGCGTACATGTTTAGTTGGTGATGTTACTCCCGTGGAGGAGGCAGTGGAGAGCGACTCCGAGCACGGAGACTAGTTTGTTGGAGTTTACATGTGACGTTTGCACTTTCATGGTATGTAATTTGGAACAATGTACTAGAATTATCACAAAGTTGTATAATCGTGGACAAACTATGTATTCTATTTTAGCACTTTAATTATGTGGACTTTAGTTCCTTAATTGTTACATTGAATCATGTATGTTAAATGTGGATGATGAATGAAATGAAGACAGTGGTTCTTTTCTTCCGCTACTCTGTATTTATATTCAGGTGTATCTCAATCGTATGTTATTGTTTGGGTAAATGTCCCACTGTGATTACGTTCACTATACCGACGTGGGTTGGTATAACCGTACCGGTATAATGAGGGTCGTCACAAAATTGGTTCGGCACTTCCTAATGTTCGAAGACTACAGATTTGTCAACAAATTGCCAGAAGTTCAGATTGGATAGTTCAGGGGAGCCATCGCACAGTTGAGAACTGAAAACCCTGTTAATACCTCCCTTCAAGTAGATTTTGCTACTCTCAAGCTACCAGAAGTGGTCTTTCTCCCCAAGCTTCATTCCTTGCTCATGGACTCTGCTGTTAGAACTCTTATCTTTGAAAGATTTGCTAGAGTCATGACCAGAATCACAGTCTGTCACGGTGCTCCTCTTGCCTTCCACAGATTCATATTCCGTGAATATCACAGAGGAAACATCAAGTCTGAAGTTCTAGCTCCTCTTCTATCTGAATGTGAAAGGCTCTCTCCATCTGATTGGGAAAAGCACTATCATCAGGCTACTCTTCAATTGGAAGCCTTGAACTCCTTTTTGTTCAATTCAGGCAAACCCCTTCTATCTTTTGATGAATTTTGGATCTCAATTCCATCAATTTGGCTCAAGATCCTTTTGCCATTTGGGTTGAAAGATACAAGGTTTATGTACCCTTGAAGAAAGACCTACAGCAGCAGCAGATCTTCTACCCAATCTCGATTGATTAGTTTTTGCAGCATGCCAGCTTTGGAACCACCAGCTCTTACAAGATGTCTCTTGGAAAGGATGAGTATGCCAATTTCCTAGAAGCTCAGAGGCAGCTCCACATCCAAAGAATGGTTCCTGTTATGGGCCTTCATACACTATAGCTTGGGGTGCATTCCAAATCTATTTTGAAGAACATGAACGTAAGGCTTGGCCGATCATCACTCGCCATGCCTCTCTCTTTGTCACCTGTCTTCTACATCACTGTACCCCCTCAGTAATAAAATATAATGGTTATGTTGGCTCCCATTTATCTTTCTTCTATTCTTTTCTTGAGTTCTTACTTTTCTTTTTGCTTAATGACAAAAAGGGGGAGAAAATACATTAATTTGAAATACATTCCTTAGATTCATCAAATTTATTTAAAGTTATTTTAGCATTTTATAAGTTAATGTTATGTTTTGTCATCACAAAAAAGGGGGAGATTGATGATTAGTCCATCCCCATATAATTTTAGTTATTATATGTAATTTTTAGTGATTAACAAAACCTTAACAAATATTTCCTAACATGTTTTTCTGAAGTTCATCCATAGGAAATAGTTCAAGCAAAATCTGTAAGTTATTCTCACACACTGTTATTTAAAGTTTAGAGCATGCATTTCTTCTAAGTACACATCGATTTCCTTTATATTATAACGATTTGATAAGTAAAACAATGATTTCCATCGCTACAATGATTTGATAAGTAAAGTAATGATTTCCATCGCTACAACGATTTGATAAGTAAAACAACGATTTCCATCGCTACAACGATTATAGCTGTAACGATTCGATAAGTGAAACAACGATTTGATCGTTGTAATGATTCGATAAGTGAAACAACGATTTGATCGTTGTAACGATTCGATAAGTGAAACAACGCTGTAATAATTTGATAAGTGAAACAACGATTTGATCCCTGTAACTATTCGATAAGTGAAACAACGATTTGGTCGCTGTAACGATTCAGTAAGTTAAACAACGATTTGATCGCTATAACGATTCGCTATCACTTCAACATCGATTTGATCGAAACAATGATTTGATAGCAAACAACGATTTGCTCTTACTTGAACAACGATTTGCCTTAGTCAAAGAACGATTTGCTCAAACAACGATTTGCTTCTACTTAAATAACGATTTGCTTGGACAACGATTTCATTATTTACATCAACATAAAATTTCATTTATATATGGATTATAATTATGAAATCGATTTCACGTATACAACAACACTCTTCACAATGATTATGGTTTGAATGAATTATCATGCATTTCATTATTATCTTCTCAGATAAAGCCTGATAATAACCATTCTATTCAAACATATTTTCAAAACTCTATGGAGGTTAATTCTTCCCGTGCATACTATGATCTTGATCATCCCACATGAAATCCTCTTGCTTACTTGATGTATCACATAGAATCTTGATTTGTGTGATGTCAGGATAGCCTTTCTAGTTTAAGCATATCATTATACTGCACGCTACTAGGGTTGACTGACAACGTAGAGAAAAAGGAGTTGTCTAGGTATCCGTGTTTAATGCATGCAGGGCTTTTGTAGTAAAGCACGTCAAAGATGGATCGGTCAACCTGTCGAAAGGATAAAAGATTTAGAAAATCTTTCCTAAGGATGCAAGGACCAATCCAATCGCTTATAGCTGCAGGCTCATCTTCACATGCCTACGACCAGTCTCTTTAAAGAGCATGAAGCTGTGAGACAATGGGCATCTGAACAGCTACTTCAACAGTCAAAATAATTTACAGAAGATAAAAAGAAGACTGATGACTCCATGAAGACACAAGTGATATACACTGAGCAACATACATAGAATCCATCAAGCACTTGCGAGCACCAGCAAGAAGAGCTTATTCCTTTCAGCACACCAACCTTTAGCTCTCAGCTCTCTGTGTTTCATTTGATTAGCCTTTGGAGAGCTAGTGTAGTTCTGAGAGATTTTCGTGTTACAAATCTTTGTCTCTCAAATTCAACTTCAGATCAAGCAATCTCTTATAAGCTTGGTCTAGGGGCAATTCGCCTTTTACTCACATTCTTTGTGTGTGTTCCTCTTCTATTGTGAAGAGAAGACCTGTAGGAAACAGGTGGTTGTTATTCCCTTCCTTAAAGAAGGAAGACCTGTTGCATCAGGTGTTGGTTTGTACCTCTTCAGGGTTAGAAGAGAAGGTCAGCCACTGCTGGATGTGTAAGTGTCCTGAAGGGGGACAGTACCTTGGTTAGTGAAATCTCAAGTTGTTGCTTGGGGACTGAACATAGCACTCCTTGGGATAGGAGGTCCAAACCAGAATAAAAGTCTCCTGTGTTGTGTGTTTGCTTGTTTGTCTTCACTCTCACTAACACTAACTATCGATCTTAGTGTTTTTTTGTTAAGTGTTTTTATTGACAGATTTTAATTTAAAAAGAGCATTTAGCAATCCATTCACCCCTGTTGATTTGTGGTTATTTTAATAACCATACTCACTGATTTGATCATTGCTTTGATTTGTTTTTGATGATGACACAATCATTGTCATTCATGTTAAGATGCTCTTAATAATGACACAACTGTTTTTGATTTGATCATTGCTTTGATTTGTTTTGATGAAGATACAATCATGGTCATTCATGTTAAGATGCTCTTAATAATGACACAACTGTTTTTGATGATAACATATGTATGGTTTTGATGGAAAACCTCTCAATCATGCTGAAAAATCTTGTGTCAAGTTATTATCTTATGTGTGTTGACACATGTTCTTCTTGGTGTCGACACATGATTGCTTTTCATTCAACCTTTATGTTTAAAATGACATGACACTACGACAAAATTCATACGACATATATGCCTTCATGATAACTTACTTGAAATGTCTTTTATGTAGGTAAGAATCAAAGCACAAGTCAAGAACCAATAATCAAGCACAAAAGAACTTGCAAAACACAAGAAGTGTCCAGCTGTCAACATGACTAAATTCATGTGTCGACATGTAAGCCCCTTGATTTTTCATCCTTGGGTGATTTCTTATGTATGTATAAATGTATGCCATCGATGTATAAACTTTATTGTGCATAGTACTTACTTGTTTACATTGCGTGAATAAGTATTATTTTAATGTGTGCATTCTAGATTATATATATATATAATATATATATATATATATATATATATATATATATTATGTGTGTATATGTGTGTGTGTGTGTGTGTGTGTGTGTGTGTGTGTGTGTGTACATAGAATTTCTGCAGTTTTAAGTTCTGTTCTGGCGGCTAGTTGGCATCAGCATCAGTTGACGTTGACCATAAATCAGCGGCCACATCGATGGACGCCTACTCAGAATTGGCGGCTATTGATGTTGATGTTTACCTCCCAGATCTGTTGCGATTTCAGATCTGGAAACGCCTCTGGAAATGTTGCCCTTGGTTTAGGAAACCGTTCCCCAACGGTAACCCAACCTTACCCAACTTCGTCTCCGACCCTAGCTCTATAAAACACCCCATCTCCGGCCAGATCTAACCCTTTTGACTCTTTGTCAAAAACCCTAACATTTTATGTGCGAATCCCAACTTTGGAACCCCTTGATCCGACGATTTGAGGCTTCATCCGACGTGCTACAACGACTGGAGAGGGCTCTAAACATCCGAGAATGGCTTCCCCACATTGGTGTGCAGAGGAGATCAACACAGAACTCGGATCGAGGGAGTTTTGAGGACTCTTTGGCTCAGGCCGAGGAGGGCTTCTCCGGCTTAAATTGTTGCTTGTGGATTTTCTAGGAGACAAGTAACCCTTTCACATCACTCTTACATACGTCTAGTAGGTCCTAGGAATTTTTTTGGATTTTTATTCGTGTCCTGGAACTCCAATTTCACCAAGTTCTTGCATTCAGTCTATGTTTTGTACAGATAGGAACTTAACGGCGGGATCCCTTGCCCTTAAGATCTTGAGTTGGCGGCGACCTTTGTTGCCGTTAACTTGATAAACGGCCACCTGCATGCCGTCAAGTTCGCCAGACTGCAACAGTGTGCATGTCTGACCTATATGCCCTATTTTTCGGATTTCTGCGTATGAGGATATAATGTAAAAGTGATATGCTATAAAATACTATAATTGGATCATGCTGTGCAAATTTATGAATTTCTGTGGAATACCCTAATTGTCTGAAATTTTTGAAATGCATGTGAAATAGGTTTTAATCTTGTAAAATTTCATTTATGCAATCTGTGTGGAATCCAAGTGTCATCAAATTTTTGTGAAATGTTTATGGGTTTCAATTCATGCTGTAGAAATTTGGTAAATTTTTGACATCTGTGTAAATTATTACATTTTACGAATGGTAAAACAATAAGCATGTTTTATTAGTATAGAGATTCAGATAAATAGTGCGGAAATAGTTAAATTCCTAGAAATTGACATATGTTTAGGACTATCAGTATCCATGTGTAGAAGGAATTGTGGGTCTGAACAATGAAAATCCATGCTAGTTTGACCATGTTTACTTTGTATAATACCACTGCTAGAATTTTCATAAATTGTGTGTAATTCAGAAAAAATGCGAAATTTGGTATGCATGATGATTAACCTGTGTTAGATTTTTGGTTAAAATTTTGTACTGAAATGATGACAGTAGCTATATATGTCGATTTTGTGTGAAATATTGATAAATAAATGCACGTTAATATGATTAGTATTAAAATCTGCTAATTTCAACATGATTAGACTTGTTTGAATCTGTTAATACTGAGAATAGTAGTACCATGCTAGTTAATACTGAAGTATGTAAATATGTGAGCATGAATTGGATGTGTTAAAATTGTGCATTAAGCGTGTGTTAAAATTTAGACAAATATGTAAATGTGCCAATGGGCGACACTGCTACCTTAGAGGAATGTGGAACTGTACTGTGGTAAAGTCCTCATGGAAAGGTTCATAGTGTGTGATATCCCATGGGCATTGGGATTAAATCCTGGAGGCGGACGAGTACCGCTGGTTAGGGTGGAGAGTGCTTCTCCCGGTTCTGCGCAGTAACTAAGAATTATCACTATAATGTCTAGGTGATAGATATGTGTGTGAGGTGACAAGTGTGTGTCCTTCTAGAGGTGGTTTGGACTATGTGTCATGGCATATAATTAAGAATATGTGATCATGTGTGTGAAAGTGTGAACATGTGAACTAGATAAGTGAAATTGTGTAAATGATTAGGTGAGAATATGAATCAATGGTATAACATGTAAAATGATAATTCCTTATATGAATGTGATATATCCATGTCAAAACCGCAATCTATTCATGTGTGTAGATGTGTTAACCATGTGAAAATGATCATAGAATCCATGCTAGGAATATTTTTATAATATGTGTAAACTCCATGTTTAAAATGGTTATTATCTTAGTATGTGAATGTAATTAAATGAGATTTAGTTTAGCATATTGTAAAGTGTGTAGAAAGCATGTGATAGGTTTTAAGTCATTGAAAAAAAAATTTGTTATAAATCACTTATCATGTGTAGCATGTATAGAAATCATGTTTAGGTTTTTGAAACATTACCAAACCCATGCTTTATAAGATAATGGTGTAGCATGAGAATGTGTAAAGTCAGGTGATGTATGTATGTTTAGTGTGGTTGGAGTTACTTGTTGAGTTTCTTTGGACTCATTCTTGCTTCGGCGTACAGGTGCAGACATTTCTACTTCTTCCGATGAGATCGTTAGGAGCGACTTGGAGCGGGAGTAGAGGACTTTTGTCTTGGATTCAGCATTGTATTTTCTCCTTTCATAGTATGTAATAAAAGACTCTGCGTAGTCTTATGTGGACAATGTAATAAATGAAATTTCTCAGTTATGAAGTATTTACTTTTTCTTTTCTATATAGACTGTGTATAAATGATGATGATGGAATAAGAGTTACTTTCCTGTTATTTCATTTCTGTTGTCACATGTTATATATATTTGTGTATGTTTCAGCCTAATTGTACAATTGTTGGGTAAATGTCCCACTGTAGCGGCGTTCATTATACCGATGAGGGTTGGTGTAACCGTACCGGTATAAGGAGGGTCGTTACATGACAACCAGTGAGCAAACAAGCTACTGGAAGACAAGAAAAAGCAGTAGCTATCGTCAGACAAGATGCATCTGTCGACAGATCAGTCCAGCCTGTCGACAGCCAGAGGTCGCTTGTCGACAGCCCAGTCCATCTGCCAGAAACATGGTTCTGGAAGCCAGGTTGGTAGCAGTACCTATCGACAGCAAGAAGGCATCTGTCGACAGCTGTAGGTTAAGTCACAACATGTGAGAAACATGTGATCTCTATTAGGGCATCCCCTTCTCTCACGAATCCCAAGAGTTGTGTGAGACTTGGACACTCATATATATAGATCTTTTGGACTCCTTTTCATACAAGAGAGACAACACAACTCCCAAAAGGCTAGAGGCGGTTGGAAGAGATTTCTCAAGTGCTTTGTTCATCTCTGGAAGGTTGCAGACCAAGAATCTCATCTCAGGAGATTGACTGGTGATCAAGTTCTTCATCAAATCAGTAGAAGAAGAATAAGAGCTACTGCAGGAGAGATCTAGAAGATCTTCATCTAATCAGCAACTCCAAGAAGACCTTGATCCAAAGCAGAGCCTCTCCATCCTGAAGAAGAAGAAGAAGAGAAATCCGAACAGCAGCAGTCTCAAGGAAGAAACAATATAGATCTATAGTCATGGTGATCAGATCAAGAGTTAAAGAAATCTTTCTTCCTTCGTTCATATCTTTCTCAATTCAATTCATATATCTGTATGTGTGTGTACTGATTTGAGATCAGTACGTGGAGTTTGTGGAAGTGTGTGCTTTGTGGTCTATGCTGGCTTTTGCATAGATCTGATTTGTATGTGTGGTGTGTTGATCAGATGAAGGCTAGAGGATCTGATCTATTGTGAACTTTGTAGACGGGAGATTTAGCCCATCTTCGCGTGGTTTAGTGGCCCAATAAGGCTCATTTGACCGTTTGTTGACTTGCCTCGGATCCCATGTAGACGGCAGCATCGACTGCCGCTGACTCCTGGTTGGCGGAAAGGTCTCTGGACGCCGATTATAGTTGGCGTCCACTTATGTTGACGCCTGCATGGGGTTGGCGGCAGGATAGTTGTTCGTCAACCTGGGTTTACCTGGTCTGCGCAACTGCCCAAGCTTTCAGCCCACTAGCGCCATTCTCTCGGCCATGCAACGCATATAGCCGTTCCCAACGGGTATATGGGCCACCTTGGCATACCATTGACCCAGTAAAAATCCTATGTCGCCCCCTCCCATTGGTTGGAGCTTAAACTCATGGATTGCCAAGTGTGTTTCTTCACACTTAGCATCCTAGGCACCCTAGATCCGACCCCCACTGTCTATATAACTCTCCCCTTGGCTTTCTAAGTAAGAGGGGAGGATGATGGATGCCCAAGCCTTGATGCTTTGAGAGAGGAGAGATAAAATTGACTCAAGCTTCCACACTTGTTTCCTCTCTTCCCCTCAACCTGTGGAGCGCCCAGGAGGCTTCACCACGAGCTGGAGGAGCCCACAAAGGAGCCAAACAAGCTGCAATGCGAGGATCATCTCCCTCCTCCCTTTCTCTTCCCCTTCTCTCTCTCTTAGTTCTTGCATGTTACACACACCCACACACACACCCTAGGCATGTAGGGCACCTTCCTACACACCTAGAAAGGGGTTTCCCAACCAAAAATGGAGGGAAGAAGGGTGGTCATAATACTTGGCCACCCCTCTTCTCAAGTCCGCAACCAGTACGGGACTCTCCTTTTGGGCATTTCTCTTTTCATTTTGAACATTCACTGCACTTCTTAGAGTCTAATAGAGTCTTTCTTTTGTGGCAGGAACACTTGAACGAGACCGTGGAGCTCTCTTTCTTTGGCCAGCCGAAGAAGGAGAAGTTGGAGTCCCACGATCTACCACTACGTGAGGCTACTGCACCGACGTGATCACAATACCTCCTTGGGCACAGGTAAGGCCCTAGCGATCGCACCTCTCCCTTTCCTTTACGATTTCTCTTGGTTTTCTCCTCAGTCAACACAGTCAACCGGGGAGTCAACAAGGTCAACTAGTAACCCTTCATCGCCAACGAGGGAGCGACGACATTCGTGAATGTCCGGAGGATCCCACAGTCCATCGGGAGCCCGGTAAACGGATCGTCCACGGCTCTTTTATGGCGATTGCAGTGGGACAAGCACTGCTGCCACGGTTTCAATCTTCACCCAGGTAAACGACAATCGATACTGCCGTCTACCCAGGTAAGCGTCCATCTTTCCTGTCGTTCAGTTCTTCTTAACGTCAATCTCTGTTGTTGTCTACTTCTCTTCAGCGTCCGTCGATCATGCCGTTTTCATGCTTTTGAGGAACTTGACGTCGCTGGCCTTGCCGTTTACCTTCCCAGAAGCTTATTTTTGGCTGTTTTAATCTATTTTTCTTCCTGTTTGCTTCTTGTTTGCCTTCTAACGGTTCTGTGTCACGAGGTGGGTCCTTTTCTCATCTGTTCTAGCCTCCCCACACGTTCTAGGATAGCCCCTCCTTGGTTTACAACCTTTTACTCGGAGATTCCCTCTCGGGTAAATCGGGTTGATTCCAAGGGGAACTCTATAAGTCCCTAAATTCTGTGGATTCCCTCACGGTATGGGGCAGGAGAACCTTTACCCTTCCCATTTAGTCCGCCCATTCACCCGGCTTTGAGTAAGGAGTGAGAGAAAATGGCCTTTTACAAAGTTATTTAACACACAACTTCAAATCTTCTAAAAATTTTGGGACGTTGTTTGATAACATTGTCTGGTAGAAATCCACTCTTCTCCTGATAACAGTATAATTAATCAACTAAATCATCTTAAAATCAGTAGGTTGTGTTGTTAAATGGACTCTTGGTTGAACTCTTGCAACATGTCTAACAATCCGGCTTTCGAATATGACGATAACATCAATGATGAATTTGTCGAAATGGTCAACACTGATATGCAACCTGAAGAGTCCATTCAGTCCTCTTCTCAGGCCAACAATGAGGAGAGTGTGAGTTTGAGGGTTAACCCAACTTATGCCCAAGATGTTCAAGAAGACCCCGAATTCTCTAAACTCCTCTCTCGCTATTCGCACGAGGACATCATTTCTAGGCTTTCTAAGCATACCATCCGGGCAGCGACCTCTCCTTCCCCTCCATCCCCTTCTCCATTCCATGCTTCCTCATCTAGGCCCGTTCCTAGGCCAATCACTCCATCCCGGGTTCCCACCTCCACTCCTATTCCTCCTCCCACTCCTGCACCAATTCCAACTCCTCCATCTCCCGTCAATCCTATCTACATCCAAACTTCACCTCCCACTCAATCCGAATCCATCTCCCGATCGGAGGTGGAGGGCTTTGTTAGGAAACTCTTGGCCGAATCATTGTCACTTTCCAAGCCTCATTCCCTTCAGAACTACTGCAAGCTTCCCAACGCCTACTTTCCCCAGGGTTTCAAGGCCCCGAAATACCGCAAGTATGACGGGACCTCCGACCCTTAATTCCACCTTGCTGGCTTTACCATGGATTCCTATCGGTGGCTGTACGATCGGGTCCTCTTAGTTCACCTCTTCCAACAATCATTAGAAGGGGAAGCTTTGAGGTGGTTCACCTCCTTACCCGCATCGGATCTTATTAATTTCGACATAGTCTCCGAACGCTTCATCTCCCATTTCTCCTACATGGCCACCCAAGTCCCTACACTCTCCGACTTGGTGGCGGAGAAGATGAGGCCGGATGAAGACTTTGTCACTTTTGCCAAACGTTGGAGATCCATGGCTTCGAGAGCCGATGTCACCATCCCGGAGTCTCAAGCCATCATTATGATTGTCAACAACACCACTTCTCAGCTCAAATCCATTTTGATGCTAAGTGAGTTCCCCTCTTTTGCACATCTTTATAATCGAGCTAGGGTGGTTCAGAATCAAATCAAGGACTCCTCTCTCCCACCATTCTTTGAAGGGAAGCCCAAGGGACGTAAGGCTCCCGCGGTACCTACCACCGAGGGGGTGACCATCAATGAGTCCGTCAGTGCTTGCAGTCAGCCGCTGAGGCCGCCTAACAAACCCTCCAACTCTCCTTCTAATCCTCACCAATTCCCGTCACACCCCTCCAAACCTTATTCCACTTTTCCTCCCCCTTCTGGCTACACCCGGCCTGGTCCCAAAAGGTCTCACTACCCTCCTCTCCCTGAGACCCTCGAGGACGTATTCTTCGGCCTCATGTCTTGTGACGCTATCCGACTCCCCCCACAAAGGGAAAGCGTCAATCTAAGGGTGGATACATCAAAATACTGTCCTTATCATAGGGCCCATGGTCACGACCTCAACAACTGCTTCACTTTCCGTGACTGGGTATACGACATGAACGATCAAGGTAGGATAAATTGGGAGGACGTCAAGGTGGTCATAGACAAGTCTAGGTACACCAAAAGGGACCTTGGCATTGTCCAAAACCCTCTCCCTAACCATCAAAGCAACAATCCCTCCTCCTTTAAGTCCCAAGAAAATGTCCATACCATGACACATTCTGAACCATGGGTCGTGAAGAGAGAACAAAAGTGGGGGGTTGAAGGTTTTGACGAATGGTACCCGTGTCCCCCTGTAGAGTCTGAAGAGCCCTCCACAACCGTAGATGCCATTTTAGAAGAGCGGCCTTTAGTTCTTATCCGACCCACATGTCAGGAAGCCTACCCCTCCATTCAGGTTTCCCCTGCCTATGAGCCGTCCACCCACGGAACCAGACCTCTCCAGCTTATCCTCCGTAAGCCTCAGGAGGACGTTCATGCCACACTCCGGAATCGGATTATTCCTCCCCCTCTGCGGCCATCTCAAGATGAGGAGGATAGTGGACCTCCACCACCTGCCGGCACCGAATATGACATTTCTGCAACACTTGGATAAGACTCCCGCAAGGGTGTCTATTTTGGAATTGATTCAGAGATCGCCGTCACATCAGTCCACCCTCCTCCAATTCCTCCAAAAGATCATGGTCAACGATGACCTTCCTCTCAGTGGGGTCACTAATGCTATCCTCTCCCTCACCTAAGGACCATCAATCTCCTTCTCGGACAAAGATCTTGCCCCCCTGACTGTCGATCTCTTCCTCTCTGTCTTACCGTTAACCTCAATGGGGTTTCGGTGGACTCCACCCTCATTGACACCGGGGCATCCATCAACATGTGTCCGATGAAGACCCTCAAGAAATTGGGTTTGGGGGAGGACAATCTGGAGAAAATCTGCTCCATTATTGCTGCCTACGACAATTCCAAAAGGGTTGCCAAAGGTAAAATTGCTCTTCAGCTCGAGATTGGACCCACCACTATGTCCTCCGAGTTCCTAGTCTTGGACGTTGATCCGGCCTACAAAGCCATCCTCGGTCGTCCCTGGCTGGAGCAAACTTTAGGGGTCCCTTCCACCGCCCACCAATGTTTCAAATTTCCATTCAATGGGTGGTTTATCAAAATAAAGAGCATTCCTACTTTAGAAACCCTCAATTCTATCACTTCGGAGCAAATGCCGCATCTTTTCATTCCGGACAAAGGGAAGAAACCTGTGATGTCCATCTTTGACTTCCCCTTACCCTTTAATCTAAACCAACCTCCCCAGTCAAATGAAGAGTTTGAGCATATCCCATGTCCTCAAGGGAAGAGTTGGAAAGTGATGGCCAAGATTGGCTATATCTATGGCCGAGGATTAGGTAGGAATGAGCAGGGTCCTATCCGTAGTGTCCAGAAGAGAAGGTTGCTAGATAGGGCTGGTCTAGGATTCCGTCCGGACCCCATTCACTAAGATCCATTCATTCCCTATCAACCTCTCACTTGGACCCTGAAGGAGCACTTCATTTAGGGACCCCTCCAGCTGGGAATGCGGGAACCTGTGATAGAAGAACTGTCCGACTCTGAAAGCTAAGGAGAAGGAGAGGAAATTACCGAGGTTGAAAAAGTCTGCGATGACTTCGGCCTTCTCTTTCTCTTTGGTTCAGATCTCCCCTCCTCATCACCTTCATCCCCTCCATCTCCTTCACAATCTCCCACCACCGAGATGTGCCCAGCACCTCACTATCCCCCTCCATCCACTTCTTCATCTCTTCTTTCTCCCCCTATCCTTCCTCCATCCCTCACCTGGCCAATCGGTGCATCATTGAGTCAACAACTCATGGTTTTGAGCCTTGACTCCAAAAAAAAAAAAAAGCCAATTTGGAAGGTGGGAATGTGAGGTCTCCATCGAGCACCCTTCCTCTTTGGAGTCTCTTCCGCTCGGCCAGGGGCCGACGCTTTCCAGCCTAAATTCCCGCTCCCGCCCCTCTGAGGACACTTCCCCTGTACATAGTTTTGTACATAGTGGTCTAGATTCTAGTTTAGAGTCGGGTTTAGAGTCTAGTCTAGAGTCAGGTCTAAGTTTAGAAGAGTCTAGTTCCCCTCAGCCATGTGTTCGTAAGGAGGAGGGTAGGAAAGTTCCTGCCCGTTATGTCATGGCCTTGGCTGAGAAATGTGTTAAGTTAAGTCAAGTCCCAGAATTTCTTGAGGAGCCTGCCCTTGTAGAGTCTGATTTTGAAGAAGGTGACTCTGTAGACGATGGTTTAGGAGTCTATCTGCTAGATTTCGATGAGAAGGGTGAGCCGGGAGATCTTGGGTCAGAAGAAGAGGACCTAGTGAGCTCCTATGTGGATGGCACCAAGAGGTTCGACGAGCCAACCCTAGCTGCGGACGAGCCCACCAAAGTGGTCAGTCTTGGCACTGAAGAGTCCCCGAAGGTAGTCTTGGTTAGTGCCAACTTGAGTGTAGAATAAGAAGGAGCCCTTGTAGCTATCCTTAAAGAATTCTCCAACGGTTTTGGTTGGTCCTACGAGGGCATGCCGGAACTTGACACCTCTTTGGTCGAACACTGGTTGGTCCTAAAAGCCGATGCAAAGGCCGTTAAACAAAAGCTAAGGAGGTTACATCCCAAGCTTGCACTCAAGATCAAAGAGGAGATTGACAAATTACATAAAGCCAAATTCATCAGGGTTGTGCTTTATCCACAATGGGTAGCTAATATCATCCCTGTGATGAAGAAGGATGGTAAGGTTAGGATCTGCATAGATTTCCGTGACCTTAATCGTGTCTGCCCAAAGGATGATTTCCCTCTTCCACACATAGATGTCCTAGTGGACAATACTGCCGACTTTGAGATGTTGTCATTCATGGATGGTTTCTCTGGGTATAACCAAATCCGTCTGGCGGAGGGAGACCAGGAGAAAACTTCTTTCACAACGCCTTGGGGGACCTATTGTTATGTTGTGATGCCCTTCGGATTGAAGAATGCGGGAGCAACTTATCAAAGGGCAATGATGGCGATTTTTCACGACATGATGCATGTACACATGGAAGTCTATGTAGATGATGTCTTGGTTAAATCAAAGACTCAACATGACCCTGCTGAGGTCCTCTGGGCGGTTCTCCAACGGTCTAGAGAACATAAGCTCAAAATGAATCACAAGAAGTGTGTCTTCGGGGTCTCTTCAGGAAAGTTGCTTGGGTTCATAGTTAGCAAGCGGGGAATTGACATTGATCCCAATAAGGCCAAAGCAATAACTGACATGCCTCCTCCTAGGAATATCAAAGAAGTTAGAGGGCTAATTGGCAGACTGCAGTTCATTAGGAGGTTCATCTCTCAGCATTCAATTCGCTGCAAGCCCTTCTATGAGATGCTTAGAGGAGAGGCTAAATTTGATTGGAACGATAAATGTCAAAAGGCCTTTGAAGAGTTAAAGAGTTATTTGTTCAATCCCCCTATTCTCGATCCTCCGGTCCCAGGTCGGCCTTTATTGCTCTATGTGTCAACCACTGATGATTCAACTGGAGCAGTCTTGGCCCAATATGACGACGAGAAGAAGGAGAGGGCGGTGTACTATCTGTCTAAGTTGTTCAATGAAGCCGAGAAAAAGTACACTGCCATGGAAAGAACATGTGCGGTCATCGTCTGGGTTGCCCAGAAGTTGAAACACTATTTCCTAGCTCATGAGGTAAAACTTCTGGCGCGTATGGACCCAATTCGGTACTTGCTTGAGAAGCTCGTCCTGATTGAGTGGTTGATGAGGTGGCAAAGCTTCCTCAATCAATTTGATATCACCTATGTCAACCAAAAGTCAATCACGGAGCATGCTATTGCTGAGCATTTGGCCCACCACCCCTTACCTTCATACTCTCTTGTTGATGAAAGTTTTCCGGATGAAGAGTTAGGAGCCATTATAGATGGTGAACCTTCATGGATACTTTACTTCGATGGGGCTCTCAATTCTAAAGGGTGTGGAATAGGGGCAGTCCTCCTCTCACCGGAAGGGGTAGTCATTCTGCATGCCTATCAATTAACCTTCCGTGCCACGAACAATGTGGTCGAGTATGAGGCACTCCTAGTTGGGCTGAAAATGGCATTGTTGCTCGGAGTCAAGGAGTTAAGGATTATCAGAGATTCGCAATTGATACACTAGCAATCTCTTAGCAAGTACCAGACCCAGGATCCCAAGTTGAAACCATACCAAGAATTGGTAGGAAAGGTAGTCCGACAGTTTAAGAAGCTCACCCTAGTCCACACTCCTAGAGCTCAAAACATTCTAGTAGATTCTCTCACCTCCCTGGCTTCTTCCATCCCTATTCCGTTAGGAAGGTCTTCCGAAACCGTCTCAGTTCAAAGGTTAAAAGTCCCTTCTCATGTTGATCCTTGGTTTTCTCAACTCGAGTCTCCCTCCCTTCGGGTCCATGCCCTCTCAAAAGAGCCTAAAATCGACCTCGAAGATGGTCATCCGTGGTATTTTGACATCGAAAACTTTCTCAAAGATGGATCCTTCCCTGATTATGCCACCTGTGCTGATAGACAGGCCATTCGCCATGTCTCGGAGCGTTATAAGATCATAGGTGGCATCCTCTACAAGAAATCTCTCAGTGGGGTCTATCTTCCTTGCCTTGATGAAATCGAATTCAAAGTGTTGTTGAAGCCGCTCACTCTAGTGTGGTGGTCATGTCAATGGTAGAGCAATTGCCCAAAAGTTACTAAGACACTATTACTGGCCCACCATGGAAGAAAATTGTTCTCACTTTGTCCGTCACTGTGCTAAATGCCAATTACACGGCGACAAAATCCATGCTCCTTCCTCTTCTCTTCACCCTCTCATTGCTCCATGGCCTTTTGCCATGTGGGCATTCGACGTCGTCGGTCCTCTCGCGGACAGAACCAAAGATATCCGTAAGAAGTCCTTCATTCTGACCACCACCGAATACTTCACAAAGTGGGCTGAAGCGGAAGCATTCATAGAAGTCAAAGCTTCAACAGTGGTCAAGTTCATCAAGCACAACATTCTTGCAAGATTCGGCGTGCCTCGGGACATCGTCACCGACAATGGACCGCAATTCACTTCACAGGAGCTTCGCGACATGTGTGGTAAATATGGCATTAATTTGCATCATTCATCCCCATATTATCCACAAGGTAATGGACAAGCAGAAGCTACTAATAAAACTCTCATTAAAATCATAAAGAAAACTTGCAAATCTCATAACAATGCTGACTGGCCAAACCGCTTGGTTGAGGCTCTTTGGGCTTATCGCACCTCGGTCCGAACTCCTACGGGGCAGACTCCCTATGCTTTGACATATGGATCAGATGCGATACTCCCATATGAGATCTTCGTTCCTTTATTGAGAGTTCAATTGGATTCCGATCTTGACCCCGGTCAACGACGGGAGGCTTTATTAGCACAACTTGAACTCTTAGATGAAAGGCGGATGATAGCGGCTGACCACGCTCAAGTCTATCGCCAAAGAATTGCACGTTTTTACACCAAAAGAGTGCTTGAGATAAAATTTGAAGTGGGTGAGATGGTCCTAAAACGTAAAATTATAAAGGCACCAGGTCCCAGGAGCAAATTGCAAGAAAACTGGGAAGGTCCGTTCATTGTTAAAGAAGCATACTTGGGAAATGCTTATAGGTTAGTAGACTCCGAGGGAGTTGAGTTGTCGCATCCTTGGAATGCAGTCTACCTCAAGAAGTTCTACTCTTAATCCATCAGTCAGTCAGGTCTGTCATTCATCACTTGTCAATGATATAGGTTTCAGACTCTACTTCTCCACTTGGTCATTAGTAAGATAGAGTCTCTTCGCACACTACACGATGTTGAAAAGTTGTCCTTTAGCTGGAAGATCACAAGTACACTTGGACGGTCTAATTTGGTCAATATAACCCTATTCTCTTCTTATTCGGCCAAGTTTGAAAAAGGGGCAAACCATGAGTAGGGGACCACCCACTCTCACTTAAGAGACAAGGTCACCACAAAAAGGGCAGTCAACAAAATGTCAAAAGGCAAAATAATCAAATCAAGCCAAAAGGGGGCAAAGAAAAGCCAAGAAGGCCAAAAAGGGTAGCAAAAAGTACGTACCCAGAAAAAAGGCTGACCAAATCAAGGAGGTAGCAAATAGTATGTACCTCCACCCCAGAAATGAAATGAAATGAAAGATACCCCTGAAAATAATTATTGACCAAGTCTTTTAGTGTGAGATGTCGGTTTGGAAACAAAAAGTGGTTTGAACCAAATCCTCGCATGACCTTCTATTTATTTCTTCCAATTTCTCCTTCTAAGGGCAATTTGACCTCATAAGACCTTCCATAGTGGAAAATATCAAGAAGGTTAGGGGCAACCTCCAATGTCAAGGACTTCATGCACGATCCTCCTTATTTATGACCTCCGTAGTTAAGTAAATCGTACGGACCCTATGCTTTGACATGTGATGAATATGTGTCCTAGAGTCCAAAAATCTAAAAAAATGGAAAATGAGAAAAAGAACAAAAGAGAGTCTCTCGATGTATATAGTTTTACCATGTACATACCTTTTCCTTTTATTTTAATTCAAAAAAAAAATTCAAAAAAAATATTGGTATCATGTATATATACTAACGTTTCCCTTATTTTATTACTCAAACAAAAAAAATAAAAAATAAAAAAAATACATGTGCATATTTCCTTTCATTTATTTTATTTTATGTTCTTATCTTTAATTGGACATTAGCCCCTTGACCAGATCTCAAGAAAGGTACATCATTTAGGTAAGGGGCTAAAGACAGATCTACACTAACTTTTTCCTTTAAGTGTTGTGGATGCAGGAATCAAGGCACATTAGCAAACCATTCAAGCACACAAAATGATGAAATCCACAAAATCCACTAAAGGAATCAAGTTTGTACATATCATGACAGGGGCATACCCCTGGTGGTACATTTAGAGCCTCGCTCCTCACTCCTCTCTCCTCTCTCCCTCGCTCTGCCCCTGCCGGCGAGAGCTGCTCACCTCCTCCTCCTCCCTCTCCCGACGTCGGTCTGGGAGAGGAGGTCTCGACGCCACCGAGGCCTCCGGTCGTTGTCCCCCTCCTCATCCTGCAGATGGGTCTCCCAACGACACAATGTCATCAAGAGACCAGAAGACCAACCCGCTCCGACCTACTGCCTCCTACTAGGCTTGTCGCTGCTGCTCCCGGCACTTCTTCAGCACCCGGTCCTTCAAGAACTCTAAATCCGTGACAGCCTGCGCCCGCTCCTCAATCGCCCGTGCCTGGTCGGTCTCGGCCTGTCGCTGTCTCTCCCTCGCCTCAAGTAGGTGACCCTCCATCCTCTTCAAGTCAAGTCGTAGACTCTCCATCTGCGCCTGGAGGGTCGCCCCTGCTCATTGCTGCTGCACGTGATTGAGCCAATCATGTCAGAACAAATGTATCATGTGCAAAAAGGGAAAGGCTCAGCATTTTACCTCCAACTCCGTGACTCTGGCCCCCAGCTCCTGGTTGCTCGCCTCGAGCTCCCGGACACTCCCCTACGCCCTGTCTAGGGCCTCCTGTAGCCGGACTGCGAGGTCCCTGCCGGATGGCTGTGTGGACTAGCTTGCCCCTGCATCTCGACCTGCCTAGGCCCGTAGTAGCTCACCTTTCTGCATTCACACTCCTTGGTCAGAAATCAAATCAAATCAAACCAAGAGTGAATAGTGGTTTACCAGTGTCCGTATGTCAGCACGAAGCCTCTCCATCTCGACGGACTGCTCCGCCAGCCGCCCCTCCATGAGGCGCACCGCCTCCATCTCCGACATCTATCATCCACACTTCAAGGTTAGGATCAATAATTGAAATGACAAGGCTTAAGGTTAGAAGTTCACTCACCACTCGCCGGTCAAGCCGGAGTCGCCCAACATAGAGTACCCGGTAGTCAGCCAGGTACGCTGCGCTGTCCTGCAGGCCCGTGTGCTGCAGGACCTGCTCCCCTCCCTCTCGCCAGTAGATGACTGTGCTCCCGTTCTCCTTGCCCCAGTCCCGCTCCTCGGAGAAGAAGCGTCGAAGGGAGTTTCCCTCTCTACCTAGGGAAGGCACCTTTAGGGTCGACTGGTGCCAGCCCAAGGTCCGTACCACCAGCTCTAGGTACAGGGGCTCGCACATCCCCAAGCACATCAGGAGCAGGTGGTGGTCAAACAGTGGGCAGCCCGCTGCCACCGCCGAGTGAGACGCGTCCGCCTCTCCCCAGTAAGGGGTCCACACCACCTGCAAAAGAAGAAAAACACTAGTCGGTCACATCAAATGAAATGGAAATTCAAGGCAAGAAAGAAAGGGTGCTAGTTGAGAGTTTTGTACCTGCTCGTGGGGGTAGTGGTCTAGGGCAGCCCGCACGTCCTCCACGTGCCGGTCCGTCACTCTCGGATCCGACGCCACCTCCCACCGGGCCATGAGGGGTACCATGGCCTGGCTTCCCTCCGCCTGCACCCCGCGTCCCATGGGGAAGTGGGTATACCCCCAGATCTGCAAGAAAAGCAATGTCAGTTAGGCAGTTCAATAATAATATTCAATGATGAGCATTTAAAGAAAATTTGTGTACCTGAAGGAAGGGGGTGAAGCCCCCGGTGCTTTGAGAACGCCGCGAGCTACTAGGAAGAAGTAAGAAGAGATGTCCCAGCATCGTAGTGCCCCATGCATATCGTCTCGCCTGCTCCAAGTCCCGCAGTAGTAGCACAAACTTACAGTTCATCTGGGATGACTGCGTCGCAAAAAGGAGCCGTCCGAAAAAGTACGTCATGAAGATCCGCACGGACCTCTCCTCACTCCGGTCCCCAGGCTGGAACGACCGCCGTACGCCGGCGTAGAACTCATCCAGCGTCTCTAGGGTCCCCTCCTCCCGCCCCACAGTCCCACAACCTCTGACAGTGATCCGAGCAAGATGCTTCAGATCGGTCTCCTCCTCCCGGCCACAAACTCTGGCCCCAACAACTCTACTACGTCGTCGTAGTAGTCCCTCCTCTCCTGTCCCACTACCAGCTCTCCCTGAACCGACAGTCCAGTCATATTCGCCACGTCCTCTAACGTGGGTATCATGTGTCCCCAAGGCATGATGAATGTCTTGCAATCCTCGTCCCACCTCTCCCTCAGTGCCTCGAGGTACGAGACGTCCACGTGGAAGGGCCGCACTGCCAGCAGGTGCCCAAACCCCATCCGTGCAACCCTCGTCTGCTGGGCCTCTAGCAGTGCCCGGTACCAGGCCCAACACAAGTCCCAGGTCACCCTACTCCTCATTCTGCCTTTGCCCTGCAAAAACACAGAAAAGTCAACGTCAACATCGCTTGCCGTTGAAACAGAATTGGCGTCAAGGATATGACCATTTAACCAGAGTTAACGGCAGGGGTTTGGCCGTTAAGTTCAAAGGTTAACATCCAAAGCCTTGCCGTCAAGTTCATCTTGACGGCAAGGCCCTGGACGTCAATAGGAACCCGACGTCAACCGATGTTGACGTTAAGTTCCTGTTGAACCGAACGACCTTTGCCCTGTTTCCCCTTCTATCCCACTTGCTACAAACACTCCACACCACATACAGGGTTTTACAGGGTTTGAGGGCCTACCTTTGGCCGGCGTTGATGCCTCCCGAGTGCCTCTGCCTCGGTCTCTTCCCCCTCTCCATCTCCGGCTATCTCCTCCCCTTCCGGCGCACTGACGCCGGCATCCATCGCCGCCAGTCCGACCTCCACTTCCTCCGCCATGCTCTCCTCCCCCGTGTTTTCCTCCTCCTCCGCCGGTTGAAGGCATGTCTGAAGCATTCGTTGCTTCCCCCTCACCATCGGATCTAGCCACCACAGTCAGAAAAAGATTTGAAGAGTTGAAGAGGAAGATTTGAAGATTTGAAGTAGATGAGATAGAGAAAGAGTGAGAATGAGTGTGGTAAAGGGCAGAGGCGCTCCGGCGTTTGGAAGGAAGAAATGGCGCCGGAGAAGAGTCAGTTCGCAAAAAATTATTTTTTTGAAGTTGACGTCAAGGTGCTGTCGTTAACATTTTTGTGACGTCAACCATATGGCCGTTGACGTACTGTCGACGACCACTGGGTGGCCGTTTATATCTCGCCTCGAGACACTCCTGTCAGACCTCGAGATCCGGTCAACGTCCTGGTGATTGACGTCTATTTTGAATTAGGCGGCAACGTTTGTGGACGTCGATCTTTCCTTTGGTGGTTGGCGACCACCTGATGGCCGTCTACCTGTTTCCAGCGTCCATCGAGGTGGACGCCAATTCTTTCGCACTCAGTCCTCACAGAACTCTCAATTCAGCTTGTTTGGAGCCCGTTTGGAACACAATGCAAAGCCATTCCACACATTCAATCAATTCAACACAATTAAACACAAGCCTACTCATTGTTTATTCATTGAAGTTGTGTTACACTTAATGAATTTGGGAAGATACATCACTTTGCCCTATGAGCCATATAAAAATCACAAGAAATAGGGCGAATAGTGTCAATATACTCCTCATACTTACATATATCTTCCCAATTCTCCTGCACTGCCAGTCCCACTCTTTTGCTCACAACGTATCTCTCCCAAGTCTTCCTCGCCTTTTTCATCAACTTCTCATTTCTCCACGGGATGATCATGTTGGTGCAATTGAATGAAGTTGGAATGACTCGTGGTATTCCAAGCTGACGCTGGCACCGGTGTGGCTGGTACACTACCATCTGATCAGCTCTCGCCAGCCACAAATCTCTGTCCTCCTTGGTTCAAACCCTGAACTCAATAGTCCTCATAAACAGCGGCCTGACAATGAAATCCTCCACTGGGAAGTACCCCAGGTAGTCTCCCCAGGCATCTCTGCTCTTCTGTCACGCACTTAATTTTATCCTCTGGCTCATACCATGCCCTGCTACAATGTACCGAGCTCTGAAGGAAGATTCTGGAGGGGGTAGATTGCTTCTCAGCAAAATCAAATTTCAAGTGAGCCTCCATCCATACCTGAAGTAGGAACACACTCCCGCATGTGCGTCCGCCTAGGCTCATCGTGGTGAGCGAGCTGTAGAGGTGTGCCAGCACTACAGGGGCACTGCCTGCACCACAGCAGAGATAGGATTCCCACATGCTCGTAGAGGAGGAAATCACCACTGTGGGGAACAGAAGACTCCAGCTAGGCAGAGTGTCAAATCCATGGGTCGCTCTCTCTCCGCCAATCTCCTTCGCATGCTGGATTAACCACCAAGCCAGCCGATCTAGGAAGATCCCATGCTTGTTCGTCATTCTCAGCACCTCCTTCTTGTCCTGTACGATGTTTGCGAGGATCTCTTCCCACAGGAGAAGAGGGGTCGTCACGTCGTACTCCAAACACCACCTCCATCCCAAGAACCACTCCACCTCCTCCAGCAACACGCTCGCCTCAAACCCCTGAAACACAAACATGTGTGTGTGCGGGTGCCACCGCTCCACAAGCACTCCCAGGGCATCAAAGCCCCACCACATATCCTTCATGTTCTTCTCCAACACCACCATAAAGCTCAGGTTCCACATCCCAATGAAGCCTCTCATGTCCAAGGTGATGGCATTCACCAAATTTACAAGCCAGGAGAAGGCCCGTACTTGGCCTTGGCTTGGGAAGGCAGGCACCTCTTGCACATCCATGGGCACCCTAAGAAAGAATGTTGGGGCGTTTTCAGCCTAAACAGAAGTGAAATGAGCAACACTTACCTCTCCATTGGCCAACTGAGTGCTTAAATGCCCCGGAATTTCACTCAGGATCCCCGGGTTCATGCTTGCGGACGTTTCGGTCGATGAAGAGGCCATTTTAGCTGCTGTGGGTCGTTCCTAGGTCCTCTGGTTCGAAACTAAGAGAAGTAAAGATGGAGGAAGGAGATGATAGAGTCCTAATGGCCTTCCAACACCTATTTTTCGGTTTGATCTGTTGGTTGATTAACGTCAACATCAGTTGACGTCTGTTTACAGTTGACGGCATCATCTGTGGTCGTCTACCACTGTGGACGGCGGCCTTTGTTGACATCAACCTTGAATGGGCGGCAATCGATGTGGGCGTTAATACCAGCGAAATTTTCAAAGATTATTCTCTATATGGCCCTTATTTCTCACCTTGTGCTACGAGTTGTCTTGCAGATATTGAAGCACAAGCAGCGATATAAATTCTGGAACACTCATGCGACCGTGAGTGTTACACAGGTATGTCTAACAAAGGACCCCACCAGAGGCGAATAACTAGGCGACCGTGAACCCCGAGTTCCCCTTTACGAAAACCATGACGGGTTTGCGATCTCCCAGTTATTCGTATGGCTTTAGAATTTTCCTCTAGTTATAACTTGCATTTTAGATAGGCAACCCACACCAGCATGCATTTAGGTCTTCACCGCTAACATTCTCTTGCTAACTCAAAAAAAATGGTGATTTTCCTCGATCACTCTGTGGCTCCCCAGTTCAGGTGGCCTACCGGGTCAGCACCCTCTTTTATATTTGAGCTAATTTTGGGCCTTTGTTGTCCCCCTTCAGGAACTTGTCCCACCGTGCTTATCACAAATAGTCAAGCAATCCTATTGAGTTCGTTTGAACCTTCGCCAGTTATGAGCTTAATTCCGGACTTCAGGATTTCCAAACATTGATTCCAGTTAGAATCTTTTGATAATCCTTTGAGAGATCAACCAACTCCTTTGTCTTCATGACCCCCTAAATCTGGACAGGCGTCCTAATTAGGCCAGCGGGCCCGGTCGGACCCCAGTTGTGAGATTTCCTCGATTCAACCATCATGTTACAACTCCTTTGACTCAGACACACCAAAAACTAGTCAAAGTCCGACACGGCAATGCCAGGGACCCTAACGTTGGGTTGAAGTTGTAATTACACGGGTAGATCCCCCTCCCTCTTATCCTAATTTGTCTCTCAGATGATTCTTCATTTGTTTCTGGCATAACTCATTTTTTTGGTTTGCTAGAGTTCCTATCCTCGGAGATGGCCTTTCCATTAAATCTTCGCATCCTTTGTTTACCAAGACACCAATCTTTCGGTCCACTCTGCTCCCTTGCAAGATCGGATGTCTCGGAGGGGCATTTGTAGACGCAAGATTTAGCCCATCTTCGTGTGGTTTAGTGGCCCAATAAGGCTCATTTGACTGTTTGTTGACTTGCCTCGGATCCCATGTAGACGGCAGCATCGACTGTCGTTGACTCCTAGTTGGCGGAAAGGTCTCTGGACGCCGACTATAGTTGGCGACCACTTATGTTGACGCCTACATGGGGTTGGTGGCAGGATAGTTGGTAGTCAACCTGGGTTTACCTGGTTTCTGCAACTGCCCGACATTTCAGCCCACTAGCGCCATTCTCTCGGCCATGCAACGCATATAGCCATTCCCAATGGGTATATGGGCCACCTTGGCACGCCATTGACCTAGTAAAAATCCTATGTGGCCCCCTCCCATTGGTTGGAGCTTAAACTCATGGATTGCCAAGTGTGCAAGTGTGTTTCTTTACACTTAGCATCCTAGGCACCCTAGATCCGACCCCCACTGTCTATATAACTCCCCTCTTGGCCTTCTAAGTAAGAGCGGGGGATGATGGACGCCCAAGCCTTGATGCTTTGAGAGAGGAGAGAGAAAATTGACTCAAGCTTCCACTCTTGTTTCCTCTCTTCCCCTCAACCTGTGGAGCACCCAGGAGGCTTCACCACGAGCTGGAGGAGCCCACAAAGGAGCCAAACAAGCTGCAATGTGAGGATCATCTCCCTCCTCCCTTTCTCTTCCCCTTCTCTCTCTCTTAGTTCTTGCATGTTACAGACACCCACACACACACCCTAGGCACGTAGGGCACCTTCCTACACACCTAGAAAGGGGTTTCCCAACCAAAAACAGAGGGAAGAAGGGTGGTCATAGTACTTAGCCACCCCTCTTCTCAAGTCCGCAACCGGTATGGGACTCTCCTTTTGGGCCTTTCTCTTTTCGTTTTGAACATTCACTGCACTTCTTAGAGTCTAATAGAGTCTTTCTTGATAGGAACGGATGGGTGAAAGGATCAGATCTAGAAGGGGGGTTGAATAGATATAACACCAATTAATGCAGAAGCTTAAGCAATTCAAAATTACTTCGAATCAGAGATCAAATCACCCAAACAATTTACTGATTTGAAGTGTGATTAGAGTGTGTAAGCAAATCAATTAGTATTGTGAACGAAATCCCTATGCATGCATCTAGTGAAATACAAAGTCAAACCACAATTCAAACCATTGCACAGATGATTTTTAGGTGGTTCGGAAATCACCTCCAGTGACTCCTACGTCCACCCCTCACACAGTGAGGCCACACTACTCAAAACCTTGAATACAACTCACACAGGAGCACGACAACTCCAAGCACCCTTGAGCACGACGATTCAAGAAACACCTGGAGCACGACGACTCCAAACTGAGCACG
Organism: Colocasia esculenta; assembly: GCA_014218235.1. Taxonomy (NCBI): domain Eukaryota; kingdom Viridiplantae; phylum Streptophyta; class Magnoliopsida; order Alismatales; family Araceae; genus Colocasia; species Colocasia esculenta. The sequence continues at coordinate 176,750,354 of CM024753.1, forward strand.
ACGGCTCAAACAACAACCGGAGTACAACGACTCCAAATTTAGCACGACGGCTCAAACCACACAGTGAGTGTGACGACTCACAAACCAGAGCTCGACGGCTCATAGTACAAAAGCTAGATCAAACACAAAAGAGATCAGATCCTCTAGCAATGATCTGATTCAAAATAGATTCATACACAGAAATTTGTACAGAACTTCATACACAAATCTCATTGACGAAATAAGGAAGAACAAACTCAGAAGTAAGGCAAATAGATGTAGAAAGAGTGTTCTTCAATGAAGAGGCCTTGCAGACGCTTTAATTGAAGAGCTTTGATGGAAATCGATGGAGATTCTCCTCAATTGGCGATGCTCTGCTTTGATGGCATCTGAAATGCCAGAAATCCTTCTTCTCCTACACCTCTTCAGTTGGATCTTGTAACATCCCATGTTACCCTGACCAGTCGCCCTCCATCAAGGGTGGCGACATAGGGTATGTCGCCTTCTGAAGACGACATGAGGCTTGTCACCTTCCAGTTGGGAAGGCGACAGGCCCTATGTCGCCTTCTGTCTGTGCTGCCAGCCGCATGCACTTTGTCGTTTTGCTGCCTGAAGAGAGGTGACAGGTGTCAGCATCTGGCAGTAAGGAGGCGACAGGTCCTATGTCGCCTTCTGGTGTCAGGCCTGCATGGCTGACACGTGGCGATGTCGCAAGCCGACTTGACCGTTGAGCAGGGGAAAGCGACATGTTCTATGCCGCCTTCAGGTTTACTGAAGGCGATGGGGCCCGTGTCGCCTTCTCAGTTTCAAAGGGTTAAGTGCCCAAGCCGTGAGCACAAGCCTCAGTTCCTCCCTTGCTTGGAGAAAACCTTCTCCTCCGGCGAACTGAAGCTTGGGAGCTCCGTGGAGGCTTGGGAGGAGGTTGTTTGGCCATCTTGCAAGGTAGGTTGATGTTTTTCGTTGCTCTTGAGTGTTCCCCCTTGCTTGTTTCCCCTCTCACTATTCTTCCTCTCTCTCTTGGCATGCATGGATGTTCTTCAAGGGAGAGGAGTTACCCGGCTCGTGGGAGGAGGTTCGTGGATCGCCGGAGCTCGGAGGTGGAGGGTTGCTAGCCTACGAGAAGGGCCCTTGAGGTTGGATCTTCATCTCGAGGTAGGGAACCCAAACCTTCCCCCTAGATCCACTTGCTAGGATCCTCACCTCTTCCAAGCCTAGAACTTGCATGCTAGATTGTTTTCATGCTTTGGTTATGGATGTGGTTGTGTGGTGCTTTGCATGCAATGGTTGCTTGGGTTTGAGGGTTCTCCATGTTGAGTGAGATGCATATGAGTGTAGGTTATTGTGCATGCTTGTTGGGGTTTCTAGAGGGTGGTTTGAGCTCTTTAGAACCATGTTTAATAGCCTACATGTTTCCCTCCCCGCGGTTGTGATTGTAGTGTGGTTGAGGCCCTGAAGAAGGGAGCCTCGGTGTGTTGTGCACTGTGAAGGCGACACCTTTGGTGTCGCCACCCTGGTGGTGACTCATCAATGCGTCGCCTTCAGGAACTCCTGAAGGCGACAACACCTATGTCGCCTTCTTGGTGGCCACATGGGGGCCGTCCCCTTCTTCCTGCTTTTTCCGTTCCAGTACCAAGGTCTGTTCTGGAGCACTGACCGGGTTGCGACATAGCCTATGTCACAACCCGATCAGTAGGGTTGCGCCGGCCTAGGTGTCGCCTTCCTGAAGGCGACACCAGGCCTGTCGCCTTCTCAGTTAGAGAAGGAACTTGGCAACCTGCTCAGTGTCTTGCTTCCGCTGCGACTCGGTTTTCTCAGCACCTGTGTTGTTTCCCAGTATAGTGCTACTGCTAGTCTCTCTCTTCGCCTGGTGCTAGGCACTTAAGGGCTTGTCCGCGAGACAGGTTGTTACCGTTACCTGGGACCCCCGGATCTCGCACGTCTGTGTCAGAGGGTGTTGCTCCAGACGGCGGGGTTTGCTCGAGTCGTTGACTTTGGTAGCAATAGGGGAAAACGGTGGGACAGCGACGAGGTCGTTTGTGGAGCTCTCTTAGCTGAGACTGGGACGCCGGTAGTGTGTGACTCGTACGACGCAGCTCAGCTAGTCTGTTCTCACTGCCTCACTCTACGTGGTTCCGGTACCACCTAGAGGTGTCAGGCGTGGGACCGTAGTCCGCCAGACTACGGCAGTTTCTAGTTACTAGTGGTTCCGCGTCTCACTCCGACGGGAGGTGTCAGACACCGCGTCTCACTCCGACGGGAGGTGTCAGACACGGACCGTTGGTCGAGGGTAAGACGCATGGCGCACCTGACCAGCTGACTAGAGTAGTGTACTGTAGCTAGTGTACTTGTCCAGGCAGTTCGTTGTCTGTGTTTACAGCTGGGTTCTTGTGGTGCCTTGGTTTACACGGGTTTTTCGGTCCCACCGAGTGGCCTAGACCGACGACTGTGTAGTTCTTTCACGCTTCCACACTTTACTCTGTTTAGTAGATTAGACTTTACTGCTTTATTTAATTATTGCACTAGTCTATATATGCTTGTGGAACCAGTGGGAGATTGGTAGTCCCTACTGGGCTTCTTCGTGAAGCTCACTCCCTGTTTTGCAGGTGAGACTTCACAGCAATTCCGTCCACGGCATAGCGAGGAGACGGGCCCGCAGTAGTCGGCGTCTCTAGTGGCAGTGTTTCCCCCAGCTCTGTACTTCACCCTCGGGGTATGCCCCTAAGGGACGTGTTATTCCTTTTCCGTTCTGCACTTGTACTTTTACTACTTTGGGACTTGTACTAGACTTGCACTTTGTGTTAGACTTCTTCTTGCACTAGTTGGTACATCTTTAGTAAGTTTGTCGTTACTTACTTTCCGTCACATATCTCCTTAGACCGATCCGTTAGCCCTTCCGGGTCTCCGGACCTGTGGGCGGCGGTGCCGACGGTCGGATCCTTGGTGGGAGCTGGGGACTCGGGCGCCGGGGCCGTTACAGTGGTATCAGAGCAAGGGGTCTATCAAGACTTGTGGTGGAAATGAGTAATGACGTAAAGTCCCTTAGGAAGTATAAGTGAACACTGCTAGCCGTCGGAGTCGTAAGTGTCAATAACTAAATCTGGCTATTTTGCAGATCATGCCTCCACGCACTCGCAGGCAGGCTCATAACTTGGTGGAGCGTCAAGAGACTGAGTCGGACAGTTCGGTTGCTGCCGAGCAGGTGCCGTTCGGTGCTCAGCCCCAGCAGTTCGAGCAGCCTGACGACCCGTTGCCGCAAGGAGGACCGCAGCAGTAGCAGGAGCAGCAGTGGTATCCACCTGCGCCCCCGCCGGCCGTCATGGAGCAGTGGTGGAGAGCGATGTTTCAGGGTCCGTGGCAGTACCCGCCGCAGCAGCATTACCAGCCGTACCAGCAGATGCCAGCAGGAGGTCCGCAATTTGCAGAGATGGCAGCAGAGGAGCAGCCACCACCGACCCCGCAGGCAGCACCGGTTCAGCCAGAGGTACCACCCGTAGTTCGGCAGCAGACTCCAGTAGCAGCAGCAACACCTGAGGACCGCACTGTGCTTCTGGAGAGGTTCCTTCGTCTTCGACCTCCTACGTTTGCAGGCGACCGCGATCTGGATAGAGCAGAGAGTTGGGTCCATGAGCTCGAGCGCACCTTCGAGACCATGGACTGTGCTGAGTTGGATCAGGTTCGTTTGGCAGTATACCAGCTGAAGGGGTTAGCCCATGAGTGGTGGCGAGCAGTGAGGCTGACCATGTTTCAGGGCAGGAGGTTGGAGCAGATCTCTTGGCAGCAGTTTCTCGAGGCCTTCCTCGACGAGTACCTTCCTGACTATGTCTGCCGGGAGAGGAGGGACTTGTTCCACGAGTTAGTCCAGGGAGACTTAACCGTGGGACAGTACCATCAGAGGTTTCTGCAGCTACTTCGACACGTTCCCCACGTGGCAGCTAGTGAGCAGGCTCGTACCGAGCGGTTCATTAGCGGGCTACGTCCAGACTTGAGGTGGGCCATGGCTGGTCACCTCTGCGACACCTTGTCAGTAGCAGTGGCGAGAGCTACGGCCCTGGAGCGGGAGTGTCGGTTTCAGCCGCAGCAGAGTGGAGGTTCAGGGAGATCTTCTCCGTACCAGTGCCCCGCAGGCAGTCGGGGGAGTGTGTCTTCTTCTTCCTCTTCGGGAACAGGCGGTGTTGGCCTGACCTCGAAGTTGAAGAAGTTGTTCACTCGTGGAGGCAGGCGTCACTCGCAGCAGCAGAGGCGTCAGACCTTGCAGTTTCCAGCATAGCAGTCCGTCCAGCAGGGAGCAGAGCAGAGCCAGCAGGGTACGGGTTGTTACCACTGCGGGCAGGAGGGGCACTTCAGGCGAGAGTGTCCGTTGAGGCAGCAGCAGGAGCAGCACCAGCAGGCACCCCAGGCGCAATACCATTCACCCCAGCCACCTCAGCGCCAGCAGCAGTACCAGGGTCAGCAGCAGCAGCAGCGTCCACAGCAGCAGCAGCAGCCTCAGCGAGGTCGTGGACGCGGTCGGGTGATGAACATCACCAGAGAGGAGGCGGAGGCCTCTAATCTGGTCGTCGGTACGATTCCCATCCTTGGTAGAGCTGCTAGAGTTTTGATTGATCCAGGTGCTACGCACTGTTTTGCTTCAGAGGAGTTCTTTGCTGCTTTGACCGAGTTTGCTCCGGAGCGGACCTGCGACCTAGCTGTTGAGCTTCCGACGGGTGACTTCGTTCGTACCCTTGGTTACTTGGAGGGTGTCACCGTCGAGGTGTAGGGCCACCAGCTACCAGCCAGACTGTTTTCCTTACAGCTCCACGACTTTGATGCCATTTTGGGCATGGACTGGTTAGAGGCACACTCTGCTTTGGTAGATTGTCAGCGGAAGACCGTGCGGTTCGAGTTACCTAGAGCACCTGTGCTTTGCTTCCGAGGTACCCGGTCTGTCCGCCGACCCTTTGTTTCTTTATGTAGAGCTGGGCATCTTATCCGTGACGGTTGTGTTGCTTTCCTGGCTTCCGTTTGTGCCTCGGATTCAGGTGAGTTGGTTGTTTCTGACGTGCCGGTTGTTTGTGAGTTTGCTGACGTGTTTCCGGAGGATCTACCTAGGTTGCCGCCTGAGCGGGAGGTAGATTTCTCCATTGAGTTGCTTCCAGGGACGATGCCTGCGTCCAAGGCACCGTACCGGATGGCGCCGGCAGAGCTGCGGGAGTTGAAGCGCCAACTAGAGGAGTTGCTTGCGTTGGGCTTCATTCGTCCTAGCCGCTCGCCGTGGGGAGCGCCTGTGTTGTTTGTGAGGAAGAAGGATGGTAGCCTGAGAATGTGTATTGATTATCGTCAGCTGAATCAGGTTACCGTGAAGAATAAGTATCCTTTGCCCAGGATCGATGACTTGTTTGACCAGTTGAAGATAGCTTCAGTGTTCTCGAAGAACGACTTGAGGTCGGGTTACTACCAGTTGCGGATTCGGGAGTCAGACGTTCCGAGATCAGCCTTTCGCACCCGCTACGGCCACTTTGAGTTTGTCGTGATGCCTTTTGGGCTCACGAATGCCCCAGCAACATTCATGGAGATGATGAACAGTGTTTTCAGCGAGTACCTAGACCGGTTCGTGGTGGTGTTCGTCAACGACATCCTGGTGTACTCAGCGACGGCGGAGGAGCACGAGGTTCACTTGAGGCTGGTTTTGCAAACTTTGAGGAGTCACCAACTTTATGCCAAGTTCAGCAAGTGTGAGTTTTGGCTAAAGGAGGTGCACTTCCTTGGGTACGTTGTTTCTCGTGCAGGTGTGGCGGTCGATCCCGCCAAGGTTGAGGCCGTTGTTTCTTGGGGCCAACCCACTTCAGTTGCTGAGGTTCGCAGTTTCCTGGGGCTGGCAGGCTACTACAGGAGGTTCGTGCAGAACTTCGCCAGAGTTGCAGAGCCTTTGACCCGTTTGACCAGGCGGGAGACCCGGTTTGTGTGGACGACAGAGTGCGAGCAGAGTTTCCAGGAGCTGAAGAGTCGGCTGACTTCAGCTCCGATCCTTGTTGTTCCTTCTGGCACTGGCGGCTTTGTTGTCTACACAGACGCTTCGGGTACTGGTTTGGGTGCTGTGTTGATGCAGCACGGTCGAGTAGTTGCCTATGCTTCTCGTCAGCTGAAGAAGCATGAGCAGAACTACCCGACGCACGACCTGGAGCTTGCAGCGGTCGTGTTTGCCTTGAGGTTGTGGAGGCACTACTTGTACAGTGAGGTGTTCGAGGTCTTCACCGACCACCGCAGCTTACAGTATGTCTTCACGTAGAGTGATCTCAACCTCAGGCAGTGAAGGACTATGACTTTAGTCTTTCCTATCACCCAGGGAAGGCTAATGTCGTGGCAGATGCTTTGAGTAGGAGAGCCCACCTGAGTTCTTTGTTGGTTAGGCACTGGAGACTCCTGTAGGACGCCGCTCAGAGTGTGTTCGTACCGTCGAGCCTCTGGGAGAGGGCAGTGGCAGCCGTCCTGACCGTTCGTCCATGGATTTTTCAGCAGGTGCTTGAGGCTCAGAGTGCAGACGAGGACTTGGCAGACATGTTGCGGTTGCCCGAGGTATCACTGGACGAGGACAAGCGAGGTTCATTTCCGAGGCAGACTCTACGTTCCAGAGGACGCCAGGGAGGAGGTACTGTCCGAGGCTCACCGTCGTGATACTCTATTCATCCAGGCTCTACCAGATGTACCATGACTTGAGGTACTCTTTGGTGGCCAGGGATGAAGAGAGATATCGCTGAGTTTGTTTCGCGCTGCCTTACCTGCCAACAGGTGAAGGCAGAGCACCAGTGTCCTGGTGGTGAGTTGCAGTCGCTTCCCATTCCAGTGTGGAAGGGAGCATATCACCAAGGACTTTGTTTCTGGCTTACCTCGTACCTCTCAGGGGCACGACAGCGTTTGGGTCATCGTTGACAGGTTGACGAAGACCGCTCGCTTTCTTCCAGTCAGAGCAGCTTGGTCAGTTGACAGACTTGCTCGGTTGTTTGTGGACAGAGTGGTGCCTTTGCACGGAACCCCGGTCTCTATTGTCTCAGATAGAGATCCGAGATTCACCTCTTGTTTCTGGCGCAGCTTTCAGCGTGCACTTGGCACTGAGCTGAGGCTGAGTTCGGCGTACCACCCACAGACAGACGGGCAGTCTGAGCAACTATACAGACCCTCGAGGACTTGTTGAGAGCGTGTTGCCTAGACTGGGTCGGCACGTGGGAGTCGCACCTTCCCATGGTGGAGTTTTCTTATAATAATGCTTTCACTCCAGCATCGGGATGGCGCCCATACGAGGCTCTGTATGGTCGGCCCGTACAGGACACCGTTGCACTGGCACGAGGTTGGCGAGAGGCAGTTGCTGGGTCCGGAGCTAGTTCAGCAGTGTGCAAACACAGTGAGGCTGATCCTGGCAGAGTTGCAGACAGCGCAGAGCAGATAGAAGAGCTACGCCGACGTCCGCAGGAGACCGCTTCAGTTCGAGGTTGGCGACAGAGTGTTCCTTCGGATCTCGCCTACCAAAGGCGTTCTCAGGTTGGGAAGAAGGGCAAGCTCAGCCCGAGGTTTGTTGGCCCTTTTCCATCCTGGAGCGTGTGGGCGAGGTCGCTTACCGGTTAGCCCTTCCGTCTGAGTTGGCAGGTGTTCACGACGTCTTCCACGTTTGGCAGCTGAGGAAGTACATGCCAGATCCGTCGCATGTGCTCGACTACTCGCAGCTTGAGGTCGCCCCCGACTTGTCCGTGCCGGAGTACCCAGTCAGCGTGGTGGCCGCAGAGTGCAGCAGCTTTCGCAGGAGGAGTATCCCACTCGTCAAGGTGGTTTGGGAGCACCGCGCTGGTGGCGAGGCCACTTGGGAGCGTGAGGACGAGATGCGGGAGCAGTTCCTTACTTGTTCGAGGGTCATACGCTGTTTTACTTTTGTTCCCCTGTTTCGCCTTGAATTTCAGGACGAAATTATATTTTTGTTGGTTAGATTGTAACATCATCCATGTTACCTGACCAGTCGCCCTCCATCAGGGTGGCGACATAGGGTATGTCGCCTTCTGAAGACGACATGAGGCTTGTCGCCTTCCAGTTGGAAGGCGACCTTCCAGTTGGGAAGGCGACTGGCCCTATGTCGCCTTCTGTCTGTGCTGCCAGCCGCATGCACTTTGTCGTTTTGCTGTCTGAAGAGAGGTGACAGGTGTCAGCATCTGGCAGTAAGGAGGCGACAGGTCCTATGTCGCCTTCTGGTGTCAGGCCTGCATGGCTGACATGGCGATGTCGCAGTCGACTTGACCGTTGAGCAGGGGAAAGCGACATGTCCTATGTCGCCTTCAGGTTTACTGAAGGCGACGGGCCCATGTCGCCTTCTCAGTTTCAAAGGGTTAAGTGCCCAAGCCGTGAGCACAAGCCTCAGTTCGTCCCTTGCTTGGAGAAAACCTTCTCCTCCGGCGAACTGAAGCTTGGGAGCTCCGTGGAGGCTTGGGAGGAGGTTGTTTGGCCATCTTGCAAGGTAGGTTGATGTGTTTTGTTGCTCTTGAGTGTTCCCCTTGCTTGTTTCCCTCTCACTGTTCTTCTCTCTCTCTGGCATGCATGGATGCTCTTCAAGGGAGAGGAGTTACTCGGCTCGTGGGAGGAGGTTCGTGGATCGCCGGAGCTCGGAGGTGGAGGGTTGCTAGCCTACGAGAAGGGCCCTTGAGGTTGGATCTTCATCTCGAGGTAGGGAACCCAAACCTTCCCCTAGATCCACTTGCTAGGATCCTCACCTCTTCCAAGCCTAGAACTTGCATGCTAGGTTGTTTTCATGCTTTGGTTGGGATGTGGTTGTTGGTGCTTTGCATGCAATGGTTGCTTGGGTTTGAGGGTTCTCCATGTTGAGTGAGATGCATGTGAGTGTAGGTTATTGTGCATGCTTGTTGGGGTTTCTAGAGGGTGGTTTGAGCTCTTTAGAACCATGTTTAATAGCCTACATGTTTCCCTCCCCGCGGTTGTGATTGTAGTGCGGTTGAGGCCCTGAAGAAGGGAGCCTCGGTGTGTTGTGCACTGTGTAGGCGACACCTTTGGTGGCAACACATCGATGCGTCGCCTTCAGGAACTCCTGAAGGCGACAGCACCTATGTCTCCTTCTTGGTGGCGACATGGGGGCCGTCGCCTTCTTCCTGCTTTTCCTGTTTCGGTACCAGGGTCTGTTCTGGAGCACTGACCGGGTTGCGACATAGCCTATGTCGCAACCAGATCAGTAGGGTTGCGCCGGCCTAGGTGTCGCCTTCCTGAAGGCGACACCAGGCCTGTCGCCTTCTCAGTCAGAGAAGGGACTTGGCAACCTGCTCAGTGTCTTGCTTCCACTGCGACTCGGTTTTCTCGGCACCTGTGCTGTTTCCTAGTACAGTGCTACTGCTAGTCTCTCTCTTCGCCCGGTGCTAGGCACTTGAGGGCTTGTCCGCGAGACAGGTTGTTACCGTTACCTGGGACCCCCGGTTCCCCGCGCTGGTGTCAGAGGGTGTTGCTCCAGACGGCGGGGTTTGCTCGAGTCGTTGACTTTGGTAGCAGTAGGGGAAAACGGTGGGACAGCGACGTGTCGTTTGTGGAGCTCTCTTAGCTGAGACTGGGACGCCGGTAGTGTGTGACTCGTACGGCGCAGTTCAGCTAGTCCGTTCTCTGCCTCACTCTACGTGGTTCCGGTACCACCTAGAGGTGTCAGGCGTGGGACCGTAGTCCGGCCAGACTACGGCAGTTTGTGGTTACTTGTGGTTCCGCGTCTCACTCCGACGGGAGGTGTCAGACATGGACCGTTGGTCGAGGGTAAGACGCGTGGCGCACCTGACCAGCTGACTAGAGTAGTGTACTGTAGCTAGTGTACTTGTCCAGGCAGTTCGCTGTCTGTGTTTACAGCTGGGTTCTTGTGGTGCCTTGGTTTACACGGGTTTTCCGGTCCCGCCGAGTGGCCTAGACCGACGACTGTGTAGTTCTTTCACGCTTCCGCACTTTACTCTGTTTAGTAGATTAGACTTTACTGCTTTATTTAATTATTGCACTAGTCTATATATGCTTGTGGAACCAGTGGGAGATTGGTAGTCCCTACTGGGCTTCTTCGTGAAGCTTACTCCCTGTTTTGCAGGTGAGACTTCACAACAGTTCCCTCCGCGGCGTAGCGAGGAGACGGGCCCGCAGTAGTCGGCGTCTCTAGTGGCAGTGTTTCCCCCAGCTCTGTACTTCACCCTCGGGGTATGCCCCTAAGGGACGTGTTATTCCTTTTCCGTTCTGCACTTGTACTTTTACTACTTTGGGACTTGTACTAGACTTGCACTTTGTGTTAGACTTCTTCTTGCACTAGTTGGTACATCTTTAGTACGTTTGTCGTTACTTACTTTCCGTCACATATCTCGTTAGACTGATCTGTTAGCCCTTCTGGGTCTCCGGACCCGTGGGCGGCGGTGCTGACGGTCAGATCCTTGGTGGGAGCCGGGGACCCGGGCGCCGGGGCCGTTACAGATCTGCTCCCATGCCTAGTACAGTAGGCTTCTCTCTAGGGATTCCCCTTGATTCCCTTGTCCTTCCTCTTGAAAGGATGGCTTGCAGCTTCTGGAGATCGAGACAGATCTGGAAAATCCCTTCAGCCGCTGATAACTACATAATTTTTTGATTAAATTTCATACAATTAGTTAATTTTAGACATCTTTGTCCATAAATCATGCGCAATTTGATTTTACATTTCATTTCGTCCACAAATAAATTTTTGAACATCTTAGTTAAATTTTTGGGTAGAACATATATATAGTTAGATTTTCATTGAATGTTGTTAATACTTTTTGAATAAAGTGTTCTCATTTTTTTTTGTACATAAATAATTTTTAATAAACATCTTTCAATTCTTGTAAAAGTAGTTGTAAATAAATCAATTTTAATAAGTTTTTAATACATAACCCACTCCCATCTCATTAAATAAATAATAGTATACCTCACCCACTACCATCATGCCACATACCCCAACCTAATAAATAAATAAAACACTTTTAACACCCCTCTTTTAATCATATCATGCCACACATATCCCATCCACTCCCATTAAACAAAACATTTTAATAATCTTTTTAAGCACATGATGCCACAACCCATTCCAATTTTTAACTATTTTTTTTAAATCCGATATTATCCTAACCCTGCCCATTTCTTTCCATCTGAAGCTCCTGGAAGGGCCAGACGAGGTGTGCAGGGTGGAGTGCAGGCGATGGGGTTTGCAGGCGATGGTGCGGCTGAACCTGGAGCGGCCAGGTGTGCTGGCGGCTGTGCAGGCGGATGGCGCGGCCAGGGTTGTGTATGCGCTGGGTGGTGCGATGGTGATGCAGGGCAGATGGGGCTGGCGGAGGCTTGTGCAGATGGAGCTCTGGGGTCTGCGGGCCAGCTGCAGGCGTTGGTTGCTGGCGCATGCAGATGTGAGGTGTGTGCTGTGCAGAGGCCAGGTGAGGCGGCCCTGGTGCGCGGCTGATGCAGGCTGGCGCGGTTGTGGTGTGTGAGTGTGAAGCTGGCGCGGCTGGAGCCAGGCTGGCCGGGCTGTGGCTGTGAGATGGCGGGAAGCTGGGCGGCCAGGTTGGCTGATGCAGATGGATCATGCTGGCGGAGGGCTTGTGCAGATGGCGCGCCTGTGGCATGGTGGTATGCAGATGGTGCGCAGCAGGGCGGCTGGAGATGACGGAGCCCTGGCCGGTTGTGCAGGGCCAGATCTGGGTGCAGAGGAGCTGCTGCGATTTGGGGCGGAGCTGTGTGAAGCCCCCGTGTGGAGCGGACGCAGAGGATGGAGCTCGGGTGTACGGCCCGTGCGCGGCAGTGGAGATGTGAGCAGCGGCCAAGCGTATGATGGTGCTATGCTGCTGGGCGATGGCGGATCCCCTGCGCATCCGATGGATCCGGCTGATGCGGCCTGATCTGGGCATGGCGCTTCTGGTGTGGGCCGGGCCTGATGGAGGTGTGAGATGGCGCCAGAAGGAGCTGAAGCCCCGATGGTGGCTGTGTGCTTGCTAGATGGCGGGAAGGAGATGGGAGCGCAGGTGCTGGCCCTGGCGCGATGCTGAACCAGGAGCGGCTGCGGCGGTGTGTGCGGATGGGCCAGATGTGCTGAGCTGGAGATCCTGCCGACGTGGCGATCCTGGTGCACATTGGAGAGGAAGCAAGAAGACCCGGAAGCCTATATAAAGGGACCCCAAAGGTCCTCCGAGGGGGCTGGTTAGAATTTCTGAAGATTTTTTAGTTGCCATTTTTTTCTGTTTATGCAGAGCAGGGAGGGGATTTTAGTTTAGTAATTTTGGGTTCCAATTTTTGTGTTCTTCGTCTCCCTGTTGAGCAGATCTTGGGGGTGGGAGATTTCGAGAGTTCAGAATTGTGTTCTTCCATTTCCTTGATGTTATTTCATCTATTTCTTATGAGTTAATTTCATTGCTCCTGCGTTTAGTTCATCTTTTTTGCTGCAGAATCCGAACCAGTGGAGTTTTTATATGCATTCTTTGTGTGTTTCGGAGGATGTGGAGATGTTGCTCTTTCATGCTTCTGTATTTTTCTTCCAGGTTTCTGAGAACTACAGGGATTCCCCAGTTCGGTATTTGGGGGTTTTCTTTCTGTCATGTTATTCTGTACCTTTCTTTCTGTAAGCAGGGTTGGGAAACAGGGCTTCTCCTTCTTCTTTCTTCTGTGCTGAGTAACTGGTTGGTTCGGGTTTGGTTAGAGAGATTGAAGTCTGGGATTCAGAAGCTTTCAATTTCTTCCTTTCTGCTGTTGGGTGGGGAGAGTTAGAATTTTCTTCTGTGCTGTGAGGGCGACTGCATTTGATCAGAGTTTTTCCTTCCATCTGTGGGGTTTCTTCCTCTCTGTTGCTCTGGCAGGGAATTTATTTTGCCATTTCTTCTGTTTTGTGTTACATTGGTAGCGAGCTTTCCATTTATTCCTCTGTGCTGTTGACTGATTCAGGTGCACTGCAGATGAGGGTCCAGAGCGACCAAGGGAATCATCCTTGGCTCATTCTGGATTGTCTGGCATTCCGGAAGTAGCAAAGAGCAATTGAGAGAGCAGAGAGCGTGGTTCCTCTTTCTATTTCCTCTATATTTCATTTAGATTTCTATTTCATGGTGTTCTGATCAGGAGTTTGAAGTTGTAGTTTAAATTCCTTTACTGTTTACTTACTGATTCATCCCTCGAGCTGTGAGGGAACAGTAGTCTAAATTTTCTTTTATTTACAATTCTGTTTGTTCTCGGTTTGATGCTACAGTTTAAGAAATTTCCATTACGATTAGTGTTTCCTTCAAACTGTAAGAGATTTGGCAGTGTATGATTTTACTAGATTTGTAAGATTGGCAAGTTTTCATTAGTCTCATTCGGAATGTTTAATGTGTCTGTCCTTTATGAGATGATGGTTATGGAGAGAATTGTGGGTGGATAGTTGTTTGACTTGGTCTTTTATTAAGAATTCTTAGTTTAGTTTTAGGCATTCAGAATTTAAATCTTGTAGTGTATATTTGAATGGGATATTGAAGAGTTCTTATCATTTTGAAGTTCTTTGTGAACTGAGTGGATTCACGTCAAATTTTACTGTTGGAGCTTTCTGATTTCAAGTTAAAGTAGTTTAACTCAAATTCTATTCAGCCTCTCTGTGGATATGACCTGTTCTCACCATCATACTAGTTCATCTTTGTGATTTTAAGTTTGTGAGACAGTTTAGAGGAAGTGCGCGTGTTGACTTGTGCGAGGAACTCTGGACAACGAAATACACAATCAACAATGCGCGCGCATCATCTTGGCGCCGTTGCCGGGGAGGCATTAGAGTTTGATTTAGATCTATTTTGATTTGATTTCATTTACTTTGAGGTTTCATTTGACTTGTTATTGGACTTTCATTTCAGATTTGCACACTTGGAGATTGGGCTTGGAGACTTGAAGCCCATTGGAGGAGCTTGCTGATTTTGGTTTTTAATTGTTTTTAATTCAGAAATTTAGATAGGGGAGTGTGAGAGAACTTGTAGTGAGAATTTCATGTACTCTCTGTGCATGTACAGAGATTTCTTTCACGTTGGCATGTAATAATTGGACTCTCTTTGTGGTTTGATTGGTTTGGCATTAGCTTATAGTATCACTTTATATTTTCTTACATTCATTTCATTTAGTTCAAAAACTAAATAAAAATTAAAAATTCTAAAATCTAAAAATTTTCCAAATCGCTCTTTCATGTTAGCCGTTTGTTTGTAAATAAAATTTCCATCCTTTCAAGATTAGAAACACATGTTTTAGGACATTCATCATTTTAATTGTCATTTCATTTTTTTTCTTGCATTGAAGAGAGCGGGGGAAAGGTAAGACTTCCACCACTTGTTTCATGCATTAGACTTAGCATTAGAAAATCCTTGTTTCAAACTTGATATGTGCATTTCATATTTGAAAATGGGACTGCTTAAGGGCTTCACCCATTAGAATAAAAAGATAAGGTGAGGGATTTCATCACCCTTTCCTTTGCCCAAAAATCACAAAAAATTCACATTCTTGCATTGTCCTAAACTTTCAATAAAAATCAGTAGACTTGGCCCTAGGGTTCATAATTAGATTTGTTCTTTCTTAATTCTAAAACTTCTCTTTAAGTCTGGTGTCTAGGATTAGAGGTTAAAAAGCTTACGCTTAAGCGAGCTAGAGGTTACTTAATTGGGTCCTTGCGAAAGCAAGGGGGGCCTCCCTCTACTCCACCTCTTACCTGGCCGTACAAAAAGAGTTAGAATTGGATTTAAGAAGCATAAATCTGATTTTGAGAAAAAAAACATAAGTCCAAGGAACACTTAGTGTCTAGGTAATTTGATTTGAAAGTGTTTGTTTGTTTGTGTTTGTTTAAAAATTCATCAAAAATCAATAAAAATCTTAAAATTCAAAAATCATAAATAGAAGGCTTTTATCTGTGCATGCTTGGTAGACGTTCCCAGAATTTAGATTTGGCCCAACCTATAGACGAGATTGAAAGATTTTTCCATAGGATGGCCAACCAAAACCAGAACCAAGTTGCTAGAAACTTAGAAGAAGCTGCACCCAGACAGATGAAGGAATACTTCATTCCTTCTGACTATCAACCTGCCACTTGCATTAGGCCGGAAATTCCGGCAAATCATTTTGAGATCAAACCTGGAACCATTCAGATGTTGCCATCCTTTTATGGCAATCCTAATGAAGACCCTTATAGGCATATAGATGAGTTCATAGAGATTTGTTCCACTGTAAGAATCCAAAATTTCACAAAATGCCTTAAGGTTGACCTTATTCCCATTCTCCTTAAAAGACAAGGCTAAACATTGGTTGGGAACCATAGGGAGAACTATCACAACATGGCCAGAAATGCAGCAGGAATTTTTAAAGAAATTTTACCCGATTGGCCGAACAAACACCATGAGAAGAGCAATAACTGGATTCTCCCAACACCCGGGAGAATTAATGCATGAATCATGGGAGAGATTGAAGGAGTTGCTTAGGAAATGCCCCCACCATGGTTTGTCGAGGTGGCAAATAGTTCAAGCTTTTTATGAAGGTCTGACAGAATCGAATAGGCAAATGGTTGATGCTTCGTGTGGGGAGCATTCATGACTAAGAGTGAGGATGAGGCATATAATCTTTTTGAAACATTGAGTGAGAACTCTATCAATCATGCCTCACTCTACTCTTATGAGAGAGCGTTAGGACCTGTGAAGAAGGCAGGGATGTATGAAGTAAGAGGAAGAGGGGAACCAGACTCTAGGGTAGAAGATCTGATAGCTAGACTTGACCAAAGATTGGAGCAGAAGTTGGAACAGAAATTTGATCAATTATTATCTTTGACTGGGCAAGCCACACCCAATTTTTCTCAACAACCTGAAACTTGTGCTATGTGTGCTAGCCCAGCTCATCCCACCAGTGCTTGTCCCACTACTGCCCAATTACCCCCTTTCATTCAGGAACAAGTCCAAGCTGCTCAAGGCTTCTACAAACCCTCCTATGATCCATACTCCAACTCATATAACCCTGGTTGGAGAAATCACCCGAACTTTTCATGGAAAAATCAATCTGAACAAGTTTCCCAACCTGCCTTCAAGCAATCCATGTACGGTCAATCCTATCCCAATCAAAATTCGGGATCTGGCCAATCTTCTAATTCAAAACCTCCACAATACCAAGGAAATCAAAATTCTAATCAATTTGCTCACACAAATTTCAACAACCTTCATATCAACCACCACCTCCTCAACCTAATTGGGATGATAAAATGAATCAACTCCAGAATATGATGGCGACTCTGTGCCAAACTGTGCAAGAACAACAAACTCAATATCAAACTCAAACTCAAAATTTTCAACAAAATTTGGCAAGGATAGAGTCTCAAATTGCTGATGTATGTCAAAGGAGGGAAGTAGGGCAATTGCCAAGTCAAGCTGTAGCAAACCCAAGGAACAACCCTCCCGGATTTTACCAGAACCAGCAATACCATCAGGGTCAGGGGTACAGACCACCACCTGCTAGACAAAATGCACCTCCACCACAGAACCCACAACAAGCTTTTGTCCAGAACATTCCTGCACCTCAAAATCAAAACCAACCTATACAACAGGATCATCCTCCTGCCCAAGCTAGGGGCCCGCAAGTAGAAAATGCAAAACTGTGTCTACCTTAAGAAGTGGAAGAATCAGAACAAATCCTCACCCACACATGTCAAATGAGGATACGGAAAAGGAAATTGAAATTGAAATTGAAGAAGAAATTGAGGAAATTGTTGAAAAAGACAAATCCAAGGGAAAAGAGAAAATAAATGAAGAACCTCTAGACACAATCAAGAGGAATGAAGATCCAAACTGTTACATCCCAAGAGTTCCTTTTCCTGAAGCTTTAAAACAAAATCCAAAAACAAATCCACTGGTAATGAAGAACTCTTGGAACTGTTTAAGCAAGTTCACATCAACATTCCTCTCCTTGATGCTATCAAGCATGTGCCGGCCTATGCCAAATTTCCTAAAAGAAATGTGTACTCCAAAACGTGAAGTGAGAAACAAAACTGAAACAATAATTCTCCCAGAAATTGTGAGTACCATTGTCTTAAACCAACTCCCTAAGAAGCTCAAAGATCCAGGCACTCCACTAATTCCTTGTACCATCGGTGGAGTCACTTTTGAGAGTGGCCTTTTAGATTTGGGGGCCAGTGTCAACCTCCTACCTTCTGCCATTTTTGAGAAATTCAAGCTAGGAGAGTTGAAACCCACTTCTGTTGTCCTCCAACTAGCCGATCGTTCTGTCACCACTCCTAAGGGCTTAGTTGAGGACGTGATTGTAAAAATCAATGATTGTTACTTCCCTGCCGATTTTATCATTTTGGACATGAACACTCCCCAAGATTTGACTCAGTCCACCATTATCCTTGGTAGACCCTTTTTGGCCACAGCTAGAGCCAATATTAACTGTGCTACCGGGATGATGGATATATCATTTGAGATAGGCGGGTTAGTATCAACATTTTTAGGGCATCTAGGCATCATGATGAAGGAGAAAGTTGTCTAGTGGTAGACACCTTGGAAGAGTCTTGTGTGGAAGAAGCAATAGACCAACCCTGTGCTCTAGGGTTTGAGGGAGAGGAAGGACAATTTAATTCTATGTTTCAAGATAATGATCCATCAATTCCATTTGAGTGTCCTCCTAAGGTTGAGCTAAAACCACTCCCTGCAAATTTAAAGTACATCTTTTTAGGAGAGAATGAGACATGGCCCATCATAATCGCTAGTGATCTTGAGGAAGGGCAGGAAAGGAAATTGATTGATGTTTTGAAGAGTCATAGGAGAGCTATAGGTTGGACAATAGATGATCTGAGAGGGATAAGTCCTTCAGTTTGCACACATCGCATCTACTTAGAAGAAATGCCAAGAGTTCAATCGAAATGCAAAGAAGACTTAATCCCAACATGAAAGAAGTTGTTAAGAAGGAAATTGTCAAATGGCTGGATGCAGAATTTATTTATCCCATCTCTGATAGCCAGTGGGTTAGTCCAACTCAAGTTGTGCCTAAAAAGTCTGGACTAACCGTGATTCAAACTGAAAAGGGTGAGCTCATTCCCACTAGGCTGGCTACAGGATGGAGAGTGTGCATTGACTATCGTAAACTGAATGCAATGACCAAGAAAGACCATTTCCCCTTACCTTTCATTGACCAAATCTTGGAGAAACTGGCTGGCCAAAAATTCTTTTGTTTCCTTGATGGATACTCAGGGTATAACCAAGTGGCTATTCACCCTGATGACCAAGAAAAGACCACTTTCACATGTCCATTTGGAACCTTTGCCTTTAGACGCATGCCATTCGGGCTGTGCAATGCCCCTGCAACTTTTCAACGTTGCATGTTGTCTATTTTCTCAGACATGGTTGGGGATTACTTAGAAGTCTTCATGGACGATTTCTCTGTGTTTGGAAATGACTTTGATTCGTGCCTCGACCATTTGACTGAAGTGCTCAAAAGATGCATTAATGCCAATCTTGTCTTAAGTTGGGAAAAGAGCCACTTCATGGTTAAGGAGGGAATTGTCTTAGGGCATATTGTCTCAGGGAGAGGGATAGAGGTAGATAAAGCCAAGGTAAATCTCATTTCCGAATTACCTCCTCCCAACTCTGTCAAACAAATTCGATCCTTCCTTGGTCATGCCGGATTCTATAGGAGGTTCATCAAAGATTTTTCAAAAATTGCAAGGCCATTAACTTCTTTGTTAAAAGACACTCCATTCATTTTTGATGAAGCTTGTCATAAAGCCTTTGAGGAATTAAAAGACATTTTGACCAGAGCTCCAATTCTACAATCTCCAGATTGGTCATTACCATTTGAGATAATGTGCGATGCTTCAGATTATGCAGTAGGTGCCATTTTGGGCCAGAAAACTGATAAAGGATCTGTGGTGATTTATTATGCAAGCAGAACATTGAATGATGCTCAGATTCGATACACAACCACTGAAAAAGAGCTCCTAGCTGTTGTTTTTGCCTTAGAGAAATTCAGATCTTATCTCTTAGGAGCCAAAATCATTGTTTTCACTGACCATGCTGCCTTGAGGCATTTGCTTGCCAAAAAGGATGCTAAGCCTAGATTGATCAGATGGATTCTATTGTTACAAGAGTTTGATTTGGAAATTCATGATAAGAAAGGATCCAAGAATGTGGTAGCTGACCACTTGTCTAGAATAGTTGCCCCGGACTCTGTGCCGATTAGAGATGCTTTCCCAGATGAGCACATTTTAGCTGTCTCCAACATTTTATCTCCATGGTACGCACACATTGTGAACTACAAAGTCATTGGACGAGTGCCTGGAGATTGGACCAAAAATGAGAGAGAGAGATTCTTTGCTAGAGACAAGTACTTTATTTGGGAAGGACCCGGAGCTATTTTTCATAGGACCAGACCAAGTGATAAGAAGATGTGTCCCTGAGAGTGAGCATCAAAGTGTCCTCAAGTTTTGTCATTCTCTCGCCTGTGGAGGACACTTTTCAGGAAAGAAGACCGCTGCTAAGGTCTTAGACTCTGGTTTCTATTGGCCCACATTGTTTAAGGATGCCCACCAATTTTGTAAGGCCTGTCCTAGATGTCAAACCATGGGAAACATTTCTAAAAGGACATGATGCCTCTTAACCCCATTTTGTTTGTAGAGATTTTTGATGTTTGGGGGATAGATTTTATGGGACCTTTTCCACCATCCTTTGGATACACGTACATTCTAGTCGCTGTTGACTATGTGTCCAAATGGATAGAAGCCATAGCCACGAAGACCAATGATCATAAGGTGGTTATCAAATTTGTTCAGAAAAACATCTTTTCTAGATTTGGGTGGCCCAAAGCAATCATTAGTGATGGAGGACCTCATTTCATTAACACCCAATTCAGGACCCTCCTAAGGAAGTATGGGATCACCCATAAGCTAGCAACACCTTACCATCCCCAAACTAGTGGCCAAGTGGAAGTATCCAACAGGGAGATTAAAAACATTCTTCAAAAGTCGGTTAGGCCTGATAGGAAAGACTGGTCAGAAAGGTTAGATGATGCATTGTGGGCCTACCGAACTGCTTTCAAAACTCCCATTGGAATGTCCCCTTACCGGCTTGTCTTTGGAAAATCATGTCATTTGCCGGTCGAACTTGAGCATAGAGCCTATTGGGCTATTAAACAAGTCAATCTTGACTTAGCCCAAGCTGGTCAACAAAGGACCCTTCATCTGAATGAGCTAGAAGAGCTCAGAAATGAGGCCTACGAAAGTTCCAAGATCTATAAAGCCAAGGCCAAAGCATTCCATGATAAAACATTCATAGAAAAACTTTTCAAGTGCATGATAAAGTTTGGTTGTTTAATTCTAGACTTCGTCTGTTTCCGGGAAAATTGAAGTCCCGGTGGGATGGGCCTTACATGGTTGTCAAAGTCTATGACAATGGCGCTGTCGTTATTCTTGATCCTAAAACTGGACAATCGTCCACTGTTAACGGGCAGAGGTTAAAGCATTTTTTTGAAAACCCGCCTTCCTTGAAAGTTGAGTCTACCAAGCTAGATGAGCCAAGTAAAGCCTAATTGCGTCTGGCTGAAGACGATAAACTTAGCGCTTCTTGGGAGGCAACCCAAGTGTACAGATTTTCCTTATCAGGTAATTTTCTTTCTTTTCTTGCAAATAAGTAGGGGGAGAGGTAGAATAAAGCATGCATAGTCCCCATCCTTAACCAATGCTTCATTTTCTTTCTTTTGAACTTGTACATATGCAAATAAAAATTTCACAATGTTTCATCTTTGAATAAAAATGTGTGGCATTGCGCTATGCAGACTATGTGTCTGATCTTTAACCATTAAAATTTTGTGGTTGTCACACTCCTTTGCAAATATCCATGTTAGATAGCATCTAGTAAATGATTGCATGTACTTCTTGTCTACCTTATGTAAGGATTTATGGCAAGAAGTTTTCATACACACACTACACAGCCACTTAGACTAGCTCAACCCGAATGTAGCAATTTTGTCAAGGCTAGTAGGAGAGAGGCGATTGGTTTTCTCCCCTCCCCTTAAGGAAACTTGCAAGGAAGTGAAGGAATGTGATCAAGGAACCTGACTGTTCATCATTCCGAAAAGAGGAAAAGAATAGAAAAGCAAAAGCAAAAGAAAAAAATATATCCATGAAAAATGCCCCGGATCTGAGTAAAGTTGGACTCGCTACTCTTGAAAAGTGATGGGTTGTGCAGCATTATGGATGAAAAGAAAAAATCTGAGTGCACAAAGTGCAAATAAAGGGACAAAAGTCCTCAACTCAGAGAAATAATCCTCAAGGAAGATGAGCAGAATGGAACTGAGAGAAACAACCAGATCTGACTGAGCAAGGATCTTATTCCACAATTCTTTTCTTCTCCCTCGAATTAATCTAATCTCAATTACTAGCTGAGGCAGAGGAGCTTTAGAAGGGCTGATGTGAACTCTTAAGTGAGCTACCATTTGTGCACTAATTTCTTGCCATAAGCCTTTACAATTAGGAAAGACATGTCTTTGCATGAATCTTTTACATGATGTTGTTTAACATGAGTCCTACATTTGAAATAATTTTCATTGCTAAGGGACTAGCAATGTTCAAGTAGGGGGAGTGATAACTACATAATTTTTTGAGTTAAATTTCATACAATTAGTTAATTTTAGACATCTTTGTCCATAAATCATGCGCAATTTGATTTTACATTTCATTTCGTCCACAAATAAATTTTTGAACATCTTAGTTAAATTTTTGGGTAGAACATATATATAGTTAGATTTTCATTGAATGTTGTTAATACTTTTTGAATAAAGTGTTCTCATTTTTTTTGTACATAAATAATTTTTAATAAACATCTTTCAATTCTTGTAAATAGTAGTTGTAAATAAATCAAATTTTAATAAGTTTTTAATACATAACCCACTCCCATCTCATTAAATAAATAATAGTATACCTCACCCACTACCATCATGCCACATACCCCAACCTAATAATAAATAAAACACTTTTAACACCCCTCTTTTAATCATATCATGCCACACATATCCCATCCACTCCCATTAAACAAAACATTTTAATAATCTTTTTAAGCACATGATGCCACAACCCATTCCAATTTTAACTATTTTTTTAAATCCGATATTATCCTAACCCTGCCCATTTCTTTCCATCTGAAGCTCCTGGAAGGGCCAGACGAGGTGTGCAGGGTGGAGTGCAGGCGATGGGGTTTGCAGGCGATGGTGCGGCTGAACCTGGAGCGGCCAGGTGTGCTGGCGGCTGTGCAGGCGGATGGCGCGGCCAGGGTTGTGTATGCGCTGGGTGGTGCGATGGTGATGCAGGGCAGATGGGGCTGGCGGAGGGCTTGTGCAGATGGAGCTCTGGGGTCTGCGGGCCAGCTGCAGGCGTTGGTTGCTGGCGCATGCAGATGTGAGGTGTGTGCTGTGCAGAGGCCAGGTGAGGCGGCCCTGGTGCGCGGCTGATGCAGGCTGGCGCGGTTGTGGTGTGTGAGGTGTGAAGCTGGCGCGGCTGGAGCCAGGCTGGCCGGGCTGTGGCTTGTGAGATGGCGGGAAGCTGGGCGGCCAGGGTTTGGCTGATGCAGATGGATCATGCTGGCGGAGGGCTTGTGCAGATGGCGCGCCTGTGGCATGGTGGTATGCAGATGGTGCGCAGCAGGGCGGCTGGAGATGACGGAGCCCTGGCCGGTTGTGCAGGGCCAGATCTGGGTGCAGAGGAGCTGCTGCGATTTGGGGCGGAGCTGTGTGAAGCCCCCGTGTGGAGCGGACGCAGAGGATGGAGCTCGGGTGTACGGCCCGTGCGCGGCAGTGGAGATGTGAGCAGCGGCCAAGCGTATGATGGTGCTATGCTGCTGGGCGATGGCGGATCCCCTGCGCATCCGATGGATCCGGCTGATGCGGCCTGATCTGGGCATGGCGCTTCTGGTGTGGGCCGGGCCTGATGGAGGTGTGAGATGGCGCCAGAAGGAGCTGAAGCCCCGATGGTGGCTGTGTGCTTGCTAGATGGCGGGAAGGAGATGGGAGCGCAGGTGCTGGGCCCTGGCGCGATGCTGAACCAGGAGCGGCTGCGGCGGTGTGTGCGGATGGGCCAGATGTGCTGAGCTGGAGATCCTGCCGACGTGGCGATCCTGGTGCACATTGGAGAGGAAGCAAGAAGACCCGGAAGCCTATATAAAAGGGACCCCAAAGGTCCTCCGAGGGGCTGGTTAGAATTTCTGAAGATTTTTAGTTGCCATTTTTTCTGTTTATGCAGAGCAGGGAGGGGATTTTAGTTTAGTAATTTTGGGTTCCAATTTTTGTGTTCTTCGTCTCCCTGTTGAGCAGATCTTGGGGGTGGGAGATTTCGAGAGTTCAGAATTGTGTTCTTCCATTTCCTTGATGTTATTTCATCTATTTCTTATGAGTTAATTTCATTGCTCCTGCGTTTAGTTCATCTTTTTTGTGCTGCAGAATCCGAACCAGTGGAGTTTGTTATATGCATTCTTTGTGTGTTTCGGAGGATGTGGAGATGTTGCTCTTTCATGCTTCTGTAATTTTTCTTCCAGGTTTCTGAGAACTACAGGGGATTCCCCAGTTCGGTATTTGGGGGTTTTCTTTCTGTCATGTTATTCTGTACCTTTCTTTCTGTAAGCAGGGTTGGGAAACAGGGCTTCTCCTTCTTCTTTCTTCTGTGCTGAGTAACTGGTTGGTTCGGGGTTTGGTTAGAGAGATTGAAGTCTGGGATTCAGAAGCTTTCAATTTCTTCCTTTCTGCTGTTGGGTGGGGAGAGTTAGAATTTTCTTCTGTGCTGTGAGGGCGACTGCATTTGATCAGAGTTTTTCCTTCCATCTGTGGGGTTTCTTCCTCTCTGTTGCTCTGGCAGGGGAATTTATTTTGCCATTTCTTCTGTTTTGTGTTACATTGGTAGCGAGCTTTCCATTTATTCCTCTGTGCTGTTGAGACTGATTCAGGTGCACTGCAGATGAGGGTCCAGAGCGACCAAGGGAATCATCCTTGGCTCATTCTGGATTGTCTGGCATTCCGGAAGTAGCAAAGAGCAATTGAGAGAGCAGAGAGCGTGTTCCTCTTTCTATTTCCTCTATATTTCATTTAGATTTCTATTTCATGGTGTTCTGATCAGGAGTTTGAAGTTGTAGTTTAAATTCCTTTACTGTTTACTTACTGATTCATCCCTCGAGCTGTGAGGGAACAGTAGTCTAAATTTTCTTTATTTACAATTCTGTTTGTTCTCGGTTTGATGCTACAGTTTAAGAAATTTCCATTACGATTAGTGTTTCCTTCAAACTGTAAGAGATTTGGCAGTGTATGATTTTACTAGATTTGTAAGATTGGCAAGTTTTCATTAGTCTCATTCGGAATGTTTATGTGTCTGTCCTTTATGAGATGATGGTTATGGAGAGAATTGTGGGTGGATAGTTTGTTTGACTTGGTCTTTTATTAAGAATTCTTAGTTTAGTTTTAAGGCATTCAGAATTTAAATCTTGTAGTGTATATTTGAATGGGATATTGAAGAGTTCTTATCATTTTGAAGTTCTTTGTGAACTGAGTGGATTCACGTCAAATTTTACTGTTGGAGCTTTCTGATTTCAAGTTAAAGTAGTTTAACTCAAATTCTATTCAGCCTCTCTGTGGATATGACCTGTTCTCACCATCATACTAGTTCATCTTTGTGATTTTAAGTTTGTGAGACAGTTTAGAGGAAGTGCGCGTGTTGACTTGTGCGAGGAACTCTGGACAACGAAAATACACAATCAACAATGCGCGCGCATCAGCCGCCAAAAAGGTTCTTCAGGAAGTGTATGGGCTCTCTTGCCTTTGGGGTTCAAGGAGCATGGGCATTTATAGCCCCATATGTCCATAAAGTGCTTTGGGTTGCATGGGCACGGAACCCTAGGTCAAATCCCCTAAATCCCAAGCAGCCACGTGTACAGAGAAATTCACGTTTTTGAGTTTCAGTCGGAGTGTGTCGACCTGCCCTAAACTATTGTCGACCTGCTCTCCCAGTTAGGCAAACTGGTCTGCTGGAAAATGGGTCTAGTGTCGACCTGCCCTGATCTAGTGTCGACCTGCCCTTCTGGAATATGGGACTAGTGTCGACCTGCTTTGATCTAGTGTCGACCTGCCCTTCTGGAATCTGGGGCTAGTGTCGACCTGCTTTGATCTAGTGTCGACCTGCTATCCCAGTGTGGCAACTGGGTCTTCTGGAATCTGGGACTAGTGTCGACCTGCTTTGATTTAGTGTCGACACTACCAAGACAAAAATGTGTGAACCTGAAAATTTAACACATAAACCATTAGTACAAGATATTATCATTAAAATATGAGATGTTAAACATCAAAAACATGTTGTTTAAGCATTATTGTGATGTGTATAAAATGTATAACATGTTCAACATATCATCATCAAAATCACAACATGTCATAATATCTCATCATTAAAATAACAATATGTCATCATCAATATCACAGTATGTCATCATCAAAATCAAGGTATGAGTGATGTTCATTGGATATCATTAAATTACAACTTTAGGAAGTTCCAAAACACACTCAACCTAACAATCTCCCCCTTTTTGATGATGACAAAACATATGCACAATCTCCCAATATCTTGACTCCCTTGACTGCAATAATTCCCCCTTTAACCATATACACACTTTGACCTTTCTCCTTTAAAGAACTTTCTCCCCCTTTGAAGGCCTTTTCTCCCCCTTTTTGGAAGGCCCTTTTCTCCCCCTTTTTGATGTGCCCTTTTCTCCCCCTTTTTGACAGCATCAAAAGGATAGACAAGAGAGAGAAACAAAGATTGTAGGAGATCAAGAAATGAAATGTAGGGAATAAATGGTCAGAGGCATTCAAAATAAGTGAGGCAAAGTGATATTATCAGTTGAGAGAAATTATTGTGTTTTTGTTATTGTGCAACAAAGTTTAATCACAAAGACACACTCAACACAAAGAATAGCAAATTATAATGATCTGAATGTGGTTAAAATAATGATGCACATGTGAAATAAAGTGACCTATATGAGTGAGCAGAAGTATTTAACAAGGACGTTAGGAGCTTTAAGTTTAACACAATGTAAAATAATAGGTCTAAACACAGTAAACATGAACTTAATTAAGGTCTTAAGCTTTTCTATCCTGTCTTTTTGATTTTCCTTCAATTTTCACTAGGAAAGAATACAAGAATAAATTAGTTAAATCTCACTTTTCAGTGCAAGAAATCACATTGATCAGATGCAAGACCTCCTGATTACTCAGTGGTTTAACTTTCATTATCTTATACAGAGTTGAAAATTTTGATTTCCACTTTTTGACGCGAAACAAATCACTTGTTAGGTGAAATGGCCCGATTACTCAGTGGTTCAAGCATTTGCATTGCTCTATTTGTATCTTTCCATATTGATCATTTTTCTTTTGACATTTTACAGGAATAAGTTTGCTTTGACCAGAAAAGTCATGACTACGAATTTAGAGAAATTATTCTAAACATGTGGTAAAAATGAAGCTTAAACATACACATGTGAAATATTAAAGCCACTCATGTGCCTATAATGGTGTTTTGCAAGTCATTTTAAAGACATTCAGTATTAAGATTGCTTAACCTTGAAATGATACTGAATCTTTGAAATTAAACTAAATGCACAATGAGTTTAGTTTCAATGTCTTAATTCTCTCATAAGAAAATAGCACAAGGACTCAAAAATGCTGATGAATTTGGGGTTCAAGATAGACAAGTAAGGTCAAGAGATATGACAATGACTCCCCCTCAACAATTGCATACAAGACTCTTGATACTTGGTGGAGAAATATACTCATGTATAGTGAAAGTGTCCAGACAAGCCTGACTTGTCTTTCTTCAAATCACCATTTGATATACCAAGAATGTCAATGCAATGTGAGAGTGAGGAATTTATGAGCAAGAATATTTGTCAACAAACTGAATGGGAGTTGATGATGAATTAGATATGACGGAATATTTCTCCAGCAAATTTCTCCAGCATTTCACTCAAAGATTCTTTCGAATTCACTCCCCCATAAGATATGCATGAAGTGAAATGATCATTTAAGCAATTCAGATATGTTCATTCCAAGCAATTTGCACATAAAGAGTATGAACATGATCAAGCATATATCAATAGGCAATTTATTGAAGGAGAAGAATTTTGAAAAGACTCAAAATAAGGTTTTTGAGATTTTCATTTTGCTTGATGACCTTTATGCAGAAAAGACTATTGATACTTGGCGGAGAATTTTTCTCACGCATGATGATAGTTTCCAGACAAGCCTAACTTGTCCTTTTACATTTCACCATTTGATATACCACATAGTCACTGCAAAAAGGGTCAATTACACTTTATTTTTAGCATGAAATTCATTGCATTTATTGAAAATATTTTTGCACTTTTTCAAATTTACTCCCCCTTAATATGTGCATGAAATAAAAAAGCTAGCAAACAATTCACACATGATTATGAGCACAATTAGCTTTAAGGATAACATGACTCTTGGTACTTGGGGGAGTATTTTACTCACGCATAATGATAGCTTCCAAACAAGCATAACTTGTTCTTCCACATGTCATTATTTGATATACCAAAAAGTCAAATCAGTTGACATGCACACAGAATCATGGTCATAGTTAAGCAAGCATGATAACATAAACATGATTCCAATTGTTATGACATAAAGTTCATTGTTGGGAGTAACATTGAAACACATTTCTCATTGTTCAGATAAAAATTAAACATTCATTTCAATTCAAGCAATTCAAGTTTGAAATGATAAAGAAATTTTACCTGAACAGTCTTCATTTCTTTTTCAAAGATTTTACCTGTGTTCTCCAATCATTTCTAGCCTTGCACAACCAATATCTTGAATCCATTTACAATGTATGGCTGCAAGACTCCTCAGCTTGCTGATCAAGCTGGTTTTGGGACCCACACTTGCTTGGGTCCTGCAATGAAATCAATGTTAGATTGCAACAAAGATTTCTGAATCCAAAATGCTTTTATTTTTTGTATAAATGCATTTCTTTCATTGATAGAACTATGAGCAGAATTAGTTCCAGATTTTCTTTTTGCCTTGCTCAATGCATCTATGTTTTCATGAAGTTTTATAATTTTTAGATTTTTAATTAAAGTTAATGACTCTTACACAAGGAAGATCATTGGTACTTGGCGGAGGTTATTCCTCACACATAATGATAGTTTCCAGACAAGCATGACTTGTCCTTCCACAGTTCACCATTTAATATACCAATTGATCTTTGTATAAGAGTTTCAATTGACTTCAGTTTTTATTTAGTAGGGAATCTCTCAGAAGAATTTACCTGATGAGCTTTTCATTTTCTTTCATTCTCTTCACTTACTTTCCTTGTAGCCTTAGTCATGAAGCCTTCATCTGTGTAATTGGCTACAAGGATCCCTGCATCCAGCATTCAAGCAGCACATTTTAGAACCCAAACTTGTTTGGGTCCTAAGGATATTCCATGAATTTGCAACAATGATTTTTGAATCCAAAAAGATTTTATATTGGGTGCATTTTTCTGAAGACTAGAAACACTGGAATCTTGGTTTCTAATCTTAGAGTTATTGGTATAGAATACACCACTGACATACTGAACATTTTGTTTTCTATTCTTCAGATTTTTATCATTGAGATTTTTAACATGGAATTTAGAAGAGATCTTTTGTGCAATAGTTCTTTTTCATGTACATAGAATTTCTGAGTGTTTTCAGCATGAACATGATCTTTATTCTTATGTACATTAACATGAAACATGGGAGCATGCACAAGATTATCAATTCTATGCCAACATTCCCTTGAAGTATGCCCAAATTTATGACAATAAAAACATTGGACTGATTTGGCATGTTTATTGAAATGTTGATCTTTATTCTAACAATGTTTGGCAAGATGACCAGGTTTATTACAATTAAGGCAAATGAGAGGATTTCTTACCTGGTACTTACCTTGGCATGTATGCATTTGCTGAAATCTCCTTTCATGTGAGGAGGCTTACCATGAGGAGAAGAAGGTACCTTTTGATGGCTCTTGGCATGATGTGAATTTTGAACTTACCTTGGAGCTTTTTGGACTGATGGAGGAAGTAGATTATTCTTCTTGACATCAGCATTTTTCTTCTTCTCTTTCTGTTTCTGAATAAAAACTTTCACAAGTTTTTCATTAGAGATATCAAGGTTCTTGTTCACAGCAGTTTTAACAGAAGTTATTGTGCTTTTCTTTTCATTTTTCTTATTTTTAACAGAAGCAAGACTTGTGTTCTTCAATTCATTTTGAATCTTCTGTTTTTCAGCTTTTAATGCAACAACTTCTTTTTCTGAAGTTTGAAGCTTGTTTAGCATGACATCCAAATCATTTTTCATCTTATTCTTTTCATTTTTAAGTTGAGCAATTTGTTTTTCCAAATCGGCAATTTTATTACTCAAATTGCTACATTCATTGTCCAGTGGTTTGTCATTCACCAAGCCTTCAATCTTCCTTTTTAAATGATAATTTTCTTCAACAAGTTGTTTGCATCTTTCATTTATTTGATGATCATGAGCCATGTTAACAATCTTTTTGTTTAATTAATCATTATCAAATTTGAAGTTTTCATTGAGATCAATCAATTTTCCATTTTCATTTTCCAGATCAATAACTTTTGATTTCAATAGCTCATGGTTTTCTTTCAATCCATTCAGTTTATTTTCATAGATTTGGACTTCATCTTCCAAATTCTCTTTCTCAGAATTTAATTTTTCAACTTCAATTTTCAAATTCTCAATTTCTTCTGAAGGATATTTATCATTTTTCTGGAGCAATTCAAGTGTATTTTTCAAGTTTTCACTTTCTTTGTGGCAATGATTTAAAGTCTTTTTCAAATCTTTATTTTTAGTGTTTAGCTTTGCATTAAGATTTTGCATCTTTTTACATAATTCAATCAATTCAACATAAGACATACCTTCATCTTCATCAGAATCAGAATTAGAATACGTAAATGGATCTGGAGTTGATTTACCTGACCTTTTAGACCCATTTGAACTCTTGTGTTCTGAAGAGGATGAAGTATGTTCTGAGCTCTTAGAGTGTGCAGTGAGAGCCACAACCTTTTGAATTGTTGATTTTCTAAATTCATTGAGGTTCTTCTTTGTCATAAAGTACTTGTGAATTTATTTTGCTCCTTTTCTTTGTGCTTCATTTGAAAAACTTGATGGGAGTGAGACTAGTGATTTCTCTAAAATTATAACAGGAAATTCATGCAGATTAAAGAGATTTGACATTATACCAAGACTCACAAAAGACTATTAGATCTAATCACAGTGAATCAATGTAACAAGGAATTAGATCTAACAATTAGAGTGGTTAACCTGCTCTAATGCCAAATGGAGGAATCAAAGCGATTAAACACACAATTCAAGCAATTAACACAGAGATCAAACAGAAGCAATCAAATTCAAATCAGAAATAGATATTAACCCGCTCTGATACCAATTGATAGGAACGGATGGGTGGAAGGATCAGATCTAGAAGGGGGGGTTGAATAGATCTAACACCAATTAATGCGGAAGCTTAAGCAATTCAAAATTACTTCGAATCAGAGATCAAATCACCCAAACAATTTACTAATCTGAAGTGTGATTAGAGTGTGTGAGCAAATCAATTAGTAGTGTGAACGAAATCCCTATGCATGCATCTAGAGAAATACAAAGTCAAACCACAATTCAAACCAATGCACAGATGATTTTTAGGTGGTTCGGAAATCACCTCCAGTGACTCCTACGTCCACCCCTCACACAGTGAGGCCACACTACTCAAAACCTTGAATACAACTCACACAGGAGCACGACGACTCCAAACACCCTTGAGCACGACGACTCAAGAAACACCTAGAGCACGACGACTCCAAACTGAGCATGACGGCTCAAACAACAACCGGAGTACGACGACTCCAAATTGAGCACGACGGCTCAAACCACACAGTGAGTGCGATGACTCACAAACCAGAGCTCGACGGCTCATAGTACAAAAGCTAGATCAAACACAAAAGAGATCAGATCCTCTAGCAATGATCTGATTCAAAACAGATTCGTACACAAAAATTTGTACAGAACTTCATGCACAAATCTCATTGACGAAATAAGGAAGAAAAAACTCAGAAGTAAGGCAAATAGATGTAGAAAGAGTGTTCTTCGATGAAGAGGCCTTGCAGACGCTTCAATTGAAGAGCCTTGATGGAAATCGATGGAGATTCTCCTCAATTGGCGATGCTCTGCTTTGATGGCATCTGAAATGCCAGAAATCCTTCTTCTCCTACGCCTCTTCAGTTGGATCTGCTCCCATGCCTAGTACAGCAGGCTTCTCTCCAGGGATTCCCCTTGATTCCCTTGTCCTTCCTCTTGAAAGGATGGCTTGTAGCTTCTGGAGATGGAGACAGATCTGGAAAACCCCTTTCAGCCGCCAAAAAGGTTCTTCAGGAAGTGTATGGGCTCTCTTGCCTTTGGGGTTCAAGGAGCATGGGTATTTATAGCCCCACATGTCCATAAAGTATTTTGGGGTGCATGGGCACGGAACCCTAGGTCAAATCCCCTAAATCCCAAGCAGCCACGTGTACAGAGAAATTCACATTTTTGAGTTTCAGCCTGAGTGTGTCGACCTGCCCTGAACTAGTGTTGACCTGCTCTCCCAGTTAGGCAAACTGGTTTGCTGGAAACTGGGTCTAGTGTCGACCTGCCCTGATCTAGTGTCGACCTGCCCTTCTGGAATCTGGGACTAGTGTCGACCTGCTTTGATCTAGTGTCGACCTGCTATCCCAGTCTGGCAACTGGGTCTTCTGGAATCTGGGACTAGTGTCGACTTGCTTTGATTTAGTGTCGACACTACCAAGACAAAAATGTGTGAACCTGAAAATTTAACACATAAACCATTAGTACAAGATATTATCATTAAAATATGAGATGTTAAACATCAAAAACATGTTGTTTAAGCATTATTGTTATATGTATAAATGTATAACATGTTCAACATATCATCATCAAAATCACAACATGTCATAACATCTCATCATTAAAATCACAATATGTCATCATCAATATCACAGTATGTCATCATCAAAATCAAGGTATGAGTGATGTTCATTGGATATCATTAAATTACAACTTTAGGAAGTTCCAAAACACACTCAACCCAACATTTCTTTTATGGCAGGAACACTTGAACGAGACCGCGGAGCTCTCTTTCTATGGCCATCTGAAGAAGGAGAAGTTGGAGTCCCACGATCTACCGCTATGTGAGGCTACTGCACCAGCGTGATCACAATACCTCCTTGGGCACAGGTAAGGCCCTGGCGATCGCACCTCTCCCTTTCATTTATGGTTTCTCTTGGTTTTCTCCTCAGTCAACACAGTCAACCGGGGAGTCAACAAGGTCAACCAGTAACCCTTCATCGCCAACGAGGGAGCGACGATGTTCATGAATGTCCGGAGGATCCCTCAGTCTGTCGGGAGCCCAGTAAATGGATCGTCCACATACTTGATCTAGCGTGTGTGTTTTTGATTGAGTCGTCGTGCTCAAGTGTGTGTGTGTTGTACTCATCTTTGAGTAGTGTGTCCTCACTATGTGAGGGGTGGACGTAGGAGTCACGTGGTGTGATTTATGAACCACCTAAAAATCTCTGTGCAATGGTTTGATATTGTCTCATCATTAGATTCATGCATAGGGGTTCGATTAAACTCTTAACATTCACACACTAGTTCACATAATCTGATTGTTCAATTGTCTCACACACTTTGTGCACTGAATCACATCAGATCAGTGAGGTTTTTAATTGAGTAGATTCATTATTTTGAAGTAATTTTTAAATTGCTTAAGATTCTGCTGCAAATCTATTCAACCCCCCTTCTAGCTTTGCCATCACCGAATATCTGATCCTAACAATTGGTATCAAAGCAGGTTTTCTGTTCATCGGCTGTGAGTTGGCTGATCTATTTTTGTTCGCTTAATCGCTCATCTGATTCTGAACTGATTGATTGTTTTTGATCTGACTCAATATTCTTTTGATTGGTCTAATCATCTGAAACATACTAAAAAATATGGATAAGTTCTCAAGTATCATAAATAGACCTATGATCATTAAGTTTAATCACAATGTTGATATTATGCAGGACTCCTCTATGAAGACAAGCATGATTGGAAAGAAAATCAAAGAAAAATGCTACATGGCTCATGGCAGCTCCAAAGGTTCTCCTAGTTCACATAAATCTGAAGCATCATATCTGTCAGAGAAGTCAAGAAACTATCAAGGGTCAAGTAAATCTGATTTAGACCCATGTGATGGATCATTGTCTAACTCTGATTCAGAGAATGATATATCCTATAAAGAGTTGATAGAATGCTATGAGCACTTGTCCAATCAATTTAAGAAGGTAAAATCTCAAAATAAAAAGCTAAAAGAAAAATTGGATAAGAATGAAATGAGAATTGATAATGCTCAAGCATTCTATGAAGAAAATAAAAATTGAAAATGGAGAATGAAAAATTGGAGAATGAAGTCAGAAACTATGAAAACAAGCTTTATAAATTGAAAGAAGATCATGATCAGGTTGAATCCAAAAATTCTGATTTGAAAAATGAAAATGAAAAATTGATTGATCATAATGAGAATCTCAAACATGATAATGATCAGTTGAACAAACAAATCTCCAACATGGCTCATGATCATCAAATAAAAGTAAAATGCAACCAATTGGTCGAGAAAAATCATCTTAGAAAGAAGATTGAATGCTTGTATCATGACAGACCATTAAATGATGAATGCAACAATTCTAAGAAGAAAATTGTTGACTTGGAAAATAAAATTGTTAAAAGTGAAATTGAAAGGAACAAAATGAAAAATGTTCTAGATGTCATGACAAATCAACTTTAAACTTCAGAAAAAGAAACTGATTCATTAAAAGCTGAAAAAGGAAATTTGACAAGTAAACTTGAAGTGGTTGTTAAACAAAATCAAGCATCTGAAAAGATGATTTCTGAATTGAACAAAACTGTTGAGAGTTTAAAATCTGTCTTATCTAAGTTTGTTCAAAGAACTCAGAATTTGGATAATCTTCTTGAAATAAAAGTCAATTTTAAAAAGGTGGGTTTAGGATTTAACCTCTTGAACAAAAAGGATTTTGAAAACAAAACAAAGACCTCATTTGTCAATGTCTCTAAGAACAAGAATTCTGTTTCACCTAAAGAAAAACTTGTTAAGACTCATGTTCAGAAAAATGTTCAAAAGCAAAATGATAAATTGAACAAAAATACTGTAAATAGAAAGAATCTTGTTTCAACTGAAAATCAAAAAAAGAAAATGAAAAAGAAATCAGGATTCTACAAGGTTTCAACACCTCCTCCAACAGCTCAAAAAGCTTCATGACAATCTCCATCTCCACATCATGTCAAGAGCTACCAAAGGGTACCACCTCCTTCTTTTCAACCCAAGAATAATCAAAGGTACTCTAGAGGATCTCAGAGATTCAACAAATGCACTCATACTATGGTAAGCTCCAGGTAAATACTCAACTCGTTTACTTTAATTGCAATAGACCTGGTCACCTTGCCAAATTCTGCTGGAATAAAGGTCAACACTTTCATAAATATGTCAAGTCTGTCCAATGCTTTACATGTCATAAACATGGTCATATCTCTAGGGACTGTTGGCATATAATTGATCATCTTGTGCATATTCCCAAGCCCCATGTTCATACACATGCCCATGTACATAGGAATAAAAATCATGTTCATGCTGAAAATACTCAGAAATTCCATGTACATAAGAACATGATTGCTGGACAAAAGAAGTGTTCTGTTCTTCATGCTAAAAGTCCTAAAAACAAAATATTTCATGAAAACATAGATGTATTGAACAAGACTACAAAAGAGTATGGAACTAATGCTGCTCATAGTTCCATTAATGAAAGAAATACATCTATTCTACAAATAAAATCATTTTGGATTCTGAAATCATTGTTGAATCCTAACATTAATGTCATTGCAGGACCCAAGCAAGTGTGGGTCCCAAAATCAGATTGATCAACAAGCTGAGATGTCTTGCAGCCATACAGCGTAAATGGATTCATGACATTGGCTGTGCAAGGCAAGAAATGATTGGAGAACAAAGGTAAAAAGTTTTAGACTGTGATTGAAGACTGTTCAGGTAAATTTTCTTTATCACTTCAGATTTGACTTCTGGAATTGAAATGGATTTTTTATTTTATCTGAGCAATGAAAAATGTGTTTTGATGCTATCCTCAAATGACAATGAATCTTAATAATTGGAAT
Source organism: Colocasia esculenta (assembly GCA_014218235.1). Lineage (NCBI taxonomy): Eukaryota > Viridiplantae > Streptophyta > Magnoliopsida > Alismatales > Araceae > Colocasia > Colocasia esculenta. The sequence continues at coordinate 176,785,640 of CM024753.1, forward strand.
CATATTTGTACTATCATGCTTGCTTAACTGTGTCTATGATTCTGTGTGCATAATAATGAATTGCTTGTCAACTCTTTTCAGTTCATACACATGTTAAGGGGAGTAAATTTGAAAAAGTACAAAAATATTCTTTAAAATTCATTGAAATTTTTGATCTTTTATGTAGTGACTATTTGGTATATCAAATGGTGAAATGTGGAAGGACAAGTTAGGCTTGTCTAAAAACTATCATTATGCGTGAGAAATATTCTCCGCTAAGTATCAATAGTCTTCTACTATATAAAGATTATCAAGAAAAAAAATTCATAATCTCAAAAACTTCAATTGATCATGTTCATTCTCTCTTTGTGCAAATTGCTTGACATGAACATGTGTGAATTGCTTGAATGTTCATTTCAATACCATGCATACATTATGGGGGAGTAAGTAAAAAAAAAAAAGTTTTTAAGTGAGTTGCTTGAGGGACATTCTTTCACATCAATCTTGTCACCATTAACTCTTGTCAGCATGTCCCATTCAGATGGTCCACAGATGACCCTTGGTCACAAGCTTCATTTCTGCAATTTCTGCAGCTGTCGACAGATATGCAGCGAGCTGTCGATAGATCATCATTTTTAGCACTGTCTTCTTGCTATTTTCTCAGTGTCTGTCAACCCACGCATACCAGCTGTCGACATATACCTTACTTTCTTGAATTCTCCTTAGCTGTCCACATGGACTTTGTTTTGACACATCATCCTCTATCTTTTTGAAATCTTCACATATTCAGGGGGAGCTGATTCTTTTATAAATCATCATGATAACATCCACTCAAACTCATGCTTGAAAATCAATTTTCATTTATTTTCTGATTCTCTCTTCTTGACATTTCATACCTTTTACTCAAGTCTTACATCAGGATAAATAAGTTTTTATGATATTCCTATATGAGAGATTTCATACATAAAGATTAAAATAATTGTGCACTCAGTTTAGTTTTAAAGATACAATCTAAGAACAAGGCTATGCCAATTTTTAATGCTGAACTCATTTAAACTCAGTTGCAAAACACTTGTAGGCACATGAGTAGCTTTAGTGTTTAACATGTGTATGTTTTCAAGCTTCATCCTTAACACATATTAAGAATAATCTTTCTACACTCATGATCATGTCTATTCTAATTAATGTAATTCTGGTCTTAAAAAAAAATTCAAACGGAAAGTGTTCAGAAAAATAGAGAGATACAAACAGAGCAATGAAAACTTTATTTTATCACTGAGTAACCAGGTTCATTTCACTTAATCAAGTGCTTTGGCTCGCGTCAAAAGGTGACAAACAAATTGTTTCAACTCTGTATAAGGTAATGAAGGTTAAACCACTAAGTAATCAGGAGGTCTTACATTGGGTAAATGTGACATCTTGCACTGAAAGGTGTGATTTAACCAATTTACTTTTGTATTCTCTCTCACAAATGAAAGAAAAATATACATAGCATAAAAAGAACAACATATACATTGATACAGATGAAGTTCATGTTAATTGAGTTTAGAGTTATTATTCTACATTGTGTTAAATGTTTAGCTACTAAACTCATGTGATAAACACTTTTGTCAACTCATACAAGTCACTTTCATCACATTTGCTTCATCTTTTTAAATGCCTTCAGGTCATTAAAACTTTGACATATGTTGTGGTTGAATGTGTCTTTGTTATTAAACGTTGTGCACAATCCAAAGACACAATAATTTTTCTCTCATATTTTAATATCAAAGATCTTATTGATTCTGATCATTCATCTCCCAATTCCACCCCTTGCTTACATGTCAGTTATATTTTGATCTCCATCCATTGATGTTCTTTGGTATCACCTTTTTCCTACTTACTTGGCACCATCATTGGGGGAGAGTGTTATACCAAGGGGGTGACTATACTCGTTGTTGATTAAGGGGGAGAGAGTGTCTTTTTGTTGTTATCAAAAAGGGGGAGCATTTGAAGGTGAACAAAAAGGGGGAGCAACTTCTTTGAATGAAAACAATTCATGCTATTCTTGTTATTCATGACCATTGTCTCTTCATCTTTTTGATATTGTCAAAAAGGGGGAGAAATATGAATGTATATTTGTCATCATAAAAAAGGGGGAGAATGTTGAGTTGTGGTTATTTGAATAACCATACTTACTAATTTGATCATTGCTTTGATTTGTTTTTGATGATGACACAATCATGGTCATTCATGTTAAGATACTCTTAATAATGACACAACCATTTTAGATTTGATCATTGCTTTGATTTTTTTTTTATGATGACACAATCATGGTCATTCATGTTAAGATGCTCTTAATAATGACACAACTATTTTTGATGATAACATATGTATGGTGTTGATGGTAAACCTCTCAATCATGCTGAAGAATTCTTGTGTCAAGTTATTGTCTTATGAGTGTCGACACATGATCTTCTTGGTGTCGACACATGATTGCTTTTCATTCAACCTTTATGTTTAAAATGGCATGACAATATGACAAAATGCATAGGACATATATGCCTTCATGATATCTTACTTGAAATGTCTTTTATGTAGGTAAGAATCAAAGCACAAGTCAAGAACCAAAAATCAAGCACAAAAGAACTTGCAAAACACAAGAAGTGTCCAGCTGTCGACAGGCCTAAATTCATGTGTCGACAGCCAGTGAATACAGTAAGCAAACAAGCTACTGGAAGACAAGAAAAATCAGTAGCTGTCGACAGACAAGATGCATCTGTCGACAGATCAGTCCAACCTATCGACAGCCAGAGGTCGCCTGTCGACAGCCCAGTCCATCTGCCAGAAACATGGTTCTGGAAGCCAGGTTGGTAGCAGTACCTATCGACAGCAAGAAGGCATCTGTCGACAGCTGCAGGTTAAGTCACAACATGTGAGAAAGATGTGATCTCTATTACGGTGTCCTCTTCTCTCACGAATCCCTAGAGTTGTATGAGACTTGGACACTCCTATATATAGATCTTTTTGACTCATTTTCATACAAGAGAGCCAACACAACTCCCAAAAGGCTAGAGGTGGCTGGAAGAGATTTCTCAAGTGCTCTGTTCATCTCTAGAAGGTTGCAGACCAAGAATCTCATCTCAGGAGATCAACTGGTGATCAAGCTCTTCATCAAATCAGTAGTAGAAGAAGAAGAGCTACTGCAGGAGAGATCTAGAAGATCTTCATCTGATCAGCAACTCCAAGAAGACCTTGATCCAAAGCAGAGCATCTCCATCGTGAAGAAGAAGAAGAAGAGAAATCCGAACAACAGTAGTCTCAAGGAAGAAACAATATAGATCTATGATCGTGGTGATCAGATCAAGAGTTGAAGAAATCTTTCTTCCTTCATTCATATCTTTCTCAATTCAATTCATATATCTGTGTGTGTGTGTACTGATTGGAGATCAGTACGAGGAGTTTGTGGAAGTGTGTGCTTTGTGGTCTATGCTGGCTTTTGCATAGATCTGATTTGTATGTGTGGTGTGTTGATCAGATCAAGGCTAGAGGATCTGATCTATTGTGGACTTGATCTAGCATGTGTGTGTGTGATTGAGTCGTCGTACTCAAGTGTGTGTGTGTTGTACTCATCTTTGAGTAGTGTGTCCTCACTGTGTGAGGGGTGGACGTAGGAGTACTCACGTAGTGTGATTTCCGAACCACCTAAAAATCTTTGTGCAATGGTTTGATATTGTCTCATCGTTAGATGCATGCATAGGGGTTCGATTAAACTCTTAACATTCACACACTAGTTCACATAATCTGATTGTTCAATTGTCTCACACACTTTGTGCACTGAATCACATTAGATCAGTGGGGTTTTTAATTGAGTAGCTCCATTATTTCGAAGTAATTTTTAAATTGCTTAAGTTTTCGCTGCACATCTATTCAACCCCCCTTCTAGCTTTGCCATCACCGAATATCCGATCCTAACAACCCCCCCTCTAGGCTTGCTATCTGGGCAACATTGACTTGTGAGCACGTCTTATTTCCTGAAAAGATGCTTCACTCACCTTCATTTAGAGGCCTTTGGGAAAGGAATCTTTGCATAGAAGTGGCAACATGCACAGTAGAACCTGAGTCAATCCACCATGTATCTTTAGGAACATTCACTAAATTAGACACATAACAAACATAAGATGAGAAATTACCTTTCTTTTCAAACCATGCCTTCCTTTTCAGACAGTTTATCTTAATTAACATGTCCAAGTTGTTTGCAGAAGAAGTACTTGTCATTTTTACCTTTCGACTTGTTCTTCTTCTTGCCCTTCTTCTGGACACCCTTTTTCTTTCTTGATCTAGTAGTTTTAGGAGAAGTAAACATAACTATATTGTTCCTCTCTCCTCTTAACCTCTTCTCCTCTTGAACACACATAGTCATCAATTCATTGACATACCACTTTGCCTAATGTGTGTTATAGGAGATCTTAAATGCCTCATATTCATTTGGCAGAGAGTTTAATATAAAATAGACTAGGAAAGTATATGAAATGGTAACGGGTAACCTCCATGGTATTAAGTTGTAATGCAATATCTCTCATTATCATAATATGTTCCCTAATGCTATCACTGCCAGTGTATTTCATTAAAGAAAGCTTAGCCATCAGAGTGCTTGCCTTAACTTTATCTGAACTAACAAATTGTTCCTCAATTGCCTTAAGAAATTCACTGGCTATGGTCTTCTCTGGGATAGATCCCTTATAATACTTTGCCCCACATGTTCCTAAAGAAACAAAAGGCATGCATAAGTAGTTGGATCTTTCCCATTTTTCAAAATGAGTCTTCTGTTCCTAAGTGCTTCAGGTGTAATTGCAGCATGCTTATCCTCACGTAATGCTAAATCTAAGTCCATGCACCCTAATGCAAACATGGCCCTTTGTTTTCATTTAGTAAAATTTGTCTCACTAAGATACGATACTTTTTTTTTTTTTTTGGTAAAGGGGTACAAGGAACACATCTAGCTAAGTGCACTATCCCCCAGCAGAGGATAATGTTCTCACTCCCCTAGTTGTGCCCCATACTTAGATTTTATAAATATCAATAGACAACAATACATGTAGCAACGGGGCATACCCCTGAAAACACGGGGACTAGAGTAGTCTAACAGATGGGAGGCCGGCTTTATCAAGTGCAGCCGGACCTTTACACACGGATGGGAGGGAGGATAGACTGTGGAAAACAGAAGAACCATGTATATTACAAGCATAGACAGCCAGGGCATCCGCCACCCTATTAGTCTCCCTATATACGTGATGCAGCTAAACAGAGGACTCTCTTAGGAGGGAGCTTGCTTCGCGCCACCACCAGGTACACTTCCAAGAAGGATAGCAATTTGTTTTGAAAGACTGAACCAGCACAAGAGAATCAGAGAAAACATTAGAGATGTGAAATCCATGTTGATCTGCCAAATGTAAACCATCATAGAGAGCGCGGGTCTCAGCTGTGAGACTATCGCCTTGACCATAGAAGAAGGCAAATCCCAGGCGGATGCAGCCCTTGGAATCTCGTATACACCCACCACCACCGGAGAAGCCAAGGTTACCTTTACTAGCACCGTCCACGTTGAGATAGAGGCCAGTCTGGGGAGGAGTCCATCTAACCAACATTGGCTTCTTCATCTTGACAGTTGGAGTGAAGCCGTAATGCAGAAGGGTTCTGAGTTGTATCTGGGGACAGCTCCTTTTGAAATTGATGCCCTGGACTGCGATGTTGATGGCGAACTTGATATCAGAAAGAATGCCATTCAGAGATTTGGCCTTGGAGTCATGATGTTTGGCACAACTATATTTCCATATCTCCCACAGAACTAAAAGAACAGCATAAACAGAAATGAAATCAAAAGCAGACTGACGGTTAGATCCAGATAAAACATTCCATAAAGTGATTGAAATACGGGAGCCAACAACGGAGTTCCGAATGAGAGGCCTAGCCCAACGCCACAGCGAAGCGGCGATCTCCCCAGAGAGAAAAAGGTGGTCCATGACCAGTGAAAGGGGCAAATAATGGAGAAGAACTTGAAAATAACCAAATACTTACATATAAATGATGACTTAATAATAGCAGCAACTTATAAGATACTGAACAAAGTAATTCTTACAACTTAATGAATTACTTTAACAAGTTGTCCTGTTACATCATTATAATTCCTTCTTTGGGTGGTAATTACAACATGCGAGTGAACAAACTCCCCAAAAAAATTACTTAAGTGATAGAACTAAAACTTTTATACACTTTGATGTAAAAAGATAGTACTTTTTGGTACAAACTCTCAATAGTCACCATGCACACAAGTTTTATTCTATCCTATTTATGACATGAAAGTAAAACACTTCTTTGGGAGTTCAATTTCACTTCAAGCCAAGAACATAAAATTTGATATCATTTTAATTTCTTAATGAGAATACTTCATTATTCTCCATGCATAAGGCCACTTTGGTGATCTACTTACACATTTTGAATGCAAAAATATTCTCTCCTCTAATTAAAATGATAGCGAGCCAACCATAATGCTCATCATTGACACTATTTAAAACTTAAGAGTGTTAAATTTAACTCCGGAGAATTTCAAGGTACAACCTGCTTATCGGCTATGAGGGAATCTATAGTCAGAGGAGACTTATGGAGGCCTTGGTCAAGGAGTCCCTATTCCGACAGAAGGAACATCTGACGGAGAGTTCATCCAAGCTAAGAAAATGTTGTAACTCCGACAGAAGGAATATCTCTAATGATTCATACAACAATTATCAGTCCCTAAACAAACTTTATTCATGCTAAAACTCAAAAATTAGAGGCATTAAATGACATTTTACATGTTTTTTATAAATATCACTTTCTGTTTGCAGAAAAGACTACAGAATTACAAACATATCCTCGAAATTGCTTATGTATCCAAACTATTTACAAATAAGATCTTAAATCCTTTAAAACTCATTAATGGGCCCAAATTTGGCCCAAAAGTGATGGGCCTATGGTCATATACTTAATGGACCCAACAAACCCTTCAATGAATCTTAAAAGGATAAAAAAACCCCAATAGTGAACTTAAAGTAAACAATTTTAATGCTTAAAGGATACAATAAAAGCATAGGATACTAAATGGATATTATGTGTTTGGATCCAATTTGGATTCAGATAGGAGAGATTTGGTTCCTAAATGGTTTTAGTATTCGGATCTTAATGGATCCATAATAAACCCAATACCCAAATCTTAATCTCATTAGAAGATCCAAAGTCAGATCCAATAACTTAAAACAGGGGCATAGACATAATTATTAAAAATTTGGGTAAGGGGTAAAAACCCCATATTTTTCCTCATCCCCCTCCCAAAAAACCCTAACTGCGAAGGCGCCGCCATGGCGGTATGAGGGGGAGGAGGGGCCGACGATGGCCAGACCCCGCCGACTAGAGACGACGCCGGTGACACCGTCTGGTAGTGATCAAGCCATTGGCCCCTCCCTAAAATCGAACCCCCCCCCCCCCCCCCCCCTTTTTTTTTGGTTCTCTCGGTTGGGCAAATGCCCAACCAACCTGTGGCAGAGATGGTGGGATGGCGACCCCCCTGCCTCCCTCGTCGGTCGGAAGGGTGCCAGCCATGCCGTTCGTCAAGGGCGGGGTTGACGACCCCCCACTAGTAGGCACCCCCGTGGAGGCCTCTTGGCAGGGGGAGGAGCTGTCGCACCACTTGGTGGCGTCGTCCGACAAGGGAGGGGCCACTGCCGCTCTACAGCACCCTCCGCTTGTGCTGCGTCTGATGCCCGCCAGTGCAAAGGTCGCCCTTGTAGCTGTCACGTAGGGCCCGCAGTGGCAACGCCGCGCACAACCCCCAACAGAACCCGAAACAAAGTGTGCATCTGTGTTCATGTGTGATCGAGAAAGAATAACAAAGCCTGATAGATTAGAACACATACTCTAATACCACATGTTGGGGATGTGTACCTGATGCGGAAGCCATCTCACGTGCGAGGAGGAAGACAACGTCGGAAGACCTGGAATGTGCATGACCGTCGGGAAGGGAGGCACGTAATCCGGATGATCTCCCTCTGATTTCCTCTCTCTATATATCTATAGTTTGTGTGGCTTGATTAGAAGTCTCACATATATATTTATAGAGAGGAAGGATCAGTCCTAATGGGCCTAAACAAGATCCCACCCATAATAGAATCCTAATGGATACTTAATAGGTTAAGCCCATGAGTTTATTTCGTTAATTAGACCTGATGGTGTGTTTATGTTGTATAACCCAATACAAGTGGACCACAATATCTAGTAAAAATCCAACATGCATAGATTTGGTTAAACTGAAAAAATCGAACCAAACCGACCGGTTCAGGTGGAGTTGGAGTTCTGCATAATTTGGGTCAAATCGAAGCAAATTGATTGAATCGGATATATTACACAAATAATGATAAACATAATATTGAATAAGATCTGCCATGGTGGAGTTGGTTAACCTCTTGGTTCTTAAAGGGGAGGGTGTGAGTTTGAAACTTGCATTTGCCTTAAACAATGTGTTTCTATAACTTTCACTCCGAATTGAACCGAACCAGTTTGATTCGAATCGATTTGGCCTAAGGGTCTATTTGGCCAAAAAATAAATTAAATCGGATCAAACCGACCCCATCCCTGCTCATGACAGACTAGCTTTTACTTATTATTATTTTATTGGAGCAAAGTAAGATTCTATTATATTATGGAATGCAATAGAAGTCCAAAACAAACACTCATTAGAGGTAAAATAGAGAAGAACCAGAACATATATAATAGCACCGGAGAGATACCCAAACCGAACATGAAACTAGATAGACATCTTACTAACACAGCGAGTCCAGCTCCAAGACGGTAGACAAGATCGAGAAAAGTGAGAATGTGCCTCGAAACAGAAGTTAAACTGGTAACTCTACAGTCCCAACTCGGGGGATCTAGAAACTGAGCGGCTATGGAGAATGACACCTGTAAAAGCTTGATAGATCTCAAGTACATGAATCTGGTTGCTATGATTGTTTCATGTGCTTGATCCACCTCAAACCGTAAGTTTTACCTAATAGCGACAGCTTTAATTTGTTTGAATTAGCCTCCCATGGAGGGTATATCATGCAAGAAGAGGTCTAAAGAATATTACCAGATTTATATCATGCAAGAAAATGTATAAAGAATATTACCAGATTATTTATTGCCAATTCTTCTTTATAACCCATGTAAAACAAATAACAACTAGTCCTCTTCTCTCTCTTTCTCTCATATGATTAATTCGCTACAAGGCTGTTCTAGATTGATCTCTTTTTAACAGAGTCAAATTCCTGCCCTGTGAGTGCTTGAAATTTTTTTTACATTCATATCTTTGAAACAAAAATGAGTTTTCCTTCTAGCAATCTCCATTCTCCAGTGGGAACCTGCAAGGCTAATAGTGAGAAATTTTGAGAAAACACCAGAAACTGTGTGTTTTGTATGTCTTTTTGTTACGGGTAATATGGGTGCGGAGATTTGAACTTACAATTGAAGAGTTCTAACCATTGAGCCACTCCTTGTGCACATATAATTTTTATACATTGTTTGCAGCTGAGGGTGAACAACTTTGTCTCTAATAGCATGAGAGTTATAATGATAAACAACATAATTTATAATTTACACTGTGCAGTGTTTTGATCAATATTTATATGCCCGAGGGATCTTATTTGATTGCCTCTTAATTTGTTTTGATAATCTTGGGTCACTCTTCAAATTCCCTGGACTTTTTAACGATTTTGATTCCACAGTTCATCACCAGGCCCCAGGCAACAGATCAAATTCTAAAAATATTGGCTGGTTCTAAATGGACCACCCTCAGTTTCGGATGTGGGCCTACATCTCCAAATATACATGAGAATTTTGGACTCTGAAAGAGCACCCTGTTCCTCATATAAGGTTAAAAATCTGCTGTAGCTATAGAAATGCAAGGGTATAAATTAACCTTCCAGTCTCATTGGAATTATATGCTAGTTTTATGAAGACCTGACAGACGTAGCGTTTCATTACTGGTCTTACTAACATGGCAGCGCTTTCACTATTTTCTCTAGATAACTTGAACCATTATACTATATCTTGTGTTATTCTGTCTTCCAGCTGAATGGAGAACTTTCTTGTCTGATACTTAGCTTAGCTTAAGGTGGCTGCAGTAACCATTCATGATCAAATAACATGAAATGAGGGAAGTGAAGGATCAGGCAAATGAAGTCTTCTTGCTTTCTCCCCACTTTCTTTGCAGTCAAGTGTGTACACAAACTCAACATGAAGGATGCGGAAATAGAAGAGAGATACGGACAATATTAATCCATGGGCATTAAGAAATGTTTTATAATACATGCAGTTAAATACCTTTTTATATTTTCACGTATATAAACCGACGTTGGTGTAAGTCCTATTATTCTAATCTCCTGTGTCGGCTTCTAGCAGTGCCACAGAATTACAAGAATGGTAAGATTTTTCGGGGTTGGTACCACAGAATAGAAAAGGTGTGAAAAATGTAGATGTGGCTATTTTACTTGCCTAAGAAATTTTTCTAAAGAGAGATTCGTTAGTCTTTTCAATCTTAACTCATTGAAGATAAGAAAAATAAGGAGATCAGTTCAAACTAAGGGTCTATTTGGTTGTATGTAAATTTAAAATAGTTTAATAGGGAAATAATTTTTCATAGAATAACTTTTAATTGGAAATGAAAATTTTAATTGGCCATTTAGTTGTCAAGTAAATATTTTCATTGGTTATTTGTGTAAATAGAGAAAAAAGATGAAATGTCAATAACATTAAATACATGCACTACAAGAAAAGGGACTATTAGGGACGGAGTATTTGCGACGGCTTAAAAAGTCGTCCCAAAAAAACCTTTTTGTGACGGTTTCAGTGCTGCCGTCGCCAAAAGTGTAATATTGGCAACGGCTAACGGAAGCCATATCCATTAAAAAAAAAGCCGTCTCTAAAAAAGTCGTCAACCTGTGACGTAAAAAGTCGTCCCAAAACTGTGACATTTCAGTGCTGCCGTCGCCAAAAGTGTAATATTGGCAACGGCTAACGGAAGCCATATCCATTAAAAAAAAAGCCGTCTCTAAAAAAGTAGTTGCAACGGCTGTCAAGTAACCGTCTCCAAAACTGTGACATTCGCGACGCCTTCGGGAAGCCGTCTCCACTAAGAAAATTATTAGCGACGGCTACACAAGCCGTCGCGAAAAACATCATTGGAAACGTTGACCATCATCCCCAATAAAGGTTATTAGCGATGGCTAACTGAGCCGTCTTTAATACGTTTAGTAGCGACCGATAATTTTCTCGTCGCTAGTAACAAATATTGGAGACGGCTCTAGTTGTCTTCGATAATCGATTATTAGAGACACTTACTAAAAGTTGTCCCTAATATTAACATTAGTGACGGCTACTGTATCTGTCGCTAATGATCTTATTAAAGACGGTTGTAACCGTCACAAATAAATGATTATTAAAGACGGCTTTCGATAGTTGTCCTTAATAAGAGCATTAGCAACGGCTATAACCGTCGTCGATAGTTGGTATTAGCGACGGTTGTATTTGTCGCCAAAGTATAATGACGACAGCTATGGCCATCGCCATTAGATAATGGCGACGGTTTATAGCCATCGCCAATAATGTAATTTTTTAAAAAATGTTAAAAATGATTTACGTATATATTTTTTTGTAAAGTATGGTAATGTATGTTAAATTAAAAGGATAAAAATAAAAGTAAAAAAAATATTTTGAGAGGTATGTTAATTACCCCGAGGTACCTAGGGTAACCCATGGTTGTAAGTCTACCCCGTGGGGTAGAGGGGGGTAACTTTTTTCTTAATTTGAAAAAATTATCATAAAATTTTAAATATTATTCGATTATATTTTTCTCATTTTTTTTTATTTTTTCACATGAAAATAAGTGGAGTCAAAGATTGATAGTTGACCCAAAAAAATGAGTACCCATCTCCATCTCAAAAGTAGCATCGAATAAATGGAGTTAAAGTACCCTGAGTTAAGGGTCTAACCACCAAAGTATGACACTAGTATGTCCCGTGAGTTTGATGTAGTGCTGCTGCTCCATCTTCGGATTGGACAACACACTGTCTCGCCGTTCTCGCCGCGTTGTTTGAAGGATCGGATCAGTGCTGGTCGATCTATTTAACAAGGTTTCTTCCATGCAGATCGCCGTTCTTCATGAAGCGTGGATTGTTGCCGGAGCCATCTTCCCATTCCAGGGCGTCATCTTCCAGTTCCTCCAATCAGCCCCACCACAGGTAGGTGCATATATAGATCAACATCTTCGTATAGATGGCCGCTGATGAAATTTGTTGTCCGTTTTGCTATTCCCCCTTCTTCCACCTGATGTTTCTGCTCTTCATCTATTTTTGGGGTTTATAGGGTTCATCCACAGAAAGTTGCTTGCTACTGCATGGGAAGTAAATGTTTGTACTTCATTTACATGAAAAAACATGGCATGAACATAACAAATGGGCCAGCATCTTTTCCCTAGCTTCTCTATTTCTTCCCTCAACAACTCTGGTTCGAAGAAAATGGAATTGATGTTACAAAAGATAGATTTTTTTATGTTTCTTACTTTTTCGTTTCTTCCCTGCACACCACTGTTTGTTTCCTCAAAACTGGTGAATTCCCAGCATTGTCCTTTCCTGGCAACGTTGGCATACAAAACTATTCACTCTTCATAAGGGCTGTCATGCATTTTTTAATATCCCTTCTCATTATAGAGACCCAATGAGGCTCGGCAACAGTGCTGATGCAGATTATGTTAACATGCATGGGTCTACCTGCAGCTTGACTGATTCATTCCATACACAATCAAATGTAGTGTAGCATTTTTTGTTATGAATTAGATTTCCAATGTTAAGGTCTCATTGAGTGTGTAGTCTTTAGAGGAAATGCCATTCATCTGCTGTGATAACAAATTGAAAAGTGTGCAGTAGGAGGCAATATTGTTTCTTTAGTACAATCTATACTTTCCTGGGATAAGTTATTCTATATGGTCCCTCACTCATGTGGTTCACTGCTTTGAATAAAAAAGATTTGTAGAAAGATGTATTATGTATAGCAGCGAGAAACTTTTTTTTTATATAAGATTACTTTCACTAGTTTGTCCATTGCAGTTATACTGATATATTTTCGTAGGCATAAAATTGATCAAAAGCCTTTTTTTGTAGCTTGTCCCAACCAGATCGTAAGAAGCGTCGTATCGACGACATGTCAGCAACAGCTTATTGTCCTAGAACTCTTGCCCTTATAAATAGTCATCCTAAGCATTTCGTCTTCATTGTACAAGATGTGTAAGCATGAATTCATAAAAGAATAGGATGTTTCTCTACTATTTATTATGGTTATTGCATCCTACACAAGTCCATTTTCTCACCATATTCCCTTCCTTTCGGAACCAAAAACTCTAGAGAAAGTGCAACGCACATCAGCGATAGAAGGGCATGGGAGGAAACCCCGCTCTTCAAACTGGGATGCTCAAATGGATGGAATCCTGATTGATGTAATGTTGAAAGAACATCAACGAATCAATTCTCCTGGAGTAAATTTCAACACACACAGTTGGACTTTATTGTCCTCTGCATTCAATTCTGCATCGGGTTACTCCTTAACTAGTGATCAAGTGAAGGATCACTGGAGAGTACTGAAGACAAAATATAAGTTGTACGTACAATTGTTGAAGTTAAGTGGTTGGGGGTGGGATCCAATTAACAACATACCAATACCCGGGTATGATGGGGCATGTGAAGAGGTTATTAAGGTAACGATATTTTAATTCTTGTTTAGTACTATCTATTTTATTATAGTGGTTTAATCAGACCGCACTAACTTATGTCAACTGTTTTCTTATTAGGTTAATCCCAAATACTCACAAATTTGTCGAAGATCTTTCCCTTTGTATAATGACATGCACATTCTTTGTAACCAAAATATTGCCACTGGAGAGCAAGCCGAACACATCAGCCGTAGACGTACACGACGAAAAAGTAATGTCAATGCAACACCTAGCATAGACAACAATGTCAATGAGTACTCTAATGAACCTGTCATGCACATGTCTGTTGGCCAAGAAACTGAACCGACTGCAGGCCATTTCACTCCAACATCAATGAACAACACTCACACATCAATGAACAACATGTTCAGCAGCTCTCCGAAGAGAAAGTCCACATCAATTGGCAACAAAGGACGTGGCAAAAAGAAAGTGCATGATGCTTTACATGATCTTGTTGACGTAACCCGCAAAAGGAATGCGCTCATAATGAACTTGATCGGCGATCGTGGGTCACATCAACAAAGTGAGAGTTCCTCCCAGCGGAGGCCGGACGCGGAGGTTGTTCCTAGCATTGCGGAATGCTTAAGGGATTTAGATGGCATTCCCAATTTCCCTTATAATGTTTTCCTCAAGTCCATGAACATCTTCACCGAGCCAAAGTTCAGATTCCTTTTCTCTGCAATGGCCGACAAGCACAAGGTTGAATGGCTGAAAATGATGACCGCCAATAAGCCATGACAAAGTGACACGTGTTCCTCGTCGTTGTGGCATACTTAGAGTTTAACTGTTTTTCAGTTTAGGCTTATGTGTAGTGCTTTCTTTCATTTCTATGTTTTTCAGTTCATATCACTCTATTTCACTATGTACTTCTCTTTTCATGTAATGTAGCAAAATTCGTTAACCATATTTATGTGTAATCTTCAGTTTACCATCAATGGACTTGCCGGTTACTAAAACAAGATAATGGGTAAGTACATGTGCTACATTGTGTGGGTTGGACATCATCCGGGAACTGATTATTCTTGGGATGAGTGTTTGGTTGAAGTGAATGGATTTGCATGGGCACGATATAAGGGCTTCTACTCAAGTGAGGAAGTGGAAGCTGCATTCCATGCTTACTTTAGGGTTCACCCATGTCATGTCAATCAAAAGTATATAGCATCTGCATCCACCAGCTACCCCTCCCACAGTGTCGGGAATGCAACCCAAACGCATGTGCCGAAGCTGCCATTCTTCAACTTCCTAATCTTAGGCTTATTGATTCTTTTCATTCTCCTAATGGCCATCATTGTTGTAGGCATGTTTATCATGATTATGGTCCATCATTAGCCACATAGCATTTGAAGTTTTCTATTAAAAGGAACATGTACCATCTTTCATTATGCATGCTAAGAATGTGATGACTGAAATTATGGAAGAACATTAAGACCTTCATCATTGTCGTGTAATCGTAGTACTTTTCAATGTTTCTTTGTTTGCATGCGTACAGAACGGAACTTGATCTTCAATATATTGCAAGAAGATGAAGAAATATTCACTATAGTACTGAATGTAGTGATAGAGGAAGTGCAAGAAGAAGTACAGCCAACCATACCAAGGCGAAGGATGAATTCATCAACACACACAGGGGCAATTTGGGTGCAAAACATTTTGAACGGCCATGAGAGAAGATGTCTTAATGTCTTTAGATTGCATCCTAATATGTTCATTAGTTTAGTTGACATTTTGGTGAGTAAGAGCCTATTAAAAGACTCCCGACATGTTAGTGCCAATGAACAACTGGCGATGTTCCTCTATGTTGTTGGCCATGGTGCTAGTTCTGGTGCATTGGTAGAACATTTTCAGCATAGCTCCCAAACTATTAGCCACTACATGAACAAAGTGGCTTTTGCTTTAGCTTCGTTAAAGGAGGAATATATTTTACAGCCTACTCAAGTCAATGAATGTCATCCACATATTTTGGGAAATGATCGATTTTATCCCTATTTCAAGGTGATGTCAATGCACATCTTGTTGAACATTTTATTTGTACATGATCTAACTTTAATTGTATATTTTGTAGGATGCATTAGGTGCTATTGATGGCACTCACATTCCCGCAAATGTGTCAATTGAAGACCAACCACATTTTCGGAATCGCAAACAGGCTATAACGCAAAATGTGATGGTTGTTGTGTCATTTGATGGCTTATTTCAATATGCATGTGTAGGGTGGGAAGGCTCTGCACCAGATATGCAGGTGTTAAGATGGGCCTTATCACGAGGAGAGTTCGTTGTGCCATCGGGTAAGTATTTCCTAGTTGATGGCGGATACGCTAACACTAGCTCTTTCCTTGCCCCCTATCATGGCCACAGGCATCATATTGGAAGCTTTCATGGGGCAGGAAATAGGCGTTATGATAACAAGCAAGAAAAACTCAACCACAGACATGCACAACTTCGAAATATTGTTGAACGGACTTTAGGTGTATTGAAGATGAGCTTCAAAACCCTCCATGAGGGAAATATGTACCCCTTTGACACACAGAAGAAGATAGTGTTTGCATGTCTTGTGGTACATAACTACATCCGCCGTGAACAGGGGTACGACGACTTCTTCAATGCATCCTCTGATGATAATGAGTCCAATGAGGGGTGTATGCTTGAAGATGCACCCACTGGCTTGTGCCTTAATGAAATAGCAAGGGCAGCTGGGGAGACACTGAGGGAGGGGATTGCGAATGAACTGTGGCGTGCAGGCAATGTCGCATAGATGATCATGTTCACGCATGCTTCCATTGTTACATGTTCTTCTCTTGTGTGGTTGACTATTCATTTTTTCCCATTCTTACGTAGACAGTTAGTATTTCATAGTTGGTTACCCTGTGTCGAATTGTTGTACCAAACATTCATCGTCAATTATTTGAATTTTTAGTTATGTACTATGTTCATTCACAAGTATTTAGCAAGGCATATGTAGTATGTTATTGTACATTGCTCAATGTCTCATAGAGTATGAAAGTTGCATCATTCCTATCAGGTATGATTCCCATCCATACTTTCCATTCTCACGAATTTGTGGAAGTTGCAGTAGGTAGTGTTCAATGCTGAGACACTCAGTATGTCCATTCTCGGCGGGTACATATTCGAATAGACCGATTGAGGGGCTGGGTTTGGAAGATCCACTCTCGATGGGTATAATCAAATAGACTGATTCTCTGCACACATAACAAAAGAGTTGGAGGGAGATAAATATTATGTAATGTGCATTAATATGTAGTCACACAACTATGGAAAATAGTTTTGTATATTATTTTATTACTAGGTTATTGAGAATCATTTTTGTAAAATTTTCAATATATATATTTTTTCTTTAATATATACAAGTAGAAAATATAATGTCGCTAATGAATTGAAAAGGTGAGGTCGACCCCAGAAGACCTGTGGGGTCGACCCTATTTCGCAGTGCTAAAAAGCAACACAAGGAGTCGACCCAAGAAGAAGTATGAGGTCGACCTCAAAACACAGGAGATTTGCTTTTCATTTGAGGTCGTCCTCAGTTGAAAGAACTCAAAGAAGTGGTCGACCCCATTTTCCAGTGTTGAAATGGGGTTATAATGGGTCGACCCAAGAAGAAGTATGAGGTCGACCCATGAAGGAATATGGGGTTGACTCCATAACACATTGATTTGAAGATACTCCATATAACACAATGATTTGAAGACTGTTTTTCATGTACACTTATCACTTATCTTATTCGGAATCGCAAAATGGCACTTTTCGCATCCTCTCCCTATAAGAAAATCGGAAACGGGTCGGAAACAGTAAGTATTGGGAAACATTTGGAACGATAAAATGGTAGATTTATGTTAGTGTTGGATCGAAATATCTGATGATGTCCTAGAGGGTGTTGCCCAGCTAGCAAGCCCATAATAGATAAGTAATTATGTTAAATTGAACTTTACCATAGTTTTTTTAATCACCAAAATAGATAAGTAATTAATTTAAATTACTTGGGGATAGTCAGACAAGAAGAAGAGAAAAGAGAAATGAGATCAAAGAGACTTTTATTGATTTTGAGGAGGTACAGGCAAATAGACATTTAGAGAAAGAAGGGAGGCATGCCGGGAAATAATTTCCCAAGCCCCAATCTCCTGATCTTCAAAAAGTTGATGGAAGATGGCAGCTTCTAAGGTAAAAGATGCACCCATGTCAGGAACCAGGCGCTGAATGTAACGCTGCCGTTGATCTTCTAAGAAGAGCTTATACTTAGCCTTATCAAGAGTGAATTTGTAATAGCTGCTCTTCCCAAAACTAGCACGCTGAAGGAATTGATCAATGGTAACAGGATAGAAAAACTGATGATCCTTCAGGTCCTTTTTCAAGGAGATAAAAGCGGAATATCGCTCAACCCATTGATGGTACAGTTCCCAAACTGGATTGATAGAATTCAAATCCAAGAAGGCTTCAGCTGAGAGACGAGGCTTGCCTGATCTGAACAAGGAGCTGTTTAAAGCTTCTAACTAAAGAACGGACTGATTGTAGTGCTTTTCCCAATCTGTGGGAGAAAGTCTTTCACATTCAGAAATCAAAGGAGCAAGAACTTCAGAGGTGATTTGGCCTAAATGGTATTATCTAAAGATGAACCTTTGAAAGGAGGGCAGGCGACCCTGCTAAGCTGAAATTCTACCCATGACACGAGCAAATCTCACAATGGCATGAGAACCAGCTAAAGAATCCAAGACCACGGAGTGTAACTTGGGCAGAAAAATGATTTCAGGCATTTTGAGGGTAGTGAAGTCCACTGTGAAGGAGCAATTTACAGGATTTTCAGTTCTGAGTGAGACAATCACTGCATGGAACTGGCCAAATTGTACTTCCCCCTGCTTGTTGAGATATCGAAAATCATTGTAGAGCTGGAAGTACCTGACGATTCTGATTTCTTTGAGAATAAAAGGGCCCCAATGCGCTTGGTGATGAAGAACAAACCACTCAAAGAGAGTGAGTGGGTGATCCCGAGGAGGATCTCTATCTGACTTAGCAAGAAGATATTTGTTGTAGAGAGACTTGTGCCCTTTGGCCCACTGATCTTCAGTCTTGCACTCAGCCATTTGGAAGATTTTAGATTGATCAGCTTTGGAAATATGGCAATAAGGAAGGACAATGTTGAGATGATCAGTTAAATTGAGAAATGGAATACCAAAAATGGTGGCAAGAATACATTTTTGGAGATATTCATAGTAGATTGGTCTCCTTCGATTTTCAACAGTGAGGAAGTACCAAAGAGGAGGAAATTTTGGTTTGGAGGAAAGAGCTAGGGAGGTGGAGAGCTTTCTCTTTTTGAGAACAGGACTAGGGGAATCAGTCCTGTGAAAAGGGGTGGCAACTGCCAGGATGGAGGTGAGTGTGGTGCATTCCAACGCATCCTCAAATTGATTTAGAAAAACACTGGAAAGTTGTGGTTTTTCAAGAATGAATGTGATAGTGGAGGGAGGAGTAGGAGGATGAAGGAGTGACCTTGGAGTAATGTTGGAGGATGGTTCAACTGACGAGGGACCGGATGAAGATGAGGCTCCAGTGGATGAGGAAGTTGGGGGTTCTTCAAAGACATGTGAAGGTAGTGGAATGGTTTGAGTGATGATAGGAGATGAAGTGGATTGAGATGGAAAAGGAGTTGGGGAAGAGATTGTGTGAGGCATAGGTTGTTTGAAAGTGATGGGTGCTGGGGGTGCTGTGGATGAAGAGGGTGGTGAAGGAGGGGCTGGTGTTGCAAGAGAGGAAGACTCAGGGGCTGCAGGAGCTACAACTGGCTCTTCTACTCTTGGATCCATATCCTCGGAGATCACTGGCCCTGTTGGCCCAACCACACTCTCGAATGGCCCTGATGACCCAGCCACAACCTCAGATGGCCCTGATGGCCCGGCCTGCACAACTTCATCAACTTCTTCCACTGCTATTGATTCTTTTTCAATATTCAGTGGCCCGGATGGCCCTGATGATCCCTCTGGAATGTGCCCTGCTGGCTCAGCTACCTCTTTTTGCTGCCTGGCCTCAGAAGGCCCTGAGCAGCTGACAGGTTCAACTGGAGAGGGAGCATGAGGGGCAGAGGAGGACTACACCCTTGAGGATATAGGAACTTAAGCTATGAGCTTCTTGATACTGCTAAATTCTCCTCTCATCCATCTGAATACTTGCTTGACCATGCCAAATTCATACTTCAAGGATTGCATATCAGTGGTCAAACCTCCAATCTCTTTAGCTACTGCAGCCTGGTTGATGAGAATAGACTGGATATCAGATTGCACAGAAGTAAGAATTGTCCCTTGCTCATCTAGCCTTTTAATAACGGACTTCAAGTTAACTTTCAGCTGCTTCTTCTTAGCCCGCCTATATTCTATTCTCTTCCTTTTACTGCTGGCCCTTTCACTGGGCTCCACAAATTCACCATACTCTTCATTATTCATGGGGACACTATCAGTGTGCTCCCCCTGAGGAGCTGCTTCCTTCTCAACTCCTTACTCCCCCTGAATGGAACCATCTTCTGCTGGATCATGTTCAACAGCAATTTCTTGCTTCCTCTGAATAGGAGCTTCCTCCAATATAATCTCATCAGTCTGGCCTGATGCCACAGCTTCTGATGCTTGTTCACCACGGATTACTGGCTCCCCTTGAGGATTTTGGATGGAGTCCAGTACATTCCTGACTACTGAGGCTACTCGGGAAGAGGGAGGAACAACTTCTGAACTTTGCCCAATGGGCTCAATGTCCACAGGAGGAATATCAACAATCCTGCTGCTAAACTCTGCTGTTGCTGCTGCTTCTTCCACTACAGTTTGATCTGCTGCTGCTTCCTCTGCAGTTGGTGCTGCTGCTATTTCTGGTGCTGCTATTGCTGCTTCTACTGCTGCTGCTGCTAGTTCTGTTGCCACTTCTACAATGATGGCTTCACCCTCAGCCACATAAGTCTTTGTCCATACACCATTCACAACTGAAAAACCGCTTTTTCTTAAGTTCCTGGACCAGATAGCTTGGCCCATTTTCTCAGAAACATCTCCTACAACACTGATGCCATAATGCTGGAAAACTTTGGTTAAGAGATGGGCATAGGGTAGAGACACGTTCAGCTTGTTATTCTTATCCCATACTTGCGAGCTTGCAATCTTCATCCTTTCCATAATGATTTCGGCCATGTTATTTTCTTGGTTCTGGATGGCCCAGAACATCAAATCTGAGTATGCCTTGGTGCAAGTTGAAAAAGTAGCGCTTCAGGGAACCAAAACTTGACAAACTATGAAGTGCAAAAGACGATTAAAAGCATTCAACTGGTTGATGTCTAGCTTCCCGTCCTTCAATCTGAATTCGGGACCAACAATCCCTAATCCTTTTGCCAGGATATCCACAGTATGAACTCCACTGTGACCGGAGGTAGTCACACCAAAGAGTGATGCCAATAGATCTCGTATGACCCTAATCTGGGTTCCCTTGACCATGGAAGTCAAGGTCCTCCCGTCTTCCTCTGTCTTCAGACAAACATAGAATGCCTTCACTAGATCAGGGTAACTTACTTCTGAGAAGGTAGCCATCTTCGTCCACTTCAGTCTGTCCATAGATGCGACGATGCTGTCCATACTGTTCTTCTTCAAATCTGCCACATCCACTGCTTTGTGACCACATAGCTTGGTCTTCACCGACACGAACCTTTCCTGCTCATCTGCTGAGAGGAATGCATGGCCCCCGACACTGTCGGAAACACCAGAAGAGGCCATGGTTTTGGATGGGAAGAGTCTCTGGAGGATTGAGATGGAGAAAGTAGTAGAAACCCTCAAGAGATTTCTCACGGGAAAGAGGTGGAAGCTTCAAATCCCAAAGAGCCGATGCCGGAGTCGTTAGGGTATCGCCTCAGGCAAGAAGAAAGAGAGAGGTGAAGGTGGGAGGTGAATCGATGGCACACAGATTTCGGAATATAAGGATTTAAAGTAAAGTGACCTTTTGAAATTGGAGGCGCTATGATGGCAGAAAATGACTAGTTCGATAGAAATAAACTCTCATAAAATAACGAACCGTCAAGAATTAATATTTAAACAGACGGACAATATTGAGTCGTTACTCCTTACAGGGATCAAATCGTTACGAGGCCTTACCAAATCGTTATGAAATGGAAATCGATGTTCTCACATGAAATCGTTGTGAGAGCAAATCGTTGTCCTCACCAAACAAATCAATGTGAGAGAAAATCGTTGTTCTCACTTAACAAATCGATGTGAAAGAAAATCGTCGTTCTCACTTAACAAATCGATGTGAGAGCAAATCGTTGTTCTCACTTGACAAATCGATGTCAGAGAAAATCGATGTGATCTCTTAGCGAATCGTTCTGAGAGGCAAGTCGATGCGATCATATACTTATCAAATCGTTATACTGACAAAATCGATAAGACACATAATGAATCCTTATGAAAGTAAGGAAACCGTTATGAAGTCAAAACATTAAAACCAATGTGATATGCAATCGTTATGCCTTACAGTGAAATCGTTATGATATTGAAGGGAGTCAATGTGTACTTAGACAAAATTCATGCTATGAGCTTTGAATATTTGCAAAATGAAAAATACTTACCCGTTTGGCTTGTTTTCCCTTGTTTTATTTCCTGTGCTCAGTTCTCAAAGAAAATTATGTTAAATTGAACTTTATCATAGTTTTGTTAATCACCAAAATAGATAAGTAATTAATTTAAATTACTTGGGGATAGTCAGATCATCAGAGGGGGTTTAATAGGACTTCTTGTGCTTTTTAATATTTTATCCGAAATTATACAACACTAAATAAATCTATTAGTATTTAGTGTAGCGTGTGATTCAAGTAGTACTGTAAATTGCCAGAAACAATCAGACAAATGCACAAGGGAATTTGACCTGGTTCGGCCCTTCCCACCTGGAAGTCCTACATCCAGTACTCCTCAAGCCAACCACTTGAGATTTCACTAACTGCCAATAAATTTGGCCTTCTCTCAGCCTTGAGAGGAATTACAAACTCACTTGCTCACAACCAAGTCTTCCCTTAACAGGGGTACAATACTTATACCTTCAACAAAGTCTTCCTTACACAAGAGGGGAAAGGCAAGAATGATCTTCCTACAGAAATTAGTCAGAAAAAGAATAAAGACACTTGTGTGTTTTTTACTTCATACTTAGGAGCAAAACATAGCCAGTTTAGAAAGGAGAGAAACAGTAAGAGTGCAATATTTATGTGTAATCTTCAAATAGTAAATTTCTGTGTTAGCATTGTATATTCTCCCCTTTGTGGCATTAACATAAAAGGTAAGAGAAAGAAAGAGAGAAATATAAAACCCAATTGAGAAAGCAAAGAAGATTGCATTCAGGAATTGAAATACGTAGATAATACAGAAATTGTTTAAGAATGTGCAAAGGAACTAGGCAAATATACTGTTGGAAGGATAGTTTCAATTTGTACTTGATCTTGAACCTGGTGGCTATTCGGATATACCTGTTGAAGATGTGCTCAGCAAAGTCCTGCCTTGCAGAAATGGCACCGACCAAGGAGGGATACAAACCATATGCCAAGGCAACTGACATGGAAGGGGAAATGGGTCTTTGACCTCTGCTGAGATTTTCCCATTCACATTTACTGACTTCAGGCAGTCCTAATTTGAATCTGGCAAAATTGAATACTTTCATCTTCAAGTACTTGACCTGAGAGTCTCTGAGGACGGTTCCAAATATGTCATAGAATCTAAGATTCAAGTGACTATGAATATTCAAATTTTTATTCCAGGTTTGTGCTTGCTGGAACTTCGAGCTTCACCAGGGTAGAGGTCAAAAAACTCTTTTAGAGAGAGATTAATTGTGACATTTTTGGGTGATAAGCTGGAGATCAGACAGAAGTACTTGAGTGGAATGGATGAGTGTAGGGAGCCAGTGTTCAAAGGTGAAACCTGGCATCTCATGAACTTCAAGGAAAGCCTTGATGGATAAGAATTCCCTGAAAAGGTTCATATGGTGTTCTGAATGATAGATGAATGCATACCAAAAAGGAGGAAGAAGTTTGGTAGGATTGTCTTTTAACATTTCCCCACAAACTGATGAGAGTTGTATGCTGGGAATGATTTCTGATATGGTGTGAGTGGAGCTGCCTGCTACAGATGTGGAGGCAGTAGGAAGACTAGAAAAGAAATGAGGAGGTTGATTTTGGAGAATGGGTATGGATGCCTTGGATTGTTCAAAATTGTATTTCAAAGGATAAAATTTGAAATTCACATTTCCAAAATCAATTGGCTGATCCTCTATAATGGATGTAGAGGGAGGAGGATCAGATGACATGGGAGGTGGAGGTTGTTCATCAGTAGAAGGAGTAGGAGCAGTAGGTTGAGATGAGGATGCAGGGGGTTGTGCTGGTTCAGGAGGAGCAGTAGTGATAGTAGCTTGATCAGTGGTAGTGGTAGAGGCAGGAGAAGTTGGTTCAGGTGGAGGTGAGGAGAACACAGGATGATCATTTTTATGGAGTCTTCACTTCACCATCCTCCTAAAGGTCTTGATCTTGGAGCTCTCATCATCAGAACCCTGAGAAGAAAATGATCTTTTAGGACTAGATTCCTGAGGGGATGCCTGCTTCTCTACTTCTACAGTTGGAGATCGCTCAGTCACAGATGGATGCTGTTGCTGATCCTTCTGCTGAGCATCTTCAATTTCCATTGGGGGCAGAACTTCTACTGGCTCTTGCTCTTGCTCTTGCTCTTCCTGTTGCTGCTGTTACTGCTCTTGCTCAAATACTTTTTGTGCTAGGGCTTCTTGGTGTTCTAGTGGTGATGGCTGCTCTTCTAGAGGAGTGGATGTACTAGTGTCGACCTGAGTAGTGCCCTGTTGGCATACTAACTGAAGTAAGAGGTCCTTCATCTGCTTGACTTCGTCTGCCAATCCATCAAACTTTGCATCAACAAATTCTACTTGCAAATGTAAAACTGACAAGCTCTCTTGTTGCTTGTTCAATAAATCCAAAATGGTGCTCAAACTGTTACTACTCTCCCCCTGAGACCTTGGTCGGGTCTCAAATACCCAGGGGGAAGAATGGTGCTGCCTCTCTTCAATTTCTTGAACATATGGAGTAGAACTGGGAATATTATGTTCATCTTGTGCTACTCCTTTTCCTCTTAGAACTTCATTGATTGTCTCTCCTAGTGCATCTTGTTCTGGAGGGGAGACAAGAACTTGTCTTTGCTCTTCAAACACTTGACATCCTTGTTGCTCTTCTTCTTGAACATTTGCTTCTATTCTCTCTTCTTCTTCTCTGGCTTCTTCTTGCTGTTGTTGGCTTCCTGGAATAGATGATAGATCCAGTGCTTCATCAGGAAATACTTCATGGATGCACTTGGGTACAGAGTCCTTAACCCATAAGTTTTCTGCTTTATTTTTCAAAATGTAATGGCTTCTCCTTAATGTAGATAAGCCAATCTTCTCTTTCACACAAGTTGGAATTTCTTCACTTAAATCCACTGAAAATCTCTTAAAAATTAAAGATAGCAGCGGTCCATATGGGAGGGACTCCTGTAAATTCTTTGATGCTATCATCTTCTCCAAAATTACTGCTGGTAGGTTGACCTTATGCCTTTGAATGCCCCAAAACAGTAAACTACCATCTCTAGATGTAATGGATGAGTGTGTACCAGCCCTGGGAGTCACTATGTTGGTGATCACTGAGTGGATGAGCTTCTTTTCAGTAGACAATTCATTGACTAAAAGTCCTCTCTTGCTAACAGTCCCCAGGCTTCCAATAATTCCCATTCTTTTCTTCTCTAAGGGGACAGTCTCAGTAAGCTTGTGTCCAGAGTTGGTACAGCCCAAAATCTCCACCAAAAGATCTTCAGAAACTGTAATGGTTGTCCTTTTCACATAACCAGTCACTGAGCTTTCTGAGGAGACTTGAAGGGTGACATAGAAAGCCTTAAGGGCACCTTCGAAATAGGGTTTAGAAATCCTGCACAGACTAGCCCAGCCCATCTCCTCTAGGGTTTCTGCTACCCACTCTAAACTACCATGCAAATGAGAGAAGTCCATGACCTGCCCTAGACAGATGGAGGACTTTGCAAAGGAAAGGCGCTGGAAGTGCTCAGGGGTGAGCATGGTTCGTTTAGAACCCTTGGAGGATGCCATCTAGATAGAAAAGAGATAGGGAAGATTCAGGAACCCATAGAAGGAGTGAAAGAAATGTTGTTTAGAGAATAAAGAACCTACCTTTCTTCAGGGAAAAAGAGGAAATCCGCAGGAGCTTTGAAGAGGGTTCCGGAGATGAACAGTGTAGGCGTGAAGAGGAAGAAGATGACAGAAGTGTCGGAGAGAGAATTTGAATGGGTGTCTTCGCCTTCGGACAGGAAATGCCGAAATGGGTAGTCTTAATTTAATAAAGGCTGAAAAGTTACTGACCAAAGATTTTGGGACGAACGGACGCGATTGATGGATTGGACCATAGTAAGTCGGATTGTGTGTCCGACTGCAAGAGTCGAATTGTGTCTTTTCAGCATTAGACATAATAGCATTTAGAGTCGAGCTAATCTTCAACTAGTGTCGACCTAAAATGAACCTTTGAACATTTGCGCAGCTGAAATAATAGGTTGTTGACCTATCGTTTGTATAGAGTCGACCTTATGAACAACACTTAGTTTTCCCATATGCCATATGATGCAACAAGTTGACTTTGACCCAATGAATGTAAGGTGACATACCAATACCTTGTGTCAGACATCTATGACTATTACTTCTCCCTTTTAGAGTCGACCTGATAGACATGTAGAGTCGACCTCATTTGGAAAGAGAGTCCACCTATCTGATTTGCTTGTCTTCAGCAGAATCAGTGCAACACAGGAAAGTCACTAGTGTCGACCTGATCCTCAAGTAGTGTCGACCTTATGGACAGTATTGAAATTTTCACTTGATACAAATGTGTTGTTCTTGTGATACAAATGCCAGTTGTTAGGTTTTTTTGGCTTTTTTCTTAGTTTATGACATCATCAAAACCAAAGACACAACAATCTCCCCCTTTTTAATGATCGCAGCATTTAATCATAGAAGTTTGGACTTTTAAATATGTTCATAGGCAGAAAACATTAGTCCATGATTAAATCCATTGATAGAAGTAAACAAGCCATCCGCACACAATCACACATGCAGCACACTTTGATGATTTCATTTCACATAATAAGGATTTTACAAGGATTACCAACCATTAAAGTACAAATGACAAGACACATAGTTATATTCAACTATACACCATCAAAAACATCCATTAACCATCTAGAAAATGATGAACACCCATCAAACATCTCAACACCCATCAAACATCTATTGACTATCCTCCCCCTTTGACATAATCAAAAAGAGGAGATCATTGAGGAGATGGAGGCCTTGGCTGCTGTGGGAACAGTTGGCTCTCAATCCTGCACAGCCTCCAGTGGATATCACTGTAATGGTCCCGAAGAAAATTATCAATGCTATTGAACTTGAGACTCATAAATTCTTTCAAGTTCACAAACTGATTATCAATCACAACTGGCACATTATCTACTCCATGAGGCATTGTAGGTGAAACTGTTGATGAAGTAGCTTGAATATTAATACTGTCTGCCGAGTCATTGAGATCATGCAACTTCCAAACCTGATTAAATTCATCTCTCACCAATTGGAGTTGTTGAGAGATTTCTTCATGATAACCTCTCAGGATGTTCATCCTATGACTGATTTTTTGAAGTGACTGGACTAGACCAGGAATGTCATTTATCTTGTCACCTCCGCGCTGCAGTAATTCTTCAATGGACTGGAGTTTGTCATAGATCTGTGCTTGAGTATAAGAGGCACTATTGAACACATACCCAATAGTCTTCACCAATTGATCAGATCTGACTGCTGTAAATCTGCGGATTTCTTCTTGCCTGTCAATATTTTCAGTAAGCCTCCTTTCAATGTATTCTAGTCTAGTGTCAAACTGCAAGGCTTGTTGATCAACCTTGGTGTGTAATTGAGCAATAGAGTTGTTGACTATAGAGAACTGATCTTGCAAGAATTTGAGAAGACCAGATGGAATTTGAGCTCTTGCTGAAGATGAGGAAGGAATATTTTGAGCAGATGTAAAATGGCCAGAAGTGGGAAGATGAGGAGGTGAAATGTGTGGAGGATCTATTCCTAGATCATCAGTAGAAGTAGTATTAGTAGGACAGGGAACAGGTAGAGTCTCTTCCAGCTGAATATCTTCATGAACACCAGCTTCCTGATCTCTCTGCTCATCCTGTGCCTGTTGTGGCTGATCCACATCCATCTATTCATCAACATTGTCTGGGGTGCCAAATTGAGCTTCATAAATTTATCAATGTGTGCCAAGTCATAAGTGTGGAACTTGGCAAGCTTCTAAACTTTTGCATCTCCCAAAGGAATGTCCAACTGCTGAAAAATTATTGACAAGTGAGCTGCATAAGGCAGACTCTTTCTCAACTCTGCCCTGCTCACCTCATGGATTAGTTGACAGAAAATCGTTGCCAGGTTAACCTTTTCTCTCTTAATCATGCAAGCTTGTGCTTGTGATAGAATGGTGGTGCACCAATGATGCAAAAGGCGATTTACTGGTGGAAATCTGTTTGCATTTATGGTTGAAACCCTTGTCTGAAAGATATTGTGTACATCACTTGGCAGTCCAGTTAATGCAGTGTAAGCTTTATGTGCATAGAACTTAAAGACTCGATGGTTATGACCCTCATCTGGTATGTTCAGCAACTGACTCACAATGGCATTTGTGAGTATAATGGGTACTCCCCTGACACTGGACTCTAGAGTGTTCTTTTTAGTGACCAAATTGCTAAAGAATTCTTGGACTAAAGTAGGATAATATATCCTATGCTCACTAACAAAACCTGTCCAACCTTGGAATTTTATCATAGTTAGGAGTTCTGGTAGTGTGTTGATCATACCTTCATCATGAACTTCGATAATTCTGGGATGCAATATAGGCTTGTTCCCAGTTGACATGCTCTTCAGTTGCGATGCTCGAAACTGAGATTCTTCTTCATCAGACTCTTCATCTTCAGATTCTGATTCTTCTGCTTCTTCAGATTTCTGTTCTTGCAACTCGACACTAGCTTCATTTTCTATTTCCATTTCATCCTTAGCACTTTCCTCAACATCAGCCTCTTTATCATCATCAACATCATCACCATGGTTAGCATTGCCCTCAGGATGAACATTATTATCTTCCCCATCATCAGAACCCTGGGCATTATGACTTCTATCAGTGTCAGGAGACATTTGTGGATTAACATCCTGTGAGAACTGTTCACTGGCCTCTTCCTCATCTGAACTGATCAAGTCTACAAACTCCTGCATCTTTTTGCACTTTGAGAAATTCTTTTCTTTTGCTGAGCGGGGATGAGAGAACCTTCGGCTTGAAAAGAAAGGGATTGTGGGCTTCCTCTCCCGAATTTGTACACCTTCAGCAGGATCATTGCGCACCTTTGTGCGCCGTTCTGGCACTGAAGATTCAACCTCCTTCCCCTTTCCTCCACGACGGGGTTACATCTTCGGAGCCATATGCCGATGGACAGGGTATCGGAGAAAAAAGCAGTTGCAGATGCAGTTTTGGAGGATGTGTGAGAAGGATTAAGACAGTGTCGACCTGCCGAGGATGCAGAATGTGTTCAAAGTTCAAACGGCGGTCTTGAGTTGAGTTTACCGAAGAGACGCGACGCTTGATGCGTCGACCTGCCCTAGGATGTAGAAGAGTGTAATTCGACTCTAGGGGTCGGATAGAGTATAGTCGACTTCCATGGATTTTGAGTGTAAAAATAACAGATAATTCGACTCTGAAAGTCGGATACAGAAGATTCATCTTCTCAGTAGTCGACTATATAAGTCGGAGTTGACAGTCAGATACAAAGTAGCTTTCTGGACTTAGAAAAGTTTTGAGATAATTTCGAGATGCACTTGGCATTGGAGAATTGCGTTGTTCACGCACTGTTTAACAATTTTTATATCATAGTGATGGTTTATGTGCAGGTAGTGAAGTTCTCTATTTTTTCCCTTCCAATTTGCTCTGTTCTTGTGTTTTCTGTGGTTACAGAAAGGCTCCAACTGAGTTTGCACATACAAGCCCACAGAACAACATGCACAAAACAAAAACATATTTTATATAGAAGGCCAATTACAATAACTCCCGAAAGTCCCTAACCCGACCACTCGGTAGAGAGGAGAGAGGCGGGAGGAAGGAGGAACGGAGGGGAGGAACGGGCAGGGGAGGAACGGGCAGGGGAGGAAGGGGAGGAGGAATGGGCAGGGGAGGAAGGGGAGGAGGAACAGATAAGTTCTCCTTTAGGACCGATCTCAGGCTGGATGTTCGTGAGGCCCTTGTGGTGGTACAGGCGTTGGGCCTTCTGTAAAGCCATCGTCCACCCAAGGTAATAGCCGTTCCAGAAGTCGGGGGTGTACTTTGATGGCGGTGGAGACGCTGGCACCGGGGAAGCCGGGGCCGACTATGGCGGTGGTTCAGCAACTGCCTTGCCTTTACCCTGGGGAGCAGCCTGAGATGAAGACATCTGCAAATATAGACGAAGTAGACGAGGAAGAGAGAAATGAAGAAGAAGACTTTTAGAAGCTTGTGAGGGTTAAGTTGCAGGCCTGGGGGTTCCTTTTATAGTTGTGAAGAACCTTTAGTGATGTCTTGCGCCTCGAAAGGATTAGAAGCAAAAGACAATTAAACACAAAAGGTAGAATTCGAACGGACGGATGCAAGAATTAATGTTTTTAATGGTGAAGCAGGGTTCGAAGAGACGCCTTGATGTTTTACCGCTACGAAAGCACTGCAGCCTCCCACACTCATGCCTTTCTCACAACCCCCAACCGTTTAGCACCAGTACTCCCAATTTTTTTTTTACCCTTTAAATTCCCACCGTTCCAACTCACGCCCCCCATTCCAACACATCCCTCTCTCTCTCTCTTCCCTCATGTAATGCACACACACACCATTAAATCCCATACATAAACCTATATACACATGCATGCACACACAACGCGAGGCTCTCCTTTTATTTTAAACAATGACGCGAGGCACTTTTTTATTTGTAATCAAATCACTTATGAAGCATGGTTCAAAGAGACGCCTTGATGTATGACCACTTCGAAACTGCTGCCGTTTGACCAATTACCTGGATTTAACCCTCGTCCAGCGTACGTACTCATCAAGTGCAGGGGTGACGGCGGTTGTGATGTGATCGGTGGGTCAAGCTTGCATGATGTCCCGTGCGGCGTTGACTGATTTGACAAAACACAGACAATCTCCGGGATTTGGTTGTACAGCATATCTATACAACCCACCAGTGCGGTCCCTGCCAGCTTCAGCTGGATCTTCACGAGCGTCCAGGTACTTGGAATGCTTGCTACACACAGCACTGTGTATAGCAAGCAAATGACCAATACCTGGACGATCAACGATTGGCCCAACTGAAAACCAGCCTAACTCAAAGGCTTAATTTCTGTGATTTCATAAGTTCACAGTCATGGGGTTATGATGGGTCGACCCATTCACCAGTGTTGAAATGGGGTTATGATGGGTCGACCCATGAAGAAATATAGGGTTCACTCCGTAACACGATGATTTGAAAAGTGTTTTTAAGATCCGATATCACTTGAAAAATGTTTTGGTTGCTGCACATGTGTTCTTCACCACTTCTTAGCCAACAAAGATGTGATTTGTGATGAAATTATATAGGATGATTTAAATTATCCTTAAACAATCATGTATTTACACTAACATATTAATATGCATGTGTAAGCAAACCGAAATCTAATATTCAGAAATCATTGAATTGTTCTCCAACTATAAACCGTACATGTACAGACACAATATACCATATAACGATGAAGACTAAGGTGGTGGTGGTTGGCGAGATAGAGAAGCCCACATGAAAATTCCAACGCCGGCCAAGTCTTGCAAGTTCTTCAGCATCTCTTGATGATTGCCACATATAAAATCCTGTTGTTTGGCCATAGATTGAAGAAGCATATCATTGCGGTCTTGCTGTCCCTTGAGAATAGAAACATTAGACTGAAGCTCTTCGTAATGAGTTTGCAAGGATTGAAAGCGATTCTTTAAAGTTACAAAGCGATTGTCCAAAGAGTCAAAATGAGCAGTCATATTGGTATTGAGGGTTTCAATCATCTGAGTCAGCTGGTCTATGGGAGGAGCAGAAGGTCTGGAGGAGCCTGGAGTAGACACATTTGCGTCATCACCATCTTCATCAGGTTGGAGGTCCTGCACTTTGTAAGGAGACTGAGTGCCCATGTAGACGAAAGATCCATTTTCAATAGTCATCCTCATACGTGCGAGAGTATTCCCATCAATCACATCAAACATTGTCAAATTTTGGTAATCTTCACCAGCAAAATTGACTTTGAATTTCTTCAAGATGCGGGTAATAAGCATACCAAAAAGAAGTACACGCTTAGCCGTGCCTACTACATCCCGCATGGTGTTCAATGTGATATTTGGTAGGTCCACAGGAGTACCATTTATAAGTCCTAGAATTAAAAGGATATGGTCATCGGTGACTCCATCCATGCTACCAGTCCTTGGAATGAGAATAGAGCAAACAATCTTGTGAAGAAACCGATGGTAGGCAGGAAAAGAGTTGGCATTCACACGCTCAAATAGTTGGTTCCCAATCTCAATTCCCAATACTCTTTCATAACCTTCTCGAAGATTGTCTAACCGATCGGCATATTTAAACCCGCGCTTATATGGAATACGCATCACTTCGGAAAGCATTGAAACTCCGAGAGGGATATGGATCCCTTTTACATAAGTACTCAGTTTCTTGTCCTCATCTTCCTCCAAATTTGCATAAAAGAGACTAACTAAGTGAGGGTAAACCACTTCATTCATGGTGACATAATGTCCCCATCCCAATTCTCAAACAGGCAAGCAAGATCTACCCCATTACTTTTAAAGAAGTCAAAGTCAATCCTTTTCCCAAAATGCACCTTCCTACGTGATATATCGGTGGTGAAGAGATCAAATGCGTTGACACTACGAAAATTATTACCGTCAAAGCTTCGATTTGGGGCTCCACTGCTGCCTCGAGATCTCTTGGAGGGAGTCTGATCATCACCAGCCACTGCCACTGCCTTTCCCTTGTCACCACGCCAGGGAGGAGCCATCTGATGATAGTGAGAGTTTGGTTGAAGAAGAAGAAACAGAGGAAGAGGGAACAGAGGAGTGCAAAGAGGAAGAAGGGTCGATCCCGTGCAAAGAGGAAGGAGAATAGGAGGAGGTCGTCTGCACTTGAGGGAGGAACAGAAGGGGTCCACCGGTGCAAGGAAGAAGAATAGAGAGGAGAAGGGCGATCACGGGGGCAGTTCCAGCGGGAACAAAAAGGGGGAAGGCCGAACTTTAAATACCCCTAGGGTTGAGGGGTCGACTCCACAAACGTGGAGTCGACCCCGATTATAACGAGGTCAACCTCAAGTCTTTTGGGGTTGACCTCACTTCACACAGACAATAAATTTGACTCTATTAATCTTCAAAAAAACAATTAAAAGTTTTGATTTTAAAAGAGATACTTTAAAACATTATTTATATTTTTTTTGTAAATTATTTTAATATTTAACTAGTTTGACACTAACTATCTCTGGGTACGTAGTTTATGGGGGCTCTTCTAACTAAGGCCTCCCCACTTTGACATGTATTTCTATATTACCCCACTAACCAAGGGTAGAGTACCCATGTAAGGCCCTCGAATTTTGTTGTATTACTTTAATACGCGTAAATAATTCATGCTTGTGTATGCATAGATGTACCTATCTACGTACGTATTAGTTAAGTATACTTATGTATGCATGTGTATAATTAGTTGTAAATAGTGTATGAATTGTAGTGATAGTGTGTACATGATAGTATATATATGGCATGTATATATGTATAAGTTCAGCATGGTTTCTGCATGTTTTAAGTTCTGGCCGAAGGGCCAAATTGGCGTCAACATGGATGGACGCCCAGGCTGAGTCAACGTCCACATCGATGGATGCTAATACTTAAGTCAACGGCCATGGATGTGGACGTTAATATCTCTGACCTGCATGTGTTGCAGACACCGAAATTCCGGGGGCAAGCAAGCCCTGCCATTGGGGAGATGTCCCCAATGGCTATCAGGCCATCCATCACCTCTCCGGGGTTCCCCAAACCCCTCTCCTTTAAACCAAAACCTCTTCTGCACCAGAAGAGTTCTCTTTGGCTCTTTGCAAGGAGAAGAGAGAAACCCTAGCTTCTGTGAGAAAAACCAGACTTTGCATGCCCTGATCCGGCAACTTGGAGCTTCATCTGGCGATCCCTTGCAACTGGAGGCCAGAGTGGACCAAGGAGAAGACTTCCCCGACCCCAGCTTGTTGTGGAGGTCGATCAAGAACCTAGAGGAGTGGTGTTTTGGAGACTTCTTGGGACTACCCAAGGAGAGCTTCATCAACCTCTTTGTTCCCTTTGAAGATTTAATTAGAGGCAAGTAACCCATACATTTTGTCCATGTATGAGTCTAGTAGGGTTTTACCATTTTTACAGATTTTCCTCGTGTCCTGGATCCTCACACTTCTCTTTCTTTTGGAGCTCGGGTCTGTGTTTTTGCACAGACCTGAACATGACGGCAAGACCCATTGCCGTTAAGATCTTCAATTAACGGCCAACGATGTTGCCATTAAGCTCCATTAACGGCCAGACTGTGCTGTTAAGTTCTTCAGGGAAGAACAGTGAGTTGTTCTCCCTTCTATATGATTAATTTCGGAAGTGTTTTCGCATGAGGATATAATGTAATCATATATGTTATGTAAAATAGACAATGTGATGCATGTGATATTTTATGTGCTTTTTGGTGAATGGCATGAATTGTTAAACTTATTGAAATACATGTTTGAAAAATTGATTTTTGCATGTTCACCCATTGTTTACATGATCCCTGAAGAATGGAAGGCCCTAAATTTTTCTAAACCATGTATATACTTATCAGTCCATGCCCTGAAATTTTGAGAATTTTTCCATGATTGTGGGATTTACTGTAATTTCTGTTTTGGAAATAGAAGACATGCGTAGGATTTGTAAAAATTTACAGTAAATTGTGTGTTGTGCAATAAATCCGGGGAAAATTCTTGTGATGATGTGTATGTTAGGTTCAAGGCTGTGAACTGACAAATCTGATATTCATGTTAGGTTCCATGTTAAATTGAATTACGAATAGCATGAAACTGAATGTTTTAATTTCTGTAAATGTAACATGACTCAGAAAAATCTGGAAATTTGTATGTGAGGTCATGATCCTGCAATTAAGGTGTGGTTAAAATTTCATGATATTTGGATAACTGTAGAGTGTATTATGGAATTTCCATGTGAAAACATATAATAAATGCATGCCAACATGAATATGATTGGATGATGTGTTTACTAACCGGATTAATGTGAGCCACGAGATGTTTGATTTCTGTCAACAGTAGTATCATGATTAGGAAAACAGAGCCATGTGGATAAGTGAGAGAATGTAAAAACATGTGTGATATGTGTGTTAAAATCGGAATGTGTAATGTGTAAGACTGTGCCATGTGTGACACAGCTTTCATAGAGGGCCGTGGAACCGTACCATCGAAAAGTCCCAATGGGAAGGTTCAATGTGTTAAAATCCTAAGGGAATTAGGATGAAATCCTGGAGGTTGACAAGTACCACTGGTTAGGGTGGAGACTTGTTCTCCCGATCTGCGCGGTCCAAGAGTCGTTACTATATTGCCTAGGTGGCGTCTATGTGTATGTGTTATGTGATGTGTCCTTCTAATGGTGGTTTGGACTATGTGTCACGGCACTAAATTGTGAAATGTGAATGTGATTATGTGTAAATTGTGTAGTGTGAATATGCGTAAATGTGCAATGTGTAAAAAGAGAACTATGTGAATGAGTAATTGTGTAAACATGTGAAACCATTATGTTGAATTGTGAAATTGTGGTCCACGATATGTTAGTATGAAATTATGTTGTAACAGCAACCTAAAAGTGTTTATAAGAATGTTTATATGTGTAAAAATGTGTAGAATCCATGCTAGGAGCATTTCTTGCATATGTGTGAACAATTCCATGTTTAATTGCTATCCTGTTGTAGTTAATTGGAATTGTAGCTCTCATGTGGTAGGATGTGAATTGTTAAATCATGTCAAAACAGCAACCTTAATGTGTATGGAATGATAAATTGCATGTGCAAGAATGTGTAGAAACCATGTTAGGAATGTTTCCTTTCATGTAGACAAGAATCCCATGTGTGGTTGCTTCCATGTTATAGCTTGATATGAAATATAGCTTTCATGTGATTGAATGAGTAGAAAGCATGTGATATGATATTTATTTGGAATGGCATAAATCATGTACCATGTGTTTTAAATTTCGTAGAGATATCATGATAAGTTGCCTTTAATATTGTCTAACCATGCTTCATGCTTGATTTGATGCTAATGAATGTAAATGCCTATATGACGAATGCATGAATGACGTGTATGGAGTTTATTTGCTGAGTCTTTTAGACTCACTCCTTGCTTCGGCGTACAGGTTTAGTTGGTGACCCGACATCTGTGGAGGAGACAGTGGAGAGTGACTCCGAGCGTGGCGAGTAGTTCGAAGGAGTTGCACTCGTGACATTTTGTTTTACTAGTATGTATTCGAGGCATTGTAATGAGACCATTGTGTAATTATGAACAAACTTTGTATTAAATTTTTAGCACTTTATTTATGTGGACTTTAGTTACCTTTAGATTGTCATTTGAATCATGTATGTTAAATGTGGATGATGAAATGAAGACAAGTAGTTCTTTTACTTCTGCTACTCTGTATTTATATTTATGAACATCTCAATCGTATGTTATTGTTTGGGTAAATGTCCCACTATGACGAGACTCACTATACCGACGTGGATTGGTATAATCGTACCGGTATAAGGAGGGTCGTCGCAGAGATTGGTATCAGAGCGACCGGTTGAGATTGCACATGAATATACATAAGTCATCATCCCCATTACATGCTAAGTCTACCTAGA
Source organism: Colocasia esculenta (assembly GCA_014218235.1). Taxonomy (NCBI): domain Eukaryota; kingdom Viridiplantae; phylum Streptophyta; class Magnoliopsida; order Alismatales; family Araceae; genus Colocasia; species Colocasia esculenta. The sequence continues at coordinate 176,822,501 of CM024753.1, forward strand.
AATGTCCACATGTGTAGAAATCATTAATAATGAATGGAAAATAGATGAGAAAATGGTTAGGAAATTAAATAACGTAGCGCTAATAGTGGCTGAAATTTATTGCAGCCATGGCTTCGAGGGGTAGGCGTGGCGGAGCGCCGGCCCGTGAGGACGAGCCAAGATGTGAGGAGCGGGCGGAGCAGCAGGTCCCGGCTCCATAGGGTCCTGTACTTCCCCCACCGCCGCCCGTGGATTATGGAGTGTTCATGCAAGGTTTGGTGCAGGCCATGCAGACGCAGGCTCACACCCAGGCTGCACTCCAGGCTCAGTTGGAGGCTCAGGTTAGCATAATTAGTTCAAGAATAGTCTGTTTTACTTAATTGTGTGATGTTATGTTGAATGCATATTGCTTGTTGTTTGATGTAGCAGGATCAAGTCCCAGCTCAGGACCATGGTGGACCCTCCATCATGGAAAGATTCAAGAGGATGCTGCCACCCTCTTTTAAGGGGGAGAGCGATCCATTACTAGCTGAGAGTTGGATGAGGGAGATTGAAAAGATCTTCCGAGCTATTAGGTGTGCGGATGAGGATAAGGTTACTTTAGCCACCTATATGCTACAGGTATGTGCTGGTTTATTTGTTTATATTCCCTGTTAAGTTGAAGTTGCTTAGTTTGTGCTTATGAAGGGTATGTTGCAGGAGAGAGCTGATGTGTGGTGGGCTTCATTACTGCACACCCGATTCGAGGACGACGCTATTGAGATTGCTTGGGACGAGTTTGTGAGGCTCTTTCGGGCCGAGTTCATCCCCGAGCATATCCAGGACAGGATGGAGCAGGAATTCCTCTCGTTGACTCAAGGCTCCATGATCGTGCTAGAGTATGAGGCAAGGTTTGCGGAATTATCTAAATATGCACCTCATATCGTGACAGATGAGCGCAGGAAAGCAAAGAAGTTCGTGATGGGTCTCAAGCCATCACTGCGGACGAGGCTAGTGGCATTTGATCATCGTACCTTGGACGAGGCCCTCAGCGCTGCTTGTAGGCAGGAGGGTGAGATGGAGCAATATCTGGAAGAGAAGAAGGCTTCACAGAAGAGTCCTGCAGCTACGTTCCAGCGGCAGGATAAGAAGAAAGCAGTGTACCAGGCACCGCAGCGACCAGTAACAACCGGAAGTGCACAGGTACCTTCTCAACATTCCCCTGGTATGAAGAAGGAGTGTCCCCATTGCGGGAAGACACACGGTGGTTCCGAGTGTTGGTTGGTAGCGGGAAGATGCTTGAAGTGCGGAAGCAGCGACCACAAGATCAAAGATTGTCCGAGACTTCAGCAGGGAGTCCAACATGGAGCGCCAGCCCCAGCTGCGGTAGCAGTAGAAGCGCTAGCTACAGGAAGACCAGGAAGGCCTCGAGCTCCAGCTCGAGTGTTTGCTCTAGCACGAGAGGATGCCGAGCAGGCGGAGCATGTCACCGAAGGTACGGTTTTACTTCTAGGTGTGCACGCTCGGGTTTTGTTTGATACGGGTGCCACTCACTCGTTCATTTCCGAGCGGTTCTCTAGGCAGTTAGCTCTAGATTCAGGCGTAGAGTCTGAGGATTTAGAAGTCCCTTTGTCTGTGCACACACCTGCGGGTACGGTATCGACTAGGAAGTGTATTCTGTCGTTACCTGTGTGCATTGAGGATAGAGTCCTAAAAGGGTGTTTCTTCTTGCTAAAGATGAAGGACTTTGATGCTATTCTTGGTCTGGATTGGCTAGAGGAGCACTATGCATTAGTAGATTGTCGTCGAAAGAGGATCGTTTTCCGCATTCCTGGTGAGGACGAGTTTTCTCATCCCTTGCCAAGGAACTTGGCGGGAAAGTTGGTTATCTCTGCCATGAAGGCGATGCGCATGGTGAACAAGGGTTGTGACGCTTTTCTTGCCAGCGTGGTGTTAGTGCCTGAGGCTGATGAGTCACCTACTCTTGCAGAGATCGAGGTAGTGCAGGATTTTCCAGACGTCTTTCCCGATGATTTGTCTGGATTGCCACTGGATAGAGAGATAGAGTTCACAATAGAGTTGCTTCCGGGCACCTCTCCTATCTCAAAGGCTCCATATCAGATGGCACCTGCGGAGTTAGCCGAGTTGAGAAGGCAGTTGCAAGAGTTGCAAGATAAGAGATTTATTCGCCCTAGTGTTGCCCCTTGGGGCGCACCTGTCTTATTCGTAAAGAAGAAGGATGGATCACTTAGGTTATGCATCGATTATAGAAAGCTAAACCAAGTGACTGTGAAGAACAGGTATCCCTTACCTCGGATTGATGATTTGTTTGACCAGCTACGAGATGCGACAGTCTTTTCTAAGATTGATTTGCGGTCTGGTTATCATCAGTTGAGGATTCAGAGTGAGGATGTGTCCAAGATGGCATTTAGATCCCGTTATGGACATTATGAGTTTTTGGTTCTTCCCTTCGGATTGACCAACGCCCCTGCAGCGTTCATGGATCTCATGAACCGAGTTTTTAGGCCTTATTTAGATAGCTTTGTTGTGGTGTTTATTGATGATGTGCTGGTCTACTCTCCGGATGAGGCCACACACCGTCAGCATTTGAGGGTAGTGTTAGAGGTCCTTCGTGAGCACAGGCTGTATGCTAAATTCAGCAAGTGCGATTTCTGGTTGCGCGAGGTTCATTTCCTCGGCATATTATCTCCGGTGCTGGTGTAGCAGTTGATCCAGCAAAGGTCCAGACAGTTATGGAATGGGAGGCTCCCATGACCCCTTCGGAGATTCGTAGTTTTATTGGTTTGGCTGGTTACTATCGACGATTTATTGAGGGATTTTCATCCATCGCCGCCCCATTGACTCAGCTCACCAGAAAGGGAGTGAAGTTTGTCTGGTCCGAGAAATGTGAGAGTAGTTTTCAATTGTTGAAAACTAAGCTCACGTCAACCCCGGTGTTAGTCTTACTGAGCGGTGTAGAGGGTTTTGCTATCTACACGGATGCGTCTCGGATTGGCCTAGGTTGTGTGCTAATGCAGCAAGGAAGGGTAGTGGCGTATGCTTCTCGTCAATTGAAGTAACGCGGAATGGCCTAGGCTGTCACGCCCCAACGCGGAATATCGGAGCACGAAGGTAGTTGCAAGAAAAGGTATAGAGCGTATACTAGACATCAAACCATTGCACACTGAATAATACTAAAGCAAATCTTTCTCATTAATAATTTTCCAAATGTCTAGTTACAACCACTAATATCAGAGCCATTCTAAAGGGCCCAATTACATTGCAACAGAAGGAAATAACTAACTACCACTCTAAGATAACATAATGACTCAAGGGTACCCCTGGCTTCACTCTTGGTCATTCCCTTCCTCGTGAGTGTATGTGTCATCCTCGGTCTCTCCTGAGAACACAACATCAAATAACGTAGGGTGAGCGATAACGCCCAGTAGGACTTAAATCTCAGGCTCAAGCAGGCTTTAAATAATTAACGCATTTAATGGCAGAGTGTCTAGAGATAGCAGGTACAAGAGAGTCAAAATATAGTAAGAGATAGCACAACAGGTAACAAGATAGCACAATAGCACGAGATCGAGTATGGTTTCCAAAAATAGCACAAGTATCGAATATAGCACGAATAGTAGGATGGCCATAGCACAACTAGCACAAGTATAGTAATAGCACGACGAGTATAGCACTTGTTTGTCATTCTAGACATCGAGAGAGTATAGCACTTTTGTGTTTTGATTGTCATATAGATAGTCGAGATAGATAGCACTTGAGTGTAATGCCAAACACTCTGATCATTTAACTCCCATGGGCACTAGCACTTTCGGGCGCACATCCCAGGATCAGATCGGGCCCTTTATATATTGCCAAGCATTGGTTATATTGTTTATCTTTAGACAATCATTCAATGGCCAATATAGAGTACCAAGAAATAGATAAGAGCACTAGATGAATAGATGAGCTAGTAGAGTGAACGTGAATAGGTGAGCGAGTAGAGTATAGATGAGAGCTAGTGGACATTGCACGTAATACGTCGAGTAATCAGGCGATAGTAACAGTTGCACAACACGCGCACTTGGTGTTGGCAGTCAGGTGGAACTCACGACCCTACCACTGGCCTTGTTATGCACAGGTCCAGAGGTCCGGCGTGATTTAAGACGAGAGTGAATCTCTAATAGCCGTTTGGATCATATAGATCCCTAAAGGGTATCATAGGTATTAGGGTACAACCGGCTCGTCGACCATGTGGGAATCCATGATCAGAGGAGACTTACGGAGGCCTTGTGCAAGAGTTCACTAGTCCGGCGAATGGAATATCCGACGGAGAGTTCACCACAAGCCAAGTAAAGTGTGTATATAAAACATGTGCTCGACATTCTAGAGGAATTCTAGAACAGTGGAGTGTCGATATCGGTATATAAACAACGCAAGAAACGAATACAAGTCCTTTAAAATAGGGCAATTAATATACTTTATTGCAATAAATTACCAGATACATTATGAGATATTTTCTGTAATATTTCAGCCATAAATGGATGGTTCAAGTGTGTGCAAGTGCAAGAGAAATCATAGATAGAAATAAGTCGTGAACATGTATTTTAAATCATTCAATATAGCACCATTTTTAAGTAGGGTTTTTACTGGGGGTATAACGGTAAGAAGGCGTAAGGATTATTTAGAAAGCAACAAAATATTTTTCATGGGTTTTTATCAAAAAAACTGAGAATGTGACATAGGTCAATGAGCATTGCGACATGGGCCAGGCAGAACGCGACAGGGTCCTGTACGGGTTGCGACATGGCTGTCTGTTCAAGCGGCCAGAACGCGACGTAGGTACTGTCGCATTCAGAAAGCGACAAGGAAGGCGTCGCGATGGCTTGAGAAAGCGACAAGTGGATGGTCGCAATCAGACCCAGAAGGCGACATATCGGCCTGTCGCAATCTGGTTGTCTGCACCTGGCTCTGACAGGATTCAGACCAGGCTTTGGATTGCGGGCCAACTTGAAATCGAATGATACAGGGTGCTTTGAAAAATCATAACTAATTGTATAGTGAACGAAACATCATGAAACTAGTTGCAAATTAAACTAGACATGTAAGGGTACTTCCAATAAATAGGGATTCGAGAGAGAACATGGTTTGAACATGGTTTGAGCATGAACAACAACGAGTAACACAGAACATGACATAGAGAGCAAGACTGATTTAATTCGAGCAACATGCTCAATGAAATTTAGGGTTTTTAGGGGCAAATGATCCCTAACAACCTGAAGTATCTACAGTAAAACTTTCGTAGCATGGGGTCAAGTATTCATAGAGATTTGAATTAAACATGACACCTCGGGGTTATCATGTTTGCAGTTCTTCAAAAATTAAGAACAAAAGATAGGATGGATGGAAAAATATGAAACTTAGGGGTTTCGTTCAAGAGGGTAGGAAGAACCTACAAAAAAGTTTCATGGTTTATGCTTGTGAGAATGCCTACCTTTGACTCGATTTGTCTTCTAGGGCTAGAACTTGAAGAACAAGGGAAGAAGCTTCAAGTTCTTCTTCTCTCCACGAAATCCTCTCCTCCTTAGCCTCTTCTCCACGTCCAGAAACTCTTGGCAACGAGCTAGGGTTGCCCAAGAGAGTTTAAGAGGTGTATTTATGTAAACACAAGTTCCTATTCCTACTACTACTCAAATTCCTCTTAATTCCGAGATTTCCTTACTCCCACCTTCCTTCCTTGCTTTCCAATCTCTATTGAGACTTGGAAGAGATCCAAATTCGTGCTAATCCATATGGGGTAGGTTTAGGAATCCTATTATGACTCAAACTAGCTATTTAATGTATTAAATAACTCTTTTCTATTTAAGTAATATTCTAGTTCCGAATTTAGGGTATTTTCCTATTATTCCCCTTTTATAATTTCTTATTTTGACCCACAAATTTCTAATGGGTCCATTTAATAAAGCCCATTACTTGTTTTCATTTAATGGGTTTCGTTTAATTCCTTTTTGTGTGAATCTTCCATTATTTAATTTTCTTTTATTGATTTTTTTTCAAATAATTCGATTTTTAATTATTATAAAAATCCAGGTTGCTACAGGCTGGTTACTATCGGCGATTTATTGAGGGATTTTCATCCATCGCCGCCCCATTGACTCAGCTCACCAGAAAGGGAGTGAAGTTTGTCTGGTCCGAGAAATGTGAGAGTAGTTTTCAATTGTTGAAGACTAAGCTCACGTCAACCCCGGTGTTAGTCTTACCGAGCGGTGTAGAGGGTTTTGCTATCTACACGGATGTGTCTCGGATTGGCCTAGGCTGTGTGCTAATGCAGCAAGGAAGGGTAGTGGCGTATGCTTCTCGTCAATTGAAGTAACATGAGCGTAACTATCCGACCCATGATTTGGAGCTCGCAGCAGTGGTTCATGCACTAAAGATTTGGAGACACTATCTTTATGGTGTCAGATTTGAGGTGTTTACCGACCACAAGAGCTTGAAGTATCTTTTCTCCTAAAAGGAATTAAACCTGTGGCAGAGAAGATGGATTGAGTTCCTCAAGGACTATGACTTCGACCTTCAGTATCACCCTGGGAAGGCGAATGTCGTAGCTGATGCCCTAAGTAGGAAGAGACCATCTCTCCAGCAGGACTGGAAGATGTTGGAGGATGCGGCATGCGCGTTGATTGAGTTAGAGCCATCGCTATACCAGGCTTTTGTAGCTCAGTTATCTCTTAGGTCTTCGGTGTTGGATGAGGTAATCGAGCAACAGAAAGTCGACCCTAGACTCCTAGAGTTAGTGGGCAAGGCGGGCATTGCTCGTGATGAGGATGGTGTGATTAGGTTTCATCACCGCGTCTGTGTCCCTAATTTGGTAGAGGTCTGTGAGCATGTGTTAGCGGAGGCTCATAGATCGCGATTCTCTATTCATCCGGGTAACACTAAGATGTATCAGGATTTGAAGAGATCATTTTGGTGGTCCGGCATGAAGAAGGATGTAGCGGATTATGTGTCTAGGTGTTTGGTGTGTTAGCAAGTGAAGGCCGAGCGGCAGCGATCATCTGGTCTTATGCAAAAGATGGAGATCCCAGTTTGGAAGTGGGAAGCTGTCACTATGGAATTTGTTTTGGGTTTGCCTCGATCTAGAAGGGGCAATGACTCGATTTGGGTAGTCGTAGATAGATTCTCGAAGACTGCGCATTTCTTGCCTTTGAAGAAGAAGCAGTCGGTTGAGAGTTTAGCTAGATTGTATGTCAGTAGCATTATGAGATTGCTTGGTGTGCTGAAGTCGATCATTTCAGATCGAGATCCGAGATTTACTTCAAGGCTGTGGAAGGGTCTTCAGGATGCTTTAAGTTCGGAGCTGAAGCTCAGTTCGGCATTTCATCCCCAGACAGATGGACAGTCTGAGAGGACTATCTAGACGCTCGAGGATATGTTGAGGGCGTGCGTGCTGGATTGGGAGGATGATTGGGAGCGTCATTTACCTCTAATGGAGTTCGCATACAACAACAGATTTCATGCGAGTATTGGTATGGCTCCATTTGAGGCGTTGTATGGTAGGCCTTGCAGATCTCCTTTATGTTGGGAGGAGACTGGTGATAGGCAGTTGATCGGCCCGGAGTTAGTCCAGGAAACTTCGGATAAGATCCAGCTTATCAGGAAGAGGCTTGTTGCGGCACAGAATAGGCAGAAGAGCTATGCCGACAACAGGAGGAAGGATCTAGAGTTCGAGGTGGGTGATCATGTCTTCTTGAAGATATCACCTACTCGAGGTGTTGTTAGGTTTGACAGGCATAGTAAGTTGAGCCCTAGATTCATTGGCCCGTATGAGATTCTCAGACGATTGGGCAACATGGCATATGAGCTAGCTTTACCCCCAGCTTTAGCTAGTGTTCATTCCGTTTTCCACGTGTCTATACTCCGGAAGTATGTCCGAGATCCATCTCATGTGATTAGCCACGAGCTAGTGGAGTTACAGCCAGATCTTTCGTTTGTGGAGCAACCAGTAGCTATTCTTGACCGGAAGGTTCAGCATCTCCGGAACAAGGGTATTGCGTCAGTAAAGGTTTTATGGCGGAACTTCTCGCGAGAGAAGGCTACTTGGGAGCTTGAGGATGCGATGAAGAAGAAGTATCCTTGTTTGTTTGAGTAGTTTTGTTTAAACTTCGAGGACGAAGTTTCTTTAAGGGGGAGAGGGTGTAAGGCCTTCGAATTTTGTTGTATTACTTTATTACGCGTAAATAATTCATGCTTGTGTATGTATAGATGTACCTATCTACATACGTATTAGTTAAGTATACTTATGTATGCATGTGTATAATTAGTTGTAAATAGTGTATGAATTGTATGGTGGTAGTGTGTACATGATGGTATATATATGGCATGTATATATGTATACGTTCAGCATGGTTTCTGCATGTTTTAAGTTCTGGCCGAAGGGCCAAATTGGCGTCAACATGGATGGATGCCCAGGCTGAGTCAGCGTCCACCTCGATGGACGCTAATACTTAAGTCAACGGCCACGGATGTGGACGTTAATATCTCTGACCTGCATGCATTGCAGACCTCGAAATTCTAGGTGCAAGCAAGCCCAGCCATTGGGGAGATGTCCCTAACGGCTATCAGGCCATCCCATCACCTCTCCGGGGTTCCCCAAACCCCTCTCCTTTAAACCAAAACCCCTTCTGCACCAGAAGAGTTCTCTTTGGCTCTTTACAAGGAGAAGAGAGAAACCCTAGCTTCTATGAGAAAAATCAGACTTTGCATGCTCTGATCCAGCAACTTGGAGCTTCATCCGGCGATCCCTTGCAACTGGAGGCCAGAGTGGACCAAGGAGAAGGCTTCCCCGACCCCAACTTGCTGTGGAGGTCGATCAAGAACCCAGAGGAGTGGTGTTTTGGAGACTTCTTGGGACTGCCCAAGGAGAGCTTCATCAACCTCTTTGATCCCTTTGAAGATTTAATTAGAGGCAAGTAACCCATACATTTCGTCCATGTATGAGTCTAGTAGGGTTTTACCATTTTTACAGATTTTTCTCGTGTCCTGGATCCTCACACTTCTCTTTCTTTTGGAGCTCGGGTCTATGTTTTTGCACAGACCTGAACTTGACGGCAAGACCCATTGCTGTTAAGATCTTCAATTAATGGCCAACGATGTTGCGGTTAAGCTCCATTAACGGCTAGACTGTGCCGCTAAGTTCTTCAGGGCAGAACAGTGAGTTGTTCTCCCTTCTATATGATTAATTTCCAAAGTGTTTTCGCATGAGGATATAATGTAATCATATATGTTATGTAAAATAGACAATGTGATGCATGTGATATTTTCTGTGCTTTTTGGTGAATGGCATGAATTGTTAAACTTATTGAAATACATGTTTGAAAAATGGATTTTTGCATGTTCACCCATTGTTTACATGATCTCTAAAGAATGGAATGCCCTAAATTTTTCTAAACCGTGTATATACATATCAGTCAATGCCCTGAAATTTTGAGAATTTTTCCATGATTGTGGGATTTACTGTAATTTCTATTTTGGAAATAGAAGACATGCGTAGGATTTGTAAAAATTTACAGTAAATTGTGTGTTGTGCAATAAATCCAGGGAAAACTCTTGTGATGATGTGTATGTTAGGTTCAAGGCTGTGAACTGACAAATCTGATATTCATGTTAGGTTCCATGTTAAATTGAATTACAAATAGCATGAAACTGAATGTTTTAATTTCTGTAAATGTAACATGACTCAGAAAAATATGGAAATTTGTATGTGAGGTCATGAACCTGCAATTAAGGTGTGGTTAAAATTTCATGATATTTAGATAACTGTAGAGTGTATTATGGAATTTCCATGTGAAAACATATAATAAATGCATTTCAACATGAATATGATTGGATGATGTGTTTACTAACCGGATTAATGTGAGCCACGGGATGTTTGATTTCTGTCAACAGTAGTATCATGATTAGGAAAACAGAGCCATGTGGATAAGTGAGAGAATGTAAAAACATGTGTGATATGTGTGTTAAGATCGAAATGTGTAATGTGTAAGACTGTGCCATGTGTGACACTGCTTCCATAGAGGGCCGTGGAACCGTACCATCGAAAAGTCTCCATGGGAAGGTTCAATGTGTTAAGATCCTAAGGGCATTAAGATGAAATCCTGGAGGTGGACAAGTACCACTGGTTAGGGTGGAGACTTGTTCTCCCGGTCTGCGCAGTCCAAGAGTTATCACTATATTGCCTAGGTGGCGTCTATGTGTATGTGTTATGTGATGTGTCCTTCTAATGGTGGTTTGGACTATGTGTCACGGTACTAAATTGTGAAATGTGAATGTGATTATGTGTAAATTGTGTAGTGTGAATATGTGTAAATGTGCAATGTGTAAAAAGAGAACTATGTGAATGAGTAATTGTGTAAACATTTGAAACCATTATGTTGAATTGTGAAATTGTGGTCCATGATATGTTAGTGTGAAATTATGTTATAACAGCAACCTAAAAGTGTTTATAAGAACGTTTATATGTGTAAAAATGCGTAGAATCCATGCTAGGAGCATTTCTTGCATATGTTGAACAATTCCATGTTTAATTGCTATCCTGTTGTAGTTAATTGAATTGTAGCTCTCATGCGATAGGACGTGAATTGTTAAATCATGTCAAAACAGCAACCTTAATGTGTATGGAATGATAAATTGCATGTGCAAGAATGTGTAGAAACCATGTTAGGAATGTTTCCTTTCATGTAGGCAAGAATCCCATGTGTGGTTGCTTCCATGTTATAGCTTGATATAAAATATAGCTTTCATGTGATTGAATGAGTAGAAAGTATGTGATAGGATATTTATTTGGAATGGCATAAATCATGTACTATGTGTTTTAAATTTCGTAGAGATATCATGATAAGTTGCCTTTAATATTGTCTAACCATGCTTCATGCTTGATTTGATGCTAATGAATGTAAATGCCTATATGACGAATGCATGAATGACGTGTATGGAGTTTATTTGCTGAGCCTTTTAGACTCACTCCTTGCTTCGGCGTACAGGTTTAGTTGGTGACCCGACATCTGTGGAGGAGACAGTGGAGAGTGACTCCGAGCGTGGCGAGTAGTTCGGAGGAGTTGCACTCGTGACATTTTGTTTTACTAGTATGTATTTGCGGCATTGTAATGAGACCATTGTGTAATTATGAACAAACTATGTATTAAATTTTTAGCACTTTATTTATGTGGACTTTAGTTACCTTTAGATTGTCATTTGAATCATGTATGTTAAATGTGGATGATGAAATGAAGACAAGTAGTTCTTTTACTTCCGCTACTCTGTATTTATATTTATGAGCATCTCAATCGTATGTTATTGTTTGGGTAAATGTCCCACTATGACGAGACTCACTATACCGACGTGGATTGGTATAATCGTACTGGTATAAGGAGGGTCGTCGCAACCCACTTTTTATATTTTTTGTAGTCAACTATCTTCTAAAAATGAGATAATATTTAGACATATATAATAAAAAAAAAATTAAACCAGGGTTACCTGGGGAAAAACCTAATTAACCGACCCCTGGTTAAACTACAGAGGGATTAGGGTTGTAAACGAGTCGAGTATTATGCTGCTCAAACTCTATTCGTTATTTTGTAATCAACCAGCTTTATCGAGTGTTGAAACTGATCGTTCGCTTGGTTCATTTAAATACTCTCGAGTTCGAGCCATAATTCGAGTCGAGCATATGTCACGTACTGTTCGTGAACGTATTCGAGTGAGGGTAACCTAGGTACGTAAGAACGACCCGTGATGTACCCTGTGTAACCCTTACCCTTGGATAAGTACTACTAGGGTTGCAAACGAGTCGAGTCGAGCCGAGTATTATGCTGCTCAAACTTTGTTCATTAATTTTTAATAGAGCTCGTGCTTTTTCGAGTATTGAAAATAGTTGTTGAAGCTTGGTTCATTTAAATACTCTCAAGTTCAAGCCCTTAACGAGTATCTTAATGACTTGCGAGTTTTATATATATATATATATATATATATATATATATATATATATGTATATATAAGACCAATTTAATTTACAAGTAAAAATTAATTATTTATAAGATCCAAATTTATCTTATTTCAAAGTCATACCCCAAGATCCTTCATAGGTCACTTGTTTAATTATTTTAGTATAATGTTTAAAATATTTTACAACTATATTTATAATTTTTATAATTAAAAAATTAAATGAACTTGTTTACGAGCTTAAAAGAGGCGAGTAAGTACTATTTGCTCATACTCGGCTCGTTTATGAAACGAGTTTAATTAAATATTTGTTTTAGCTTGACTCATTTACCTTATATATTAAATGAGCCGAATTCGAGTAACATCCGAGTCGAATTCATGTTACTTGTCGCGTGTATTAGTTCACTTACTGTCATTCTTTTCATAATTTGTGTATTTACACCCTCATATTTAATCTTTCACATTTTTTATTCATAAGTATTTCGTACGTACCTTAATACAATTTGTTTAAAAAAATAAATATTAATAGTTTCATATTTATATTAAGGAATTAATATAATTCAAGTATATTAATAATGAGTAACTAATCGAGTATTTTAACGAGCATATTATCGAGTATCTTAACGAGTTGTTCACGAACGTACTTGAGTTGAGCATATCTCTGTTCAAGCTCGACTAGTTTATGAATCGAGATTATAGTTTTGTTCAAGCACGACTCGTTTATCTAATAAACGAGCAGAGTCGAGTTTTTATCGAGCCGAGTTTCGAGCTACTTCTCGAGTGTATTGGTTCATTTGCAACCCTAGGTACCGCTAACCGAGACACGAGTGAAGGTAAGGTGACCCACCTCGAGGTGGGTTGATAACTGTTTAAAAAAATACAATTTTTCTGAAGACATGATCAATAAAATTTAAATATTATTGGATTAAAAATCTCTTAATATTATCTAAATTTTTTCCCCATATCCAGATTTAAACATCTTAATATTATCTAATTTTTTTCCCCGGATCCAGATTTAAACATCTTACAATGATCTACGGAAAAAAGAGAAAAGCTTATTGCACTTGTGCAAAGTGCACAAGTGCAATCCTTGTGGGCTTTTTGCCCATGTGGCACCAACATGTGCATGATGCCACATGGGCAAAATGCCCATGTGACTTGCACTTGTGCACTTTGCACAAGTGCACAAAGTCCCTCGGTCCGAAAAAAATGATGATTTTATCTATCCCGAGGATAAAGGGGAAAGCAACCAATTAAATAGATATTTGTATTACTGATATGACCTGTCAAACACAAGTTCATGTCATATGTATTTTTTTAGACATGTGCATGTGCACTGCTGATCACATTGATGTGACATCTCCACCTGTCATCATTAAAAAATTAGCTGGGGATATATTATATATCTCCAAAATGGAGGGGATATATTAAAAACACCACCGGCCGGCATTTTTAACCCAGCATTTAAATTTTAACCCATTTTTAACCGGCTTCCCTTCCCCCTTTGAAAAAAAACACCCGCCCCTATTTCTGTCCCCCCGCCATCGCCTCCGGCCTGTTGCTTTGCCCACACCGCCGGAGCGCCGCCGCTGGGAGCCTTCCACCGCTGTCGACGTAGGTATGTGATGCTGGTTTGGTTGAGTAGTGTGTAAAACTGTGACACTTTGCTGTTGTTTGCAGAGTTGGCAAGGTGTTGAACAACTTCAAAGTAAAAAAAAAAAAAAAGGGTGCATTGGCCCTGTGTTCCTGACTTTCACCTACTTACACGACAGTTCCTCTCCATTTCTCCGAACCTGACTCCCCCAAATCTTTTCTCAGCTATAAGTAGGTGAAATTAAGGAACACAGGGCCAGTGCACCTTTTTTTTTTTCCTTTGAAGTTGTTCAACGCCTTGCAAGAAAATTTTTTACTACGAAATTATTTTTTCTTGATTAGTAGAAGATGCAAGACAGTCAGACAGAGAGAGCAAAGGGGTTCAGGAAGGTAGAGAAAGGGGGGTCGCCGGAATCACATCGAAAAGAGGGATAACAGGTGGGAGTGTAGGCTTCACACTCAAATTTTTCTTCTTCTCTATCTCATCTTTGGTTACAGGACTCTATATATAGACTTTATAACAAAGTGACTCATAAAACACTTAATGAAGACCTTACTTAAGACTTAGGAAAGTCAAAGGACTTAAACTTATTTTAATGAGCTAAGGAATTTGTAAAGCCAAACAAGATTACAACCATTGGGTCTTTTAATAGGCCATAATACTTAATTTTGATTTAATTATCCTTCATTTCCCATCATTTATATAGACTTTAAAATAAAGAGACTCACTTAATAAACACCTTATTTAAGACTTAGGAAACTCAAAGGACTTAAACTTATTTTAATGACCCTAGGATTTTGTAAATCCAAACAAGATTACAACCATTGGGTCTTTTAAAAGGCCATAATACTTGACTTTGCACGGTCCATCCTTCATTTCCCATCACTAATGCAGTTCTTAAATAGGCCATAATACTTCTCAGAAACTATTAAATAATGATAATCTGATATATTGATAAAATATTCAGTCAAAGTAAGTTCTAACATAAATTATATGAAGAAAGACAAAATGATATGCAATAAATAGTCCATAACGAAGACAGAAACAGAATAGAGAATTCGACTTTAGTCCAAAATAAAGTATTCGACTGTACAAGTCGGAGTGGACAGTCGGATACAGAATAGTAGTCTGGACTTGGAAAGTTCGACATAGAGATGGTCCAAACAATTTTACTGTCATATGTATAATATATATTTAATTTGTACAAAGTCTTTTAAAGGTTTAGTCATAGCAAAATATTGATATTATATTAATTTAAAATCTTTTATGATTTCCTTAGGGGTAGTTGGTCAACATAGAGGTCTTGTAATAGTTAGCCCTTAAGTACCCCTTCCCTTTGTAACTTCATTCTAAATTTATGTTTAAATTATAATGTCTCACATTATGAAATTTTTTGGTTTGCATGCAGCTTGACCTTCTCCCACATAACTGGACTTATTATTGGCCACTGTCATTACCGTTGGCAAGAAAGGTATGTGATCCAGCGAGCCTGGGTGGTGGCTCACTTTTATAATGCATATTGACATAATAATTGGTGTGGTTATGTGAATGTGATCCAGCGAGCCTAGGTGGTGGCTCACTTGTATAATGCTCTTATAGACCGAAATGTTGTGTGGTTATGTAAATGTTGCCGCTGCTCTTCAATGACATGTATGTTAAATATTATGTATTGTCATTGTGTATGATTATACGGAAATGATGTCTATTTCTTAATTGATAGTTTGCTTTGTGTGCAAAATATGTTTGTGTCACAGAATGGTTGAATTGGATAAAAGTTGGATGGATATTCCTAATAGGCTAGACCCTAGGTATGTCAATGGAGTAGAAGAATTTTTAGAGTTTGCATATTATGATGACAGAATAGGATTTAGACATGGAGTAGACAAACAGTTGATTCAATGTCCATGTCGAAGATGTTACAATGGCTTCATATTTAGAAGGGACCGTATGCATGAGCACCTAATATGTGACGGAATATGGTTAAGTTATCGGAGTTGGCTGTCACACGGTGAGCAAGTACACAATGATACGCCGACACAAGAGACACAACTTGTCGAATTAGAAAATGAGTTAGAATTGGATGAAGTCATGGACATGCTACATGATTTTCAAAGGGACAATGTACCTGTTGGAGAAGCTGAGGAAGAACCAAATCCAAAAGCACAATAATTTTATAAGTTATTAGAAGACGCAGAAACTCCGTTGTATGCTGGGAGCAAAGATATGTCTAAGTTGAAGTTTATTTTGAAGTTGATACACATGAAATCTTTGAATGGTCTTACAGCGAAATGTATGAATATGATACTTGTGTTGTTTAGACAAGTTTTGCCTAGTGATACATTTGTACCTGAAAATTGGTATGAAGCAAAGAAGATTGTCAAAGACTTGGGACTTAGTTACAAAAAGATTGATGCATGTAAAAATGATTGAGTGTTATTTTGGAAAGAAAATGAAGATAAATTTCAATGTCCATAGTGTGGTACTTCAAGATATAAAGAGAATACCTCAAAATGTAGTAAGAAGGTGGCAAGAAAGGTGTTGCACTATTTTCCTTTAAAGGATAGATTGCAACGCCTATTTATGTCATCAAAGACAGCTTAATGGATGACATGGCATAATGGCAGTCGTCCTTACCAATCTAAGGGTGAGATGCGTCATCCTGCAGATTCTCCTGCATGGAAGGACTTTAATCAGTTGTATCCAGATTTTGCTTCCGAAAGCCGTAATGTTCGACTTGGCTTAGCCAATGATGGGTTTAATCCCTTTGGGAACATGTCTTCAAAGTACAGTGTATGGCCAGTTGTACTGATGACTAATAATTTGCCACTGTGGATGTGTATGAAGTCAGCTTACATGATGATGTCATTATTAATTCCCGGTCCGAAAGCTCCAAGAAATGACATTGATGTCTATTTACAACTATTAGTAGAAGAGTTAAAGGAGTTGTGGGATAATGGGATCGAGACATACGATGCTGCAAAGAAGCAAAACTTTACTTTGCAAGCTGCCTTGCTGTGGACCATAAATGATTTTCCAGGTTATGCAAACCTGTCTGGATGGAGTACTAAAGGGAAGCTCGCATGTCCAATTTGCAATGATCAAACTTATTCTCTCAGTCTTCCTCACAGCAAAAAACAATGTTATTTAGGGCATCGTCGTTTTCTTCCAATAACACACCGATGGAGAAAGCATCAGTACAAAGATAAATTTGATGGTCGGCGTTGTGACAAAGGAAAGTTAATAATGAAGACAGGTTATGAATTGTGGAGACAACAATAAGAGATGGACCTAGTAAGGTTTGGCAAGCCTTTCAAAAAGGAGTTGGAGAAGTTAAGAAAAAATGTAGGAAAGAACAAAAACTGGAAGAAGAAGAGTATTTTCTTCAGATTTCTGTCGTATTGGCAATCTCTGATCATTCGTCATCATTTAGATGTCATGCATATTGAAAAAAATATTTGTGACAATATTCTTGACATGTTCAATCTGTCGGGGACAGATAAAGACAACCTCAACTCAAGAAAAGATTTACAAGTGTTGAAAATTCGTCCAGAACTACATCCTTATGAGCATTCAGTGCGTTATCCAGATGCTATTTATAAGTTGAACAATGAACAAAGGGCTCGTATATGTAACTTCATCATACATTTAAAAGTTACAGATGGCTATTCTTCAAACCTCTCCAGATGTGTTGATATGGGTAGCAAAACAATCTCAGGACTAAAAAGTCATGATTGTCATGTGTACATGCAAGTGTTGCTTCCTTTAGTACTTCGTGGCATCATTCCTAAACAATTGGCAGATCCAATAATTCAGCTTAGTCAATATTTTAAAGCTATTTGTTCAAAAGTGTTGGACAAAGCAAGTTTGTTGAGATGGGAGGCCGATATTGTAATTATCTTATGCAAGCTCGAGTAGATTTTCCCACCGTCGTTCTTTGATGTTATGATACATCTTACTGTGCACTTGGCATACGAAGCAAGGATGTGTGGTCCAGTTCAATATCGATGGATGTATCCAATTGAAAGATATTTGAAGAAATTGAAAGCTTATGTGGGTAATAAAGCTCAAGTGGAAGGTTCAATTGCACAAGGATATCTTGTGGAAGAATGCAGTATAATTATTTCGATGTACATGCAAGAAATGGATGATCATAATACTAAAGATAGAAATTATGATGGTGGTCCATTTGGCACTCTTGATGGAGAAGTGCCTATGTTTACAACAGTTGGTCGTCCAATAAAGTGCAGACGAGTACCCAGAACATTGTCAGATGCCGAAAGAGATTTAGCACATACATATGTGTTAAATCAAGTTGACGATATTGTACATTTTCGGCGAGAACATGAAGATGCACTTGCAAGTGGAAGGAATATAAATGATAATTTCCTCATGTGGTTTCCATCACGTGTCCAAGAACTTAAGAATTTACATGACCCAGGCTACACTGAGGAACTCGAGATTTTATCACTCAGTCCATCAAGATTGGCAACATCATTTTCTGGGTATATTACAAATGGCTTCAGATTCCACACAAGCTTAACTGACTCTACCAAATGCACACAACTTTGTGGTGTTATTGTCAATGCTGAGCTGCAATCTGGATGCGATGGTTATTATGGGAAAATAATTGATATTATTGAAATATCTTTTGAGAGAAACAAACAAATTGTCTTATTTGAATGTGAATGGTGGGATGTGTATAATAAGGACCGAGGTTTCAAAGTTGATGAACATGGACTAATATATTTAAATACACATCTAAATTAAGGACTAATGAACCATTTGCACTTGCAAGTCAAGTTGAGCAAGTCTTCTATGTAGATGACAACAATGCTGCAGGGAGGGTGATAGCTATTAAGTCACCACCTAGAAGTTATTATAATATGTCTAGTGGTGCAAGTGATGATGATGAAGAGCCCTATCAACAAGGCCTTCTTGATGTGCCTGTGATGTTCAATGATGCAGATATCCATGTATAGCTTCAAAGTGAAGAATATATACATGTGAATTTTTGATATTCTGTAAGTATTTAATTTTTTCATGTCTAGTGGAGTCAACCCATGGTTCTTAATAAGTCTACCCTGCATTCCTGTATTTTGGTTCTGGGAAAATGGGGTCAACCTCATTTACAACTGAGATTGACATCAAAATAAAACATGGTGTAGTGGGGTCGACCCCATGGTTCCTCATGGGTCGACCCTCCAATCTTCAGTTTTGGTTCTGGGAAATGGGGTCGACCTCAAGTTTCAAATGCGGTCGACCTCAAAATAAAACATGGTGTGGTGGGGTCGTCCCCATGGTTCATCATGGGTCGACCCATCCATTCCTCAGTTTTGGTTCTGGGAAATGCGGTCAACCTCATGTTTTAACTGAGGTCGAGCTCAGAAGAAAACATGGTCATGGCAAGGGGATTGTTCTTAAATGTATGTCTATTTATCTCATTTCTTTTTCACTATTTCACAACCTCATTTCATTTTTGCTTCTTCACTTTGCTAGTACGGTTTTATTTTTGTACATTAAAGATGATTTCACAAACCTCAGATATATTTATTATTATTTTTGTTAAATATCCTTCATTCAACAGATGCTTAATAAGTTCAACAAGACCCGTCGGTCGACCCACCAGACTAGTCTAGGGGGGCCGTCCCATGCATAGGGGCTGGCTTCCCATTCACAGGAAGGGGGGCTCCAGACACAGGAAGGGGCTTCAACCTCACAGTCTGCACATGTACATTCACAGGCATCAGCTTCACAGGCAGGAGCTTCAGTCTCACAAGCTGTACATTTACAACCAGGGGCTTCACAAGCAAGAGGGCTACACACACCGCATTCCTTACCAGATGCCCCCAACATTTCTGAGCATGCAACCATCAGTCCTCAGACTCCTGGGACTGCATCTTCAGTTGCTTCAGGTTTACAATGTTTTTTATTTCTTGAATTTTATTTGTATAGTTGCATTCACTTCATCTTTTTTATTTTCATTTAGTTGGTACCACTAGACGTGGGAGAGGTCCTTCTAGGGCGACCAGCGTTAGAATACTACCTCCAGGCCAGACCATTTCTATAGATCTACAAGGGGGATCTTCAGTTGGTCCATATGCTCAGCAATTTACTACATACCTTGGAGTTTGTAATAGAGTACATTGCAACCTATGGCAGCAAGACTACATGACCCTTCCTCTTGAAAAGAAGGAGGCTATTTTGAGAGACCTACAGGTAAAATTTATTTAATAATTTAGGTCATATAATTGTTCATTTCTATAGTTATAATGACATTGATCATATATGATGATTATGCAGCAACATTTCAATTTTCTGCGGTCTCCAGCCAAAGATGCCGACATTCTTCGCCACATGGGAGAAATGCAAAGGAAGCAAAGGTCCCACTTGAAAAGAAAAGTAAGATTTTTTACTATTATTTAGTATTATTGCACACACATTCTTATGTAACTTGTGCTTTTGTATGATAGTATTTTGCAGGATGACCATTTGAGGATGCATGTAATAATTTGCCACCAAGTTATGATTCTAGTCAATGGCGGCACATGTGTGAGATATGGGATCGAGAAGATAGTAAGGTATTATTTTGTCAATCCCCATTATTTGATGGATTCAATTATTTAGGATATCACTAATTTTGTTCCATCATGAATGCAGCGAGTTAGTGAAAGAAATAAGTATAATCGATCTCATTTATCAATGCCTTATCGAAGAGGGCGGATGAATATTCATCAATTAAGTAATGATTTTGTAAGTATTCATTTTAATTATTACTTTGATTGATTGATTTAACACTATCATAGTCTAATTATAACTTTTAAATGTTAAATAGATGGAAAGGGAAGGTCGTCATCCCACGCATCCAGAAATGTTTCAAATGACGCAAGCTAGGACAACACCGGATGGCAGTGTCATGTGGAGCAATGAACAAAGTTGTCAAATGATGGTAATGATGATTAAAAATCTTAATATTAATTCATACATTCAGCTTATTTATGTACTAATTACCTTATATTAATTACAGGATCAAATGACCCAGTTGATGAATCCCACTCCAAAGAGGAATCAGATGCCACATCTAATCCTCCAGTACTTACTCCAGAGGAAGCCTTCCGTCAGGTGTTTGGGAGGGAAAGACCTGGACGGATCTGATGCAGTGGTCGAGGACAGACTTTGAGGAGTTGGTACGGGCCTTCTGAGTGTGGTAGCAGTAGCAACACCGTATATCACGTCTCCTAGAGGAGCAATCTCAGCAAAAGTCTGAGATATCTCAGCAGAAGTCTGAGATTGAAAGAATGAAAAAAATCATTGAAGATCAAGAGCAGAGAATAGCAGCATAGAGCACAGATATAGATGATCGAGTGGAAGCTCAAGTGGAGGCTCGACTTGCTGAGCTAAAGCCATAGATGCTTCAAAGCATGGATGATCGATTGCAAGAGTTAATTCGTATTCGTATGTCTGGAAGTGGTGCACCAGCTATGCTACCTGAGGATGAGACAGAGGGAGAGGAGGGAGATGGAGAGGATGAGGGAACTTTTGGTGAGGATGAGTGAGACTTGACTATTCATTTACGATCATGATTTTATGATGTAATACATTAACATTTGAAATAATCAAATAAGTGTGTTGTAATGGATTTCAATTTCAAGTACTATCATTCTTTTAGAAAGAGGATTGTGAATCGTTTATGTAACTTTTCATGTAATACATTTAAATTTAGAGTTTTATAGTTATTTTGGAATGTGTTTTGTTAATGTAATTTTTGTATAACAGGTTGTAACTTTGTGATAAAATATTGTTATTACTATTTTTTTTATTTTGTGATAGACTTCAGCTGTCTCCAGGGACGGCCGTCGCTAATAATAGTTTGTCGACGGCTTCATTGTGTCGCCAATAATGGTATTCAAGACGGCTCCATAGCTGTCACTAATAAGCTTTTTAACGTCGGCTTTAAAGTCATCTTTAATAATGCAATTGGCGATGGCGTGATAGTTGTCTCCAATAATGCTATTCAAGACGCTCAATAGCCGTCACTAATAAGGTTTTTAACGACGGCTTTAAAGCTATCTCTAATAACGCTATTAGCGACGGCTACATCCTTGTCGCCAATAATTTTATTCAAGACGGCGCCATAGCCGTCACTAAATAGGTTTTTAACGACGGCTTTAAAGTCGTCTCTAATAATTCTGTTAGCGACGGCTTTTGTCCGTCTTCAATAATACTATTGGCGACGGTGTTTTATTTTTAAGTCTGTCTCTAATAATATTATCGAAGACGGCTTTATCTCCATCGCTAATATACGTTTTGAGACGGCTATAACGCCGTCGCTAATACATTAATTGAGACGGGAATATTATCTGTCTCAATTAAAGTTATTGAAGATGGACATATATCCGTCCCCAATAACGTTATTGGGGATGGATGGTGCTTAGCCGTCTCCAATACTATTGGCGACGGGCTTATTAGGGACGGGCTAGCGACGGCCTTGTAGCCGTCTTCAATAATCATTAGGGATGACGTTTTGAATATTAGCGATAGCTGTCAGCCGTCCCCAATAACCTCTTTTCTTGTAGTGACGGTTTTACTACAAAATTTTGTGGAAGGGTATGGGATCTTATGATGCACTCAAATGAAAGAGAGTCACCTACTCCCCTCCTTGTGCACTATTTGACACTATTTATAATTTATTTATTTATTTTTTACTTTTTTATATTTAAAAAAAATAAAAAAATTAAGATGATTAATGAAAAATAAATAACTTTGACAAAGAGAATTTAAAGTAGGAGAAATAAAATAAAAACACAACTTGAATAATAGTATTCTATAGATATTTTAATAAAAAAAATCAAATTAACTAATGAAAAATAATTAAATTTGACAAAGACTATTTAAATGAGTGGAAAAAATAAAAATACAGCTTGAATGAATCGTGCCTAAAAAATTATCACGGTAGTTAGAATACATAGAATAAAATAAAATAAGAAAAAAGATAACACAAGCACTAATCAGAAAATGGCATCCAGACTTTTACCCCGGATGGCAAAATCCATAACTTAAAGTTTTTGGAATTTTATTTTGCAGGGATACCAAATAACCTAAAAAATGAAATTTTTCTTGAAATTTTCCGTTCAAACAAACAGACCAAGTGATCCTTAAAAGTGGTGATTTTCCCAAATTTGAGTAACTCTCATAGTAATTTCTATCCTGGGAAACAAGCTGCAACCTGAATGGTCCACTTTTTAAACACGCAGGAGATGAACAGGTGGAGATATCTGGCACTTAAAAGGAAACAAAATTCTTACTATTCTAATTAACAGCCACATTGCCATCGTCAAACATGAAATTTTAGCCCTTCCAAGAGAAGAAGTACATGCAGTGGTAAAACAAATTTGTAAAACTGCACCCTGTAAAGCTAGAATGTGTTATTTTTCCAATAAGCAAACAGACTTATTTATGGCCACGCCACGCTCCTTCCTTGTGATATCTCATCTCTTCTTGTCACCCCTTCGTGACAGAAAGTGATAATAACCATCCGTCCGGTTTTATCTGTCAATGGAGTCCCTTGGCCCTCCCGCAGAGCAGCGCGTTGGGAGGAATGTCGTACTCGTTTGAATAGCTCTTCTGTGACGTCCACACTCTGACGTAGAGCTGCTGGCCAAGGTATTGCCTCGCCCACATTGCAGACCTCAGGTTCCACATACCCTGGTTGTCCATGGATACCAAAATGGCACTCCATCCACTTGGATAGACCTACAGGACAGGCAGAGAGAGAGAGAGCAAACGTTACAGACAGTTTTTGCAGTAAGTTTTGTCCCACCGATCGACAAGGGCATTCTATTCTATTCCAGGGGATGGCAAGATGCCAAAGAACTCCGATTACCTGAACAGTGTGTCTGCCGGTAGCATCCACTAGGTTGTAGCTGTTTCTGAGATCAGGTGTCCATTGCCCAGAACCATACCTGTTCCATTCAGATGTTAAGATCTGATCATGCATTCACATTAAGAGACACATTTGACTGGGAGGAGTAGTATTAGCTGTAACAGCGCTGTTTTGTTTAAACTTGGTTTGTAGCGTTCCAACTTCCAACCACTGGAACCGCGAAAACAGCAGTATAAAACATGAAACCCGATCGCCACCGTGCAAACTAGCTAGTGATCAGACTTACCCGACAACCCAAAAGTCGTAGCCATCAAGATGCCAGCTTTGGATGGTTGTCTCCGTGTTCTGGAAGACGATCTCCACGAACTCGTGGAGGCCGAACCGCAAGACCGATGTGGCGAGGACGACGTCGCCTCCGGTGGGCCGCGACGGGATGCTGTCCACGCTGAACACGCCACCGATGTTGAAGTTATCGGCAAGCTTCGGCGGCGTGTCGGGGACGACGTAGGAGACGCTGTTCACGGCGTAGCGCTGCTTGCCGCCCACCAGGGGGGCCGAGTTGGCCAGGAGCAGGGAATGCGTCCTTGTGATGTTCCCATAATGGTAAGAACCCTGGGGGTTTGGCCTCGCTGCGTTTGATGTCAAGTTCCATCTTTCCACACAAAGGGGAACATAACAGCACCATCAGAAGATGCTCCAACAAGACAAGTTTCCGACGTTATCATGAGATCAGACCAATCTCGGAAATACGTATATATGTGGGGGAACATACCTGAATGTTCTAGCTTGCGTCACGGACCAGTCAACCTGGTAACTAGGGCCAGAAGGGATTGGCCCAGAAACAGGGGAGTTGGAGCCGGAGTAATGGAGGACTGCGGTAGCCGTGAGCACCTTGCTAGTGAAACGGGTGGATGCCACGATGTAGTAGTCCTTGGGAGACTGGTCCAGGGTGACCAGAACAGCTAGGGATTGGCCTACATGCACATCAAGGGAATCATAGGAGTTCTGGATGACATGGGAGCCCTCCACTTCGACCACCTTCATCCGGTGGCCCTGGATCCTGAAGTTGACGGAGGTCGACAGACCCACATTGGAGATCCTGAACATGTACGTCTTCCCTAGAAGATTGGAGCGTTAAACAGTGAGATACGATGTTCTGTAAGCGCCATACAGCGATATAGATACGAACATTGGAATCACTCATTCACTTGTACCTTGATCCCCAGAGAAGGTGGAGTACTGAGGACGCCCGTTGATGAGAAGACCATCAGGAAAAGGGAGAGCTGTCCCGGCATCCAAGGACTGCCTCAGTGCCTGCATATGGCCCCAAACACATCAGAAAGGCTCTTGATCCCTTTTTCAGTTCTCTGTTGCTGCAGGGTTGATTAACGCAGAGTGTGATGATCATTGCATACTGACCTTGTGATCTGTCTTGTACCAGTCGCCGACGAGTAGCGTGAAATCTCCAGCAGGCGTCGAGTATGGGATCGGAATGGATGGTCGCTGGTAGACTCTGAGGCCGCCGTACCCTCCGGCAGCCCGGTGCATGGCCGTGGAGGGGAAGTAGAAGAATGAACCGATCTGGTCCTTCGCCTGCCACTTGTAGGTGAAGTTCGAGTTGGGCGGAATTGGGCAGTTGGTCCCCAGGACTCCATCCTGCCATGAGTTCTTCCTCTGTTTGATGCCATTCCTGTTTCATAAAAAACAGAGCAAGAGCAAACAGGCCATTAGTAAGTTAGTACCGAGGGTTAAGAGGAATCCAGAGTAGAGGACGAGAACCCAACGTTCCCTGAGGCAGAGCTGCCCCGAGAGGCCATGGAGGGAACTTGGCTACTCTTGCTCCTGCGGGCTCACCATGTCAGGAGGAACGGCTCGTCCAGCTTGTTGATGACATTTATGATGATGTTGTCGTTGGTGACGCAGTCAAGTTGGGGCCCGGGGAATTGGCCATTGATGAGGATACCCTGGGAACACAAGAGAACAGAGGGAGGTACTCAGAATCCATTGCTACGGAGTCTAGCAGAAACAGCGGTCAGTTACATAGGGTATGATACCTAACCGGACACAAGTATGTCTCAAACCTGCTGGGGGACGCCGAGAGGAGAGACGGTGCCGTAGCTGACGGTCCAGGTGAAGTACCGGTAGGGGTCGTCGGCGCCGGCGAGGAGAAGGCACAGGCACGCCAGAGATACATAGAACAGATGCAGGAGGGCAGCCCGCCTCATCTCTGACACCTTCATGGACCACTTGACCCGACTGCATCATGCAAAACGATACATACACACATTACTGATCAGTAGAGACATGGTAGATACAGAAAAGGGACCGTTTCAGACACCAGAAAGAAGAAGAAGAGGAAGCTGGAACCATACAGGATGCTTCGTCCGTCCTCTTGCTCTGGAGCTCTGCCCAGTCGGTCCTATCAGGAAGAAGACATAAGTACTTGGGCAAGGAGGATATGACGCCTGCAGGGAGGAGAGGAGGGAGTAATGGCGTTGGCAGGGGCGGCGGCGGTGGCCACCGAGTTTGCGTAGCGACAAGTTGGAACTTGGAGCAGCGGCCGCAGTGCTTCGGTGGGTATTTAACAAGAGCGAGAAGTGGGGGACTTTTGATTCAGCCGCGTTGTATACAGTATACAACTATACACACCTAACCACATGCATGTCAAAGGCATTACTACACCATTGCCAGCTATTGACCGACCAGTTACTTCAATCCTCGCGCCAGACCTTCTCCCCCCAACCTCTCTCTTCTCTCTCTACCCATGTCTCTGTTCTCTCTCATCTATCTTCTCGTATCTCTCGTCTGTCTCCCTGGAACTCATCTCGCCGCACTTGGCGCATTTCCGCGTCAAGAATTCGGCAAATTGTTCGTCTTTTTCTGGTCATGTGGGTAGCAGATAAATTGAGCTCCCGGTCCTGGCATTATTTTGTGGGACCTTCTCGTGGGTTTTCTTTAAATAAAAGTAAAGTAAAAGCGGCTGGACTCCAACGAGTGGATCTGGGGACCCCCGGTGGAGGTGGAGCCCCCCCCCCCCCCCCCCCGGCGAGTGTGGTATCCATCATACGCTGTCCGGGGGAGATGAGCGTAAGGAAACGGGGGATCGTTGCAAATCCCAGCATGAATAAAGCAGGTTGCACCCGGGCACGGTCGGGTCACTCCAATGGGACCCGGGTGTGTCGCTGCGGTACGCAGCGGCACACCACGGATCGGACCGGTTCGGTTCGGTCCGCTCGGTTAAATTTTTTTTTTCATAACTTTTTTTATTAGGTATATTAAAGTGATGTAAACGATGTCCAATTAAGATGAAAATTTAAACATAGGTTAATTAAGATGATACAAATTATAGTAATTTTAGTTTAATTTTTTAAATTATTTTTTTATCAAGTAAAAATATCCTAAAAATGAGTAAATTGACTTAATCTCAGCATCTAAGGTATCTAATGGTGTCTAATTGAGATGAAATTTCAAACATAAGCTAATTAATATGTGATACAAATTGTAATAATTTTAGTTTAATTTTTTAAATTAATTTATTGTCAGTAAAAACTGTCCCAAAAATTATTAGGTCAACTTAATCTCGACATCTATGCATCAATAACTCATGATTTTATATTTTTATAATCATATATTTTTCTAGTAATTATGATGATCTCATATTTGACTTTATTTTTGAAACCAAATGTCGTCCCGTTGAAGTACGCGCATAGAGAGTTTGTCATACCGCGACAAACTCTGTGTGCACTTAAGTTGTCTAATTAGTGTCTAATTGAGATAAAATTTCAAACATAAACTAATTAAGAGATGATACAAATTATAGTAATTTTATTAATATATGGGATTAATTAACATTAATAAATGATAGCTCAATGTCATACTCAGAAGTACGCGCTCCGACGGAGCGACATCAAAAAACTGTAACGAAAATAAATTTTGAGAACACCATAATTTTCAGAAAAATGTGGTGATATCAGAAATAAATATCCGGAATTGTTGATGTACGGATTTCGATATTAGCCGATGTAATTATTTTCCGGGTGATTTTTCATCAGTGTAAAATAAATTCTAAAATTAAACTAAAATCACCATAATTTGTAAAATCATTACATTAGCTTATAACTAAAATTTCAACACAAATAGACATTATTTGAATGTGCTTACAAGAGGAGAATTGGTTTCAACACAACATGCCAATTTTCCACCGTATCTCAACGGTACGGTATGCTTCGATATGTACCGTGCCACGGAAAATGCGGTACGGTCAATCCGGTCGGTACGGCGAACCTTGGAATAAAGTAGGGACCTTTTTTTTTTGCAAAAATACTCTTTGCTTTTTTTTGTTTTTCTATTTGCTTAAACATGAAAGAGAAGGATTTCCTGTCAGAATAAGCTGGGACCCAGGGCCTAAGCATGAAGTTGATCCCAAATATATGCAATCAAGAAAAAATAGTCCTGATCGCCATTAGGATAATTGCAAATAAATGAGGAGATTGATTAAAACTGTTGAGACTATTTTCAGCCTCCTAAGTTCATAGGCTCATAATGACCTAACAAGGTAATTAGGTTTTAGCCCTCCGGCCACGTGTCTTCGGGGCCAGCCTTAGACTTTCGAACACGCTTCAGCCACTAAGCGCCTAAGGGTTTCCAGATGGTCTCCGGATGCCACTGACCCTACCCAAGCAGGACGGGTCCGACCGAACAGACTTTAGGGCTCCTGTTCGGTCCATCTGCGGCTCTAGTGACAAGGCATTACGCGCCAGACAACAACACTGAACAGACCTACTAACCCCTATTCGGGTTTCAGCGCCAGGGCACCAAGCACTGAACAACCGCACCAAACAGGTCCATAAGCGCCTGTTTGAAACTTCCCTGGCCAACAACGCTGAGCAGCTCTTCGCTCACCGTGGCAGTTAATGGGAACGGCGTAGCGCACCTCCCCATGATCTGGAGTAATGTCAGTGCAAGATCCCAAGGGACGTCTCAAACGAACAACCCCCCTCTTTGGGAATCCAACCAATGCGTCTCTTCCATTATCATTAGAGAAGAAAGTGTCCGGATCCTTTAGGTCCCTTCCTTATATAAGGAACAGGTAACCTTTATGCAAAGGCACAGACCTCTCTCACACACATTCGGCCACGCACGAATCCACACACCAAGGAACCTTCCCTTCCTGCCCTCTCTATACAGTCTGACCTGACTTAGGCGTCGGAGGGTCCCCCCGGTTCTTCAACTGGGCCCCCCCCCCCGACGTCCTTTTTGGTCTTGTAGGCCTTCGTCCGCACCGGCAACTCACTGTTCCCTCTCTCTCAGTGGAGGCTCGTTCGGCCCACTACCAAATAGGAAACACCACCACACTTTTGGCGCCGTCTGTGGGAAGCGACGCCAGCCATGGCTCGCAGACGATCCTCCCACCAGAATCCTGGTTGTAGGGCGACGTGATCTCGCCATTCTCGTGACGTGACCAAGCCCTCCTGTCGACATAACACTGGCCTCGTCGGAGCGACTACTAATGGACCTGCAGTCGAAACTTCGGCTTTGGCCCAGGCGGTAGCCGAGCTCCAGGGACAGCTGTAATAATTAATGGGGGTCTGTGTGGGACTTTAGACCCAATTGGCGAGGAAGCCATCCCCAATAGTCCCCCCGCCACTGGAGCAGCAGGTGGAGTCGTCCCAGTGACAACCGCCAGCTCCGTCGACCCGCTATATGCTGGAACAGAGGATGAGTCACCCACAGGTCTACTGCGGCTCCCCCTCCCCCACATTCCACGTCAGCACAAACTCCCATATCTCTCGGCGATAAGGCTCTACACATTCCGACTCGAAATTTGCCAAACATTTACGTCGCGTCGTCGACCTGGAACGCCGCATGGATGCGATGCTTCAAAGGGTTGAGGGTAGAGCTCCGAGGGACGACGACTTGGACTTCTGCTCCCCATTCACCTCGGAGATCCTAGAGGCCCGGGTCTCCCCGAAGCTGCCCCTACCTTCCATCGTGCCTTACGATGGTACCATCGACCCGACGGATCACATCCACAGGTTCGAGTCGCACATGGTGTTCCACAGAGCATCAGACGCGGCAAAATGTCGGGAGTTCCCTGGGACTCTGAAGGACACCACGAGGGCTTGGTTCGAAACCCTTTCGCCGGGCTCCATCACCTCCTTCCACCAGTTGAAGAAGTCCTTCCGCGACAACTTCCTTGGTGGAAGGTCCCAACCCCGCGCGGCGGCCTCTCTTCTATCCATCCGGTAGAAGAAAGGCGAGGCTCTCTAGGATTACGTCAAAAGGTTTCAGACCAAGGCACTACGCATCCCACGTCTGGACGTCCCGCTCACCACCAGTTCCCTCATACAGGGCATCCGCCACGGTTTCCTCCAAAGGACAATGAGTGTGCAGTAGTAGACGACCCTGGCCGAGCTCCTCTCCACCGCCCAGTGCCATGCTACGTGCGAGGAGAGTTTAGCTGCCAGCAGAGCCGAGCACGTCGACCTGGTGGAGAAGAAGAGGCCTTCCGACAATGGTTTCGACCGAGAACGGAATTAGAAGAGCGAGAGCAACGGGGATTCGCCGCCCCGACCACACCCCTTCACCGACTATACTTCCCTTACGGTGGCCCCCAAACAGATCCTAGCCGAGATCCGGAATGAGTAGTACGTTCGGTGGCCGCCCAGGATGCACTCTGATCCCCGCAGGCATAACCAGGACAAGTACTGTCGCTTCCACTCCGACCACAACCATGACACCTCCAAATGCCGCCAACTCAAGGATGAGATCGAGTCATTGATCAAGCGCAGCTATTTAGGATAGTATGTGCACTGGAACGAAGACTGCCCCATGCACCGAGAACAAACCCCCGAGCAGTCCATCAACAACGAGCCAAATGGGCAGGAGATCAACATGATCGCGGGACTTCTCGGCGTGGGCAGAGAGAGCACCAAGAACCGACGTAGCTATGCTCGCAGGGTGCACCAGGTTGAACGGTCCCCAGCGCCCCAGCCGACCCCTTATCCATCAAGTCTAACACGCGCATGATCCGAGGAGGCTATCACCTTCTCGGATGATGACCTTGTAGGAGTTACGACTCTACACACTGATGCGTTGGTCATTTCGGCAACCATCAGCCATTGTAATGTGCAACGTATCCTCGTAGATAATGGAAGTGCACCAGATGTGTTAGCTTACGACTATTTCATTCTTACGGGTTTAAAGGCCGAGTAGTTGACCCCAGTAGAATCGCCTTTGTTCGGCTTCTCTGGAGTCTCTATATGGTCGATGGGTCGAATCCGTTTGCCAATCACTTTGGGAACAGCCCCGAGGAATGTGACCGAGATGGTGGAGTTCCTTGTCATCGAAAGCATGACAAGGTACAACGCCATCCTCGGCAGAGGCCTGATCGGACACATCAAAGCCGTGCCCTCTTCTCTACATCAGAAGATGAAGTTCCCAACTTCGCATGGCATTGGTGAGGTGCTCGGAAAGTCGAATAGCAACGCTACAAGGCTTTCCTGCTCGCCAACTTGGATGCATTCTCGTGGTCGGACGATGAGCTGCTCGGTATCCCTTTTTTTTTTTTTAAGCAAATATCTGACAAGGGAGTAGGAGAGTGCTCACCCCTTCAGAGAAGGGATGAGGTAGTCACTCCACCACCACACGCTCATCAGAAGATTTTATTAATATCAAGATCATTACAAAGGGATCTCAGGGCCTAATAGAAGGTAACCCCATCTTATCCAAACGATAGGGCCCCTTTACAGAAAGGGGAAGATCAGCCCATGAAGACCAGACACAACAAGAATTGGTAATAGTACAACCAAAACCAGCGAGAGAATCAACCACTTGATTAGCCTCACGGTAGATATGACTGAGGGAGACATGAATATGCTGGCAGCAGTATAGTATATCCCGAGTAATAATGGAGAGGCGCCAAGGGATAGAATAATTCCCTTTCATCATTTGCACCAGCACAAGGGAATCACTCTCAATAAGGAAATCTGATATGCCTTTTTCATAGCACAGTATAATTCCATTCCGAAGGGCAAGCGCTTCAGCTTCCAGACTAGAACAAACACCCTGATAGATAGCAGAAAAAGCAAATATAATATTGCCCATGTGATTCCTAAGAATTCCTCCTCCAGCTGCAATAGAAGAAGTTGATTTAAATGCACCATCAATGTTTAGCTTCAGTCTTCCAGGAGAAGGTAAATACCATCTGACAAGTTTAGGGGCGAGTGGCGTTGACATTTGAATGGCGACACCCCATTGCTGGAGGAAACTTCTGTGAGGGGCGGATAGATCAAAGAGACGGGGCTGATAAATTTTGTGAGCATCAGAAACATGCATCATAACTCTCTGAACAATTTGACGGGCCACCATTGGCTATCATCAAACCTAGTTCTGTTACGGCTACACCAAATCTCCCAGATGGCCGAGAAGAACATGTGTCTAGCCAACCGCCCCCAAGATGTGGAACAATGCAAGGCAGAAATGTATTGAAATATACCATGAGCGATATGATTAACATAATTATTGCAGAACTTCAGGAATTCGATTAGAACAGACCAAACTTCATTTGCCACCTCCCCATGAAAGAACAAATGAACACCAGTTTCACCGTGAGGACGATGGCAGTAGGAACATCTAGAGCATAAGGGAATACCACAGCCAGTGATGATATCATCAGTGGGTACACAACCACGTACCATTCTCCAAATAAAGACCGACCACTTAATAGGAACATGGGGATTCCATATTTTTGACCAGCCAACTCTAGGGTGACCCTGAAGAATCTTGCGAACAGAGTTAGTGGATAAGTGACCATTAGTATTGAGACACCAAATCCATCTATCCATACCATCAGTGGACGCAAAGATGTGACCAAGAATGGATGGGGGGTAGAACTGCTTAGCTATGTTTATATGATGACGAATAGGATCAGCCAACACCTAACGAATTGACAAATATTTGTCTGGCATGAAAGACCAGACATGGTCGGGAAGGAACACTCTAAGAGGGACCGCTCCAGACCACACATCCAACCAGAAACACGTATGAGAATCCAGACCTCTCACCACAACCCTGTGATTATGAGCAATAAACCCAGACGCCTGCTGCCATAATTTCCTTTCCGCAACAGATAACAAATGATAGGAGGCGGTGGAATAGTGAGAACGATACAAGTGCTTGGACTGAAAGAAAGTACCCCAAAGAGACGTGCTAGTTATCACCCTCCATAACATTTTGGTCTTCAAAGCAAGTTGCATTTGTTTGAGATTTAGAACCCCAAGACCGCCACATTCTTTGGGTTGGGATATAATGTCCCAAGAGACCCAATGTCTTTTGGGCGAACCATCATAAGAACCCCAGAAAAAGTTGGCCAGTAATCTGTGAAATGACTTCATGACAGGGTTGGGATAACCTGAGAAGACATTGTATAGATAGGTAGAGCAGAAAGCACATGTCTGATCAGAACCAGCCGGCCACCAAAAGAAAGAAACCCCGACTTCTAAGTTTGCAACTTGGCATCGGTTTTTGCGATAATATGAGAAAAATAAATCGACCTCCTCCGACCAGCAAATAGTGAGACTCCCAGATACTTGATTGGGAGTTTAGACTGAACAAAACCCGTGATATGAGCAATAGAGTGACTGAGAGAACTAATAGCTTTGTCCGCCACAATGAAGGAACTTTTAGATACATTAATAAGCTGACCTGATGACTCTTCATACGCCTTAAGGAACTTCATAAGCCGCCTAATATGGTTAGCAGAACCATTGGAGAAAATAAGCGTGTCATCAGCGAACAATAAATGAGATACCAGAGGACATCTCTGAAGCGTTTGGAAGGCTCCACCAGTACTCCTTTGAAATAGCGCGCTAAGCCCTCTGCTTAACACTTCCTCCGCAAGAATAAACAACGCTGGTGCAAGAGGGTCACCCTGACGAACACCTCTCGTAGACTTGAAGTAGCCATTTATTTCACCATTTAGTAACACAGAAAACCAGCAATTAGAGAGGAGGGGCTCAACAAGCGAAATAAAGCTGAGAGAGAATCCAAACTTGCGAAGCACTGCATACAAAAAGTCCCACTCCAACCTATCATAAGCCTTGGCCATGTCCAGCTTGAAAATAACATTACCACCTCTAGTCCTCTTATGAAGATGTTGAACCATTTCCCCAGCCAGAGCCACATTCTCATAAATATTCCTCCCTTTAACAAAGCACCCTGCTGCTCTGATATCAGAATAGGTAGGACCTTAGATAATCTGTCATTGATAATACGGAGATTACCTTATAAATGAAGTTGCATAGGCTAATTGGCCTGAAATCAGCACATGTTCTAGGGAATCAACCTTGGAATCAAAGCAATAAGAAGGAGGTAAATCCTGTAGGCAAAGCATGACCACAAAAATAACTTTGAACTGCAACGACGATATCCTTCTGAATAAAATCCCAGCATTTTTGGAAGAAATGGCCAGTGAAACCATCCGGACCCGAAGCACTGTCAGGAGACATGGTCATGACACACCTTTAACTTCCTCAGGATTTGGAAGCACACAAAGAGATTGGTTTATGACATCATCCACCAAACCCAGAATATTCTCCATAAGGCGCTGATCAACTTGATGGGGGTTAGAAGTAACGCAGCAGAAAGATAGTCACAAACAGGTTTACCATCTCCTCTTTATCAGTCACTAGCACACCAGAATCATTATGGATCTGATTTATAACCGACCGCCTTCTACGAGAGGTAGCACAAGCATGGAAAAATTTTGTATTTCCATCTCCCTCCTTCAACCACTGTAATCTTGATTTTTGACGCCAGAACATTTCCTCCTGCGCATGAACACGAGCAAGATCATCCCTAGCTACATAGAGCTGATTACGATTCTCAGGAGTGGAATCATTATCAAATATTATTTAAGCAATCGAGTGTGCCTCTTCCGCCATCATAACGTTGTCCTGGACAATCTTGAACACCTGTTTATTCCAATGTCTATAGAAAGATTTCATATGCTTCAATTTCAACATCAAATTCATAAGAGGATAGGAAGAACAAGGAGTTGCTTCCCAGGCGACCCTGGAATCCTGGAGAAACTGCTCATGAGATATCCACATTTGCTGGAAACAAAACCTTGAAGGAACAGTAGAAGCATTAGACGTTGGGGAGATCAGTAAAGGACTATGATCGCTACAAGCACGAGACAAATGTTGCAGCTTAAAAGAAGGACTAGCAAGCAACCATTCACCATTAATCATAACCCTATCCAGTCTGGCCCAAATACCATTAGCTTGTTGACCATTGTACCATGTGAGTTTACTCCCTGAAAAACCCACATCCTCCAATCCAGCTGCTGAAACACATGCCTGAAAATCAGCAGTGAATCTCTCAAAGGCCCGACGACCACCCCTTTTTTTCAGACGGATCCAAAATACTGTTAAAATCGCCACCAACAAGCCAAGGCTTATCACAAGAAGCAGAAAAATCCACGAGGTAATCCCACAAGTCCCTACGCTCAGTCAACAAGTAGCTAGCATGAACAATGGTTGCAAAAAAATTCGGGTGAGAAGAGTGGTAATGCGGACAGTTACAACTGATCAGAGCTTGAAACAATGTTGACATTAACATCCTGATTCCAAAATAACCAGATACGCCCCGATCATTAGTATTAGATAAACAGGAATCCATACGAAGTTTAAACCTATATCTCTCAATTTTATCACTGCTAAGCTTAGGCTCAATAATTGCAACAAAATTCAGCTTGAATTTCCGGATAAGATGCTTAACTGTTGATAGACTGGGAATTACCAATCCCCCTTATATTCCATATGAGGCTCATCATAAGGAACTCATTGAGAATTATTAACAGAGGCGCTCCTGCGCAGGGATGATCTTGTTTTAACTCCATCAACCTTCTTAACCTCCATGTTTTCCCGTCCAACAAAATTTAAATGGATTGATGTAAAGTCAACATCGGTAGGTATAGAATCTGAGCCTGGAGGGAAATAACCTGGTAAGTAGGTGCACATGTACCTGAAGCAATTTCTGATGCAATTAAGACTGGTCATGGATTGAGGCTGTTGCACTAGTAGATGCTCTTTGATCCTTTGGGTTGGTCCTATCTTCACACAAAGAAACTCCTGTCTCGGATGGCAGAGGGCGCACAATAATATCAGTAGAAGGGTTGTCAAGGTTGACAGGTGCCTCAACAACCTTTAACTCACCATCAACAATTATTGGTTGCATAGTGTTGGCATGCAACACGTTAGTTTTTCATGGATGAGGGGTCGCGTCAGAAGAGGATACAGGAATTTGAACTACGTTAGAAACAGGAGTTGCAGTCTTATCAAAAGAATCTGATTCCACTGATTCAATAATGACCTTAGATTTACCACGATCATCATCCTGTTTATCAGAAGTAACCTGGCGCCATACCTTTTTGAACGACAGTTCAATGCTGGTACTTGGATTGGATTTCTTACATTAGCAAAGATATGTCCAAGACGCTTACAAGATTGACAAAAGGATGGAGGATTCGGATATGTCACCTGTTGCCACATACCACCTACACAATACCAATCCAGACACGGTCCGGGAGAGCTTGAGATATATCTAATTGAACACAGACCCTGGCAGCATGCGCACGAGACAACTGATGGTATCTCGTCGATCTGCAAAACTTGGCCAACACTACCAACAATGATCTGAGCATGGGTTCATTATA